>CM056052.1:459813028-460118028 GCA_029574335.1 Rana kukunoris | reverse complement strand
CTTTCACCCATTTCTTTCTTTCTTTCTCTCTTTCTTTCTCTTTCTCTCCCTCTTTCTCTCCCTCTTTCTCTCTCTCTCTCTCTCTCTCTCTCTCTCTCTCTCTCCAAGCCATTCTCCCCTCCCAAGTGGACACTGACTAACAGGTGACAGCTCTCTGGGTACTCTGATGTATGGGGGTGCTCTCTGTGAACCATGAAGTATAGGGGGCTCTCTTGGGACTCTGTATGGGGGCTGGGCTCTCTGTGATATCTGATGTATGGGGGTGCTCTCTGGGGACCCTGATGTATAGGGGAGACTCTCTGGGGACCCTGATGTAAGGGGGGCTCTCTAGTGGGGAACGCACTTTGGGCACCCTTATGTAAGGAATTGTCTCTCTGGTGACCCTGATGCAAGGAGGATCTGCACTCAGTTATGTGACAATATATACATATACACACAAACGTATATTGTATACATGTGTATACCCACCCAAGCATATGACTTTCTTTACTTGCTTTCTACACTGCTATGGGCTCTAGCCCGAGATCTTTTATAGACCTAGCAATGCCCATGGGGGGGCCCTTCATGGTTTCTTGCACCGGGGCCCTGAAGATCCTAGTTACGCCTCTGTATAGATCTCTTAAATTTTAACTGTATCGCGCCCCCTAAGGAGTTTTCACAGACACTCCAGGGACAGAGAACAGTTTGTGACATTCTTTTTGTGGTTTATTGAGGTTTAATAACTTTAATGGGTATTTTCCCATCTCTTAACTTCAAGCATTTGATGGCCATGATGAGTTACAATATTCAGTTAGGCCATGGTGTTTAAACAATGCTCAATTGGAATTTGGTACTAAGGCCCAAAGTGTGCCAAGAAAATATCCCACACACCCTTACACCACCACCACCATCCTGAAGCATTGATACCAGGCAGAATGCATCCACACTTTCATGTTGTTTATGCCAAATTCTGACCCTACCATCTGAATGTCGCAGCTGAAATCGAGACTCCTCAGACCAAGCGACGTTTTTCCAAATTTTTGTTGTCCAATTTTGGTGAGCCTGTGCAAATTGTAACTTCAGTTTCCTGTTTTTAGCTGACAGGGTTGGCATCCGGTGTGGTCTTCTGTAGCCCTGCTTCAAGGTTCAATGGGTTGAATATTCAGAGATTGTATTCTGCATAACTAAAGCTAAGTGGATATTTTCTCTTTTGGACCATTCTTTGTAAACCCTAGAGTTGGTTGCCTAAATGTATTGAGTTGCTGCTGATTACGAATTTGTGTTTCCAAGCAATTGAACAGGTGTACCTAATAAAGTGTCCGGTAAATGTACACTGCATGGTGCATGTGCCATAGAATGTACACAGAAAATAAAAACATTGCTATGGGGAATTTATTTGGTTTGGTTGTAAACCCTTACATATACACAGAAGTAACTATCATCAGGTTATACATAGAGATGAAACAAATACTCCTACATAACTTGTACCTGATTATCTGCTGTCCTCTCTCGTTTACAAGCCTCCTAAAGCAGTGGTCATCAACTCTGTCCTCAGGGCCCACTAACAGGCCATATTTTATGTATTACCTTGGGGAGATACAGAATAGGTTACTGCAATCACTAAGCAGCAAATAATATCACCTGTGATGTATTTCAGTTATCTTGTAAACCTGGCCTGTTAATGGGCCCTGAGGACTGGGTTGATGACCACTGTCCTAAGTGCCAGTTCACACAGGGGTGACTCGTCAGGCGATTCGGGTGCCTGACAAGTCGCGCTACGCTCTGTTCAATGGAACCGCTCTAATAGGAGCGACTCAAGTCGCTCCGACTTAGAAAAATGTTCTTGTACGACTTTGGGGGCAGCTCGGAGCGACTTGCATTGACTTCAATACAGAAGTCATTTTGAAAGTAGCTTCTGAAGTTGTCTTGAGATCGCCTTGCCGAGGCGCCCCCAAAGTCATGCTGCCCCTGTGTGAACCGGGTCTTAAGCACATGTTTACACAACATTTACAAACTCCAGAAGGCAGGGGGACAGGAATCTGTTGTCACACACTGCATAGCATAGAACAGAGGGCCAAGTGTAATATGAGACTTGAGCCGAGAGAATGGAAACCACGTGTTTTCATAGCCTCGTAGGGATACATGCTGCCAATCACCTGCTGTGTGCAGAGCCTTTTCCCAGAATTGATAGGAAGAAAGGAGTCAAATTAGACTGACAGAAGTGACTCATGCAGATAGCAGAGGAATGAGAAAGCAAACAGAAATCACACTAGATTATTTGGATCAAGGCAAATACACACTATAGAAGGAAATGCTTTGTTCATTTTTAATTTCAGAGGTTTAAAACCTATTTTATTTAAGCATTTAAAGCAAAAACACTAAAGTCTGTTCAAATTGGCATTCTAAGTATCTCAGCTGAGCCTGCTCCGCTCCCAGAGCACCCACTCTGTGTTTAGAAATTAGAAGATAAAGTGCATTTCAACAAACATTGGAAGAAGCAAGGAATATTTAAACTCTGGCATTCTTTTTCCTTTAGGAGAAGAAAAAATAATCCTTGAAGACTACATTTCTGCTTTAATGTTGCAAAACCGTGCTGCAGCATCATTATTATCGCTTTCCTCTGTATATGAAATGTATGGTAAAATCCATAAGTGCACCATTTAATAGAATGATATCAGGTTCAACAAAAGCATTTGCTCTCCAACTTGCCTGTGCCAAGGATTCATTCTAAAGAAATTAATGTGAATAGTTTAAGCTTCTGGAGGCTCTAAATCCTTGGAATGTGCTGCAATTTTTCCGCTAATGGTCTAGTAAAAATGTCATTAAGACTCTCTGCATACTTTAAGCATAAGCATTTTAAAGAAACTGAAAAAGTCAAATCTTCTTAGGTCACCAAAGAATAGTGTTTTTTTTTTTTTCTGCAGTGAAAATAAATACAGTATCTGGAATTTACTAATTTACATTAGAATTATGTTAAGCTTTTGGATTTGTGGTTGAGAAATGCCAAAGCGCATTTAATGCGAGTCATATGGATTTACTGTAACTGAAATATGGTATAAACAAACTAATGTCTTCTATTCAGAAAATTAATGTCTCCCGAAAAAAAAAAAAACATTACATCTATTTACCAAGGGAAAATACTAGGGCTGTTACTAATCAAAATTTTTGTGTTCGATTCATCGTTTTTTTTATTTTTTATCGATTAATCGACTCATTTTGATTAATTATAACACACATACAGATCCAACTACTTTTAACTGATCTCCTTGCAGGCTGATTCCCAGTGCAGCTACCAACCACTGGAAAAATGGAAAGCAGGATACAAAAAACACACAAAGGCAGCGCTCGATGGGAATAGCATTAAAACTTGTATAGTAGGTAACCAAATAAATATTGCACTGGAGATAAAATCGATGTAGCTACATAAACTGTAAAAATGGTGCGAGTAATACCAAACGGTACCAAAAGCAGTCATAAAAACATGTAGCTAAGTATGATACTGGTATAAAAATGTGTACAACAATGCCACTGCTGAATCCAGATGAGGAGATGTTAACATCAATCTGTTGGCATGTATATGTCCAGTGAAGGGAACTATCAGAACTCCCAGTGGATGGTTGTAGAATCCCAGGTTGATAGAGGGAAGTGATAGAGGGAAGTGTAAAAGCCCTTGCGTGTGGCAGATAGTAAGGTCCCGCCGGCATGCAGATATGAAGGCACAGCAAAGGAGCCCTTCAGATGGACACGGCAAGCCCTGCCGATGTCCGTGACGTTACCGGATCTCCAACGGAACTCCCTAAAGGCCCAGAAGCCGGCGGAGTGTGTATCAATCAAAAGAATTTTAATCGATCAAAAAGATTTTGATCGATCAAAAAAAAAAAAAAAGATTAATCGATTAATTAAAAGTTAATTTGCACAGCCCTAGAAAATACTAGTGTATATTATATAATACACCACACACACAGGGATTTGTTTATTAAAAGGAGTTCATTTTGAAAATTGAGTTTTCACCTAGCTTAGTGTATGTAGTGAAAAGAAAAAAAAAGAAACATAGGGCTGTACAGGCTTAAAACGGTAGTGAACTTTACAAAATGATAAATCTTCTCCCGGCAAAGTAATGTCCTAATGTGTGCACCGCATACTAGCAAATTATGAAGGACTTACCAGTGGCGCGTTGTCACCCCTGACAGGCCAATTTTCACCTGGTCTCCCTTCCGGGTCTTCTTTGCCGCAATGACGTCACTCCCACAAACGCACATGGGAATCTCAGCCGCAAGACAGAGATTTGAAGGAACGGCATGAGTATGCCTCCGGTGACATCACCGGCTGCAGAGAAACTGAATATCTCCTAAGGAGATAATCACTTTAACTGACAATTGTGCAGTCGTGCGATGTTGTACCCAAACAAAATTGACGTCCATTTTCCCCATAAATAGAGCTTTCTTTTGGTGGTATTTATTCAAGCTCAGCATTTTTTCTTTTTTTCTTGTGCTATAAACACAACAAAAATGAAAATGCTATATTTTTTTATTTTTGCTATAATAAATATCCCCAAAAATTTAAAATGTCTTCATCAGTTTAGGCCAATATGTATTCTTCTACATAATTTTGGTAAGAAATTGCAATAAGTGTATATTGATTAGTTTGAAAAGTTTTAGCGTCTACAAAATGATTTAAGGCATTTTTATTATTATTTTTTTTACTAGCAATGACGGTGATCAGCGATTTTTAGGGAGACTTTGACTTTGCGGCTGACAGATTGGACACTTTTTTGGAGCCTGTGATATTTATACAGCGATAAGTGCTATAAAAAAACATTGAATACTGTAGAAATGACACTGGCAGGTAGGGGTTAACACTAAGGGGCGATTAAGGAGTTAAATGTTTCCTGTCGGGGGAGTGGCCTGATGAGAGTAGAGAGAGATCACTGTTACTGCTCACTACTTCCCCGCCAGAATGGGCATCTGCTGTTTAAATTGACAGATCCCAGTTCTGGCTCTCTTCCCCGCAATTGCAGGTGACCGGCAGACATTGCGGCCGCCAGAACGGTCCGTTTTCGGTCCGCTCCGTGTGTGTCCGTCGGCTCAGCGGGGGGTCCCGCTAAGCTGTCGGTGGACAGGGCAGTCCCCGCACACTGTGCAGGGACGCCCTGTCTCTCCTCTGCTCTCCCCTATGGGGAATCGGATGAAAAACGTAACGTATGTCCGTATTCATCCGATCCGTTCCGCCGGGCGGAAGAAAAATAGGGTTTTCTTCCGTCCGAAAAACCGGATCCAGACGGACGCGGATAATTGCGGACGTTAGGGGATGCATCATCCGCTAACGGACGCGACCCCATAGGCGTCCATTACATGTCCATAAACGGACTTGTAAAAACGGACGAACGGAGGCGGACATGTGAAAGGGGCCTAAAATTTTGTTCCACTTTAAGTTAAAGACACCGAACAAAATATTTGAATTTAAAGTGGTTTTATTTTGGCCTCAGTAGCTCTATAAGGTTTAAACAATAATAACAAACATATTTTTTTTTTTTTATAAAACAATAATTTAAAACAGAATTAGCCATAAATGAATAACAGACTTAAGCCCCGTACACACGACCGAGGTTCTTGGCAGAAACCAGCGAGAACCTCGCTGGGAGCCTAATTCTGCTGAGAACCTCGGCCGTGTGTATGGATTCGGCGAGCCCTGCCTGTCGGGAAACCCGTCGCGCAAATAGAGAGCAGGTTCTCTATTTGCTCGACAGCCCGTCGGGATGAATGGCTGGTCGCCCTTCCCGACGGGCTGGTCGCCGAATCTGACGGCCGGGCGAGAACTCGACAGGCGGAACCATGTGTTCTGCCCGTCGAGGTTCTCTGCCGTGTGTACGGAGCCTAATACACAAACAATGAATGACTAATGTAAATAGTGTGAAGTGCTGTGCTGCTCTTATGCCAGGTACACACGATCGTTTTTCATCATGGAATAAAACGTTGTTTTTCGGCATGAAAAAAAACGAACATTTTCCAACTTCATCATTAAAAACGACGTTTGCCCACACACCATTGTTTTTAAAAAATTATGAGCAAAGCGCGGTGACGTACGACGGCACTCTAAAGGGGAAGTTCCATTCAAGCTCCCGTCTCTAACTTGCTTCTGAGAATGCGCGGGCTTAAAACGTTGTTTTAGCCCACACACGATCATTTTTTACAACCCGAAAAACAACATTTTAAAAAACGAAGTTTAAAAATGCAGCATGCGCGATTTTTTTTTTTTACGTTTTTCAGAAGATGAAAAACGATGTGAAGCCCACACACGATCATTTTGTGTACGCGGCATTAGTATTACTACAAAGTGAAAAAGCCTTATTGCTTCACATACCAAAATCAAAATTAAAATTAATATGTCAATAAATAATAATAGAGACTGTAAAACATGCCCAATAATATTCCTAGTAAATAAAGTCATCAAATTAAATGCACAGTGATTAAGTAGTCCATTTTCTCTTAAAGCGTAGTTCCAGGCCAAAATCCAACTCGGTCTTAAACAAGAGACCACCACCCCCCCTCATTTTTGGATATCTTTTCCTTTTATTTTGTCTTTTTGGTATTCCACCGCTGCCTTCTGGGACCAGTGTCTGTCCCAGAAGACAGCGGGACCATTCAGAAATCACTGCGCGACTCACACATGGGCAGTATGAAACCGGCTATGAAGCCTGAAGGCTTCACTGCCAGTCTCCCTTACTTGCAATGCTGGTGTCTGCACCTGAAGCTGATGGATGGATCGGCTTAGGGTGCTGACATTGCGGGCTCCCTGGACAGGTAAGTGCCCTTATATTAAAAGCAGCTACAGTATTTATAGCTGCTGCCTTTTAATTTTTTTCCCCCAAGGCTGGAACTCCACTTTAATAAATCCACAAGGTCTCCAAAATTATTACATGTGTAGCCAAGTCCCGGGCCTCTCCAGGCCTAATGGTGACCTCCAAAGTTAGGGACAGTTGACATCCTTCTGTGTAGAGTGGATTACGAGGCATGGTGAGTGTAATGCAAGGTAGATTAATGGGGGCCAGAAATTCTTGAATGCAAAGAGATTCATTGTCTCTTTTATAGAACTGTGGGAGAGTGGGTTAGGGCCTGGACACCCTTTGATAGTTGCAATGCTAATGAAAGGCATCCAGCAAGACACCACATCTGCATGAGTAGGACCGCTGTCTCCTATGGCAATAGTCTTGTAACAGTTTCTAACAAAAGTTGTAACAAACTCCTTTACTTCCTCTACAATCTCCTCTTGTAGATCTTCACTCAATGAGCTCGCAGTCTCTCTCACTAGACTTGCTGATCCACTGCCACTGGATGCCCTGAGCATTTCCAAACTTCTGAATCATCTGCCTGAACCTCATCCAGTCCAGAGGTTCTCGCATTTAGTGAGGATTCATAAGACTAGTCTTGCACACTCCTCAGAGTAGACAAACTTGTGCCAATAAAACCATCTTTTAGAAAATTTCTCGTGGAGGCCCATTTCTGTGGCTACCAAATCTTCCATCGCACGAATGTCAACAACCTTTTTCAGCCAGGTGGCAATCAAGTGCAACAGTGCTGAAAGCCAACAATTGGCATGGACAGGAAGGAGGTAAAAATGACCAGCAGGCAAATGGTTAATGAGCAACTTTACTTTGGCTGAGTCTGTGCTTATGGTGTTCCAAGGCATTCAAAGAAGTACAGAATTTTTTGTGCAAGGCATCGTTATTTGGTGAATTTTTAACCAAAGGGGAGTTGAAACACTGAGTGCACGTGGTGTGGTGAAAGTTTTGAAGACCTCACATCAGGATATATTCAGCTTTCCTTAATAGACTATTTTGAACAAACTGTATTATTACTTTTTTATTGATGTATTTGGCCGCGTACACACGATCAGTCAAAGCCGATGAAAATGGACTGAAGGACCGTTTCATCGGTCCAAACCGATCGCGTGTGGGCCCCATCGGTCAGTTATCCTTCGGTCAAAAAAAAGGGAACTTGCTTTAAAATTTGACCGATGGACGCCTGACCGATGGGTCAAAACCGATCGTTAGTATGCAAAAGCATTGGTTAAAAACCAGCGCATTCTCAGAATCAAGTCGACACATGCTTGGAAGCATTGAACTTTGTTTTTGTTCATCACTTCGTTGTATTAAAACACGTAAACATCACCACCTCCTAACACAATCGTTTTTTTTAACCGATGGTGTGTAGGCACATCAGACCATCAGTCAGCTTCATCGGTTAATGGACTGATCGTGTGTACGCAGCCTTAGTGTTTATCACTATCACCTGTCACTGTTATTTTCTTTTTTTATTTATATTGTTCAGCACTACTACTGTATTTGCTGGCGTATAAGACTACCTTTTACACTTAAAAAAAATGGCCAAAAAGCAGGGGTCGTCTTATACGCCGGGTCAGCTGCTCGGATGCCTGCTGGATGTACAGTAATACTGGGTGTAGCTTCAGCTACATACAGTATATACCGCTTAGCCAATCCCAGTGAGCGATGTATTTAAATGAATACAGAGCCTGCTCGGATTGGAGTAACAACCTCTGCCAATCCGAGAAAGCTACATAGAGTAGCCTGCTCAGATTGGCGTTGAGAGGCGTGGTCTGATGATGTTACAACCTCTGCCTTCCAAGCAGGCTTTGTATTCATTAATAGAATACATCGCTCACCGTGATTGGCTCCAGCTCCAGCAAGAAGGAAGAAGAATATGGCTCCAGAAGGTAGAAATATGAAGCATCGGAAGCCTTGGAAGGGGGGTCGTCTTATAAGGTGAGTACAGGCAAAAAATCTTAAAAAACTGTAAAATTAGGGGGTCATCTTATACGCCCAGTCTCCTTATACACCGACAAATACGGTATTTACTTTAGTTTACACTGTAAATGCTTATTTATATTTATTTCATTTAAAGTAGCAGCTCTTGCACATTTAGGTTACTTTTGGTGCAGTGGTGGCACTTGAATTGTGGGTGTACAGATCTATTTGGACCAGTTAGGTAATTATTATATAAAACATTTTAGGAAATGTACTATATTTTCTAAATTTGTACTCAAGCAGGTGGCTTAATGCACAAATTACTGAAGTTTAAAGTTATACCTTCCAGACAGTAATTTCACAGTAAATAGATAAATCATAAATTATTATGTTATAACATATAGCATATAAAATATATTATGTAGCTTGAATATAACAGTACCTTTTCAGCAGAATCAGTTTCTCCCTCTTAACTGTGTGAGAAAAACATGGGATTGTGAGTAAATCTTATACCTATAAACACATGTGTTTTCCTTGTAGATAAGAGGGCTGGGCTGGAAGGGAACATTCGTCTTTTAGACACATGCTTCTTCTATGACACTGCAGTGAGAGGCGTGCCTCCACTGCAGCATTTTTATTGGACAGCTGGGACTAATGGTACTTTACCATTGGTCCAATACTCCAAGCTATTCATTGAGCTCAGTGCCTCTGACAAGAAGTGAGGAGAGACACTTTGAGCTTAACCCCCTATGCCGCGTACACGCGTTCAGTCTATCCAATGAGAACGGTCTGATGGACCGTTTTCATCAGTTAACCGATGAAGCTGACTGATGGTCAGTCGTGCCTACACACCATCGGTTAAAAAAACGATTGTGTCAGAATGCGGTCACGTAAACCACGTACGATGGCACTATAAAGTGGAAGGTCAAATCCAATGGCGCCACCCTTGGGGCTGCTTTTGCTGATTTCGTGTTACCGCGTGTTAGTCAAAGTTTGGTTAGAGCCGATTCACGCTTTTCTGTCTCCGTGCTTTGCAGATCGTTTTCCCGGGTTAAGTTTGTGCAGTGCGTTCCTGTCCACTCGATTTCTGTTTTTCAGTTTGTTCTTTACAGGCCTTGCTGTACTTGGTTGCTTTCTGTTTTAAAAGTGTTCTGCCATCTGTAAGGGGTTAGCTCGGTAGCAGGTGTGTGTGACCCCCTGGGTGGGTTCACTACACACTGATCTATACCAGGAGTCTCCAAACTATGGCCCTCCATGTGTTCAGGAACTACAATTCCCATCATGCCTAGTCATGTCTACGAATGTCAGAGTTTTACAATGCCTCATGGGAAGTGTAGTTCCACAGCAGCTGGAGGGCCGTAGTTTGGAGATCCCTGATCTATACAGAGAGGCAGCCGAGGACGGTTGAAAACAAAGATTATGGTTTATTCTTCCATATTGCTGGAAACAAGTGCAAGCATCCAAATAGCATAAACAAAACAAAACATAAAATAAACCCTTGCCACTTGGGGCATCTACCTTCACCACACAGGAACCTATCTATGGAGTTTGGCACAGCCTACTGCTGGGCAGACACTGCTGGTCATAAGGCAGTAAAACAATAGTCTTTTTGATTTTTATCACACAGAAAAATCAACACCACCTCACCTCTTTAGAAGTCTTTCTCAGCTCACTGCTCTCCTAAACTTAAAAGGCCTCAGGATGCAGAAATCAGTAGTCATCCTTTGGATAAATTATAAAGGCCTTAATTGCCTCATACTGAACAGCTGAAGCTTTCCAACGCCCTAAACCTTTCTGGCTACCTCTGTAGCCGACACCTGATAGTAATTGGTAAATTGTCTAAACAAGGCAGAAATGTATCTCCCGTCTGTGACAACACCCACATATTTACCTGACTTCCTGTCACACATCATACAAGTGATGAAGAAGATCTATATTAAGGTAAGTTGTGTCCTTTCACATCACAATCTATGTCTTTATTGTATGCATCATCATTTCTTGCATCATTCCCTAATTACCATGATTGTAATATGCTAATATGCTGTGAATGTCCCCTTTGTCCCCATGCATGTTGTAAGCTTAAATGATCCATTTTTGGCCTACATGCATATTTCCCTTCACTAACCTGTCCAGCATGCTATCCTAGGCCCAAACACACCTAGCCTAGTCCTAGCCCAACTTGTTTTTGTCTGCTCCATTGTAGTTCTGCCCCCCCTCTTTAAAATGTTTAATGGCCCATCAGAGGGGTGAGGAGTCTGATAAGTGGGCCTATCTTAGTTTTGGCATGAAATTCTCACTCCACTAATAAATGTTATACTGATGTTGGACAAGGATGTCTTTTGTATTGTGATTGCAATGTTTATATGCCAAAGTACTGTTTTTAAATTTTGTTTGACTCCACAGTTTCCTTCCATGCCACAGGAATGGCAGACTGTGGCTTCCCAATTTGATTAGCGGTGGGACTTCCCGAACTGTGGAAGGGCAATAAATGGAAAACATGTCCGCATAGTGCCGCCACACCATTCGTGGTCATACTATTTCAACTAAAAATGTTTTCATAGTATTGTGTTGATGGCTGTGGTGTTGGCACAGTACAAGTTTCTGTATGTGGACGTGTGGAAGAACGGCCGGTGTATCGTCATAATCCACTCCCCATCACAGAGTGCTCCGGAAGTGCTGGGCGGCCAACTGCGCGATGCGTTCCAAATGCATCTGCGATGCGTTCCAATGCATTTACGGCAGTGCACACCAGCGAAACCTCGTTCGGCATCCAGGCTCTTTCCTTAACATCCCCGTGGATTGGAGGATGTTAAAAAAAGAGCCAGGAGGCTGAGCGAGCGGAGCCAGCCGTCCGAGCGAAGCGAGGACGTGAGGCCGACTGGCCACTTACCTCTAAGTCCACGTCGCTCTGAATGACGGCTTTGCTGGTGTGCAGTGTCGTAAATGCTTTGGAACGCATCGCAGATCCATTTGGAACGCATCGCGCATGCGCAGTTGGCCGCCGCAGCACTTCTGGAGCAGTCTGTGATGAGGGAGCCGAATGTGACACGTCACCGGATGTCCGACGGCAGAGTATTTGCACAGACGGAGTTTGCCCAACATATCGACTGGTGGCCTGGCACTGCCACGGGATGACTATAATGTGAAGAGACTCCCTTTTGTGTTTGTCACGGATGAAGCTTTCGGGCTTGGACCACACCTCATGAGTTTCCCCAAAGGACCCTCACCCCGGAGAGGAGGGTTTTTAATTTCTGGCTGGCCAGAGCCCGGAGGGTTGTCGAAAATGCCTTCGGGATAATGGCCAGCTGGTTCTGCCTGTTCCAGACAGCCATGCACATAAACTGAACACTGTCATTTTTACCTGCTGCATAAGTATTTGCGCAGGCATTCAGAGACCTACCTTTCAAACATTGGCCCTGAGGCCAGACAATCATCAGAGAACCTTACTGGCCTGGACACTGGCCGTACTGGCTTTGCTCCCCGAACTGCTCAAGAGTCCCGTGATAGATACGTGGAGTACTTCACGGGTAGGGGGGCCATTGCTATGCCAGACCATATTACTTTTAATTTAAAAAATATATATATATATATATACTGAGGCGCATGTCCTAGCTGGAGGAGGAGTGTCTGCAGGTTATTAGGGAGGCAGCTTCCATCATGAGGGCCCCCCTTAACCCTTATATTTGGCTGATTGGTCAATTGTTGCCCTTCATGTTGAATTGTTTGTCCCAAAATAAATGGAGATTTAATTTAAGTTAAATACTTGTCTATTGTGTTTTTCTGGTGAATAGCCTTCAAACTTTTCAGAAATACAATGTATAATTAACAAAGGACACAACCTCCGAGAGGGGGGGGGGGTTAATAATTTGTTGTGATAACTTGATAAAAAAAAAAAGATGTGGAGTACAAAAAATTATTTTGGAGATCTGGCTTTAAAAAAAAAAAAAAGAAATATTCATGAGATCACAAGCAAAAAATAAAATAAGTCAGTATGGGAGAACTCTGTCTAAATACCATCAGCAAAACAACGTCTTTATTCTAGCAATAGAACGAAGAAAAAAATACGCTGCAATAAACGAGGCACTCATTTTAAAATTCAGAATGTGCCATCTCCAAAACGAATGCTAGTTTTGCCAGAACGAGCGCTCCTGTCCCCTAATTTAGTCTGAGCATGCGTGGATTTTTAACCGATGGTAGTGCCTACTAACAATCGTTTTTTTTCTATCGGTTAGGAATCCATCGGTTAAATTTAAAGCAAGTTGGCTTTTTTTTAACCGATGGGTAAATAACTGATGGTGCCCACACACGATCGGTTTTGATCTATGAAAACGGTCCATCAGACCATTCTCATCGGTTTAACCGATCGTGTGCACGCGCACTTAGTCTGCTCGAAACAGAGTGTGTTAGCTTGTATTTTAAGCGGCCGCTCTGTATTTAGCTTCTGACAGGCTACACAAAGTGCCCCATATCTCTGGAATAGTAGGTTATAGAAGCCCCAAATTTAGGGTCTTTGTGACCCTAGGTCACCAAGCTATGACCTTCAAAGCTCAATTTTTTTTTATGTTCATGGCAGGTGAGGCCCTACCTCACCTGCCTCCCTTGACTGCACGTCCCTGGTGAAGACCAACTCAGTTCATGGATAAGGTCTTCATTTAATTATTGCTAGTGTTTTCCTTCACAGTCTAGAAAGCTGGTGTCTGGATCACTCTAGATGGCTAAATTTGTTTTAGGGATTCCTTAGAAGGGGGTTGTGTGAGGGCAGATCTGTCAGTGTTACAATACAAAAAGATTTCATGCAGCTTTAACAATAATAATACAAGCAATGATGTGTGTGTTGAGGTGAAAAATCTCAGTCTTTTCCTCAACTTTTTTTTTTTAACAGCAGCCTCTATTAATAATTCCACTGAGGTGTCCTAGTGTGTACCCTTCATGTTGAAAGCTTATCATCCGAGTCCTGATATTATTGCGGAAAAATCCTCTACTGGGCTTAATGAACTGATAAATACCTGTGGTGAACAGACTGAGGAAGCTGAGGAGTTCTAAAGTATTTGGTGAGAAGTCAAACATTCTCAGATGCTTGAAATAACTTCTAAGTAAGAAAGCTGGAAAAAAAAACTGTGAAAAAAAAAGGAGCATTTTGAAAAGTTCACAGGTTGTATAGTAACGAATTTATAGTGCAATCCTAATTAATCCGGTTTTCCCCACTTTGTTCATATTTAGTTTGGCAGCTGTTACTGATTACATGAACACCTAGCAGGCGTTTTCAGTAGGGCAATATGCAAAACTCCTTAATACCAGCTAGTTACAGAATAGTGCAGCTCACAGCAACCTCTATATCAGCCTTTCTCAACCTTTTTACCCCAGGGGAACCCTTAAAATAATATTCAGGTCTCGGGGAACCCCTGATAAAAGCCAGTCATTGGAGGTCAGTGGGAAAATGTCCTTTTTTTAAAGTGGTGGTAAGAATGACCCCCTTACAGAGAACTATGAAGATCATTGGTGTCATACCACTGGCTCCTCCAAGTGGAATTGGCTCAGAACTATGTAGGCACCATCAAACAGAAGGTAAATTGGTTACAGCTCAAGGAACCCCTAGCCACCTCTGGAGGAACCGCAGAGTTCCACAGAACCCTGGTTGAGAATGGCTGCTCTATATATAAATTGTATATACTGTACAGGAAGTCTAAATATGTGTTTTATGTTAACTCTGTGTGTATGAAACAGAACAAAGTATGTTTATAGATCCTGACCCATGTAACTACTTAAAATTATAAGTTTGAGCTGATTCCACATATAATTTATATCTAAATACTGATATTTTTTTTTATTTATTGGTTTGGTATTTCCTACTGGTAATATTTGAACTTTAATTTTCAGTTTTATTTTATTGTCATTTTTCTAGTGTTGCATTAAAAATTTGCACAACTAAAAAAAAAAGTAATATTTTCTTGCATCAGTACACCAGAAACGAATTTAATAAAAAAAAAGTATATAATTATATATGGTTTTTGTATATGAATACTGTGACAGGAAGTCATGTAAATCTGTGGGTGTTGTCACAGACGGGAGATACATTTCTGCCTTGTTTAGACAATTCACCAATTACTATTAGGTGTCGGCTGCAGAAATAGCCAGAAAGGTTTAAGGGTGTTGGAAAGCTTCAGCTGTTCAGAATGAGGCAATTAAGGCCTCTATAAGTTATCCAGAGGATGACTACTGATTGCTGCATCCTGAGGCTTTTTGAGTTAAGGAGAGCAGTGAGGTGAGAAAAACTTCTGAAGAGGTGAGGTGGTGTTGATTTTTCTGTGTGATAAAAATCAAAAAGACTATTGTTTTTCTGCTGTATGACCAGCAGTGTCTGCCCAGCAGTAGGCTGTGCCAGACTCCATAGATAGGTTCCTGTCTAGTGAAGGTAGACGCCCCAAGTGACCAGGGTTTATTTTATGTTTTGTTTTGTTTATGCTGTTTGGATGCTTGCACTTGTTTCCAGCCTTATGGAAGAATAAACCATAATATTTGTTTTTAACGGTCCTCGACTGTCTCTCTGCATAGTTCAGTGTGTAGTGAACCTACCCAGGGGGTCACCCACACCCGCTACCGAGCGAACCCCTTACACATGGTGGAGTGCCGCGGGCAGTTAAAGTAAACCCAAAATGGAGGAGATACTGAAACAGCTGGCTATAGCAAATGCAAATAAACAGCAGACAAATGCAGGTTTGCAGCGGAGCCTTGCAGCTCAACAACAGGCTCACCAAGAGAGCCTTGCAGCTCACCAAAAGAGCATTGCAGCTCAACAACGGGTTCACCAAGAGAGCATTGCAGGCTTGGAACAGAGACACCAGCAGCAAATGGAGGCCATCGTGAAACAGCTTCAGAGACAGCAGACCGAGGCTGGGAGTCAGGCCAGTAACATATCGACTTTTCGGGTAAGGCACATATTGCCAAAGATGACTGCAGATGATCACCCTGAGATGTTTCTGACCACAATTGAGAGAACAGCAGAATAAGAGAGTTGGCCTAAAGAACAGTGGGCTGGACTAGTGGCCCCCCTATTATTTGGGGAAGCCCAAAAGGCATATTTTGATTTGGAGTTTGCAGATGCAAAAAATTATGATCGGTTAAAAGAGGAAATATTGGCACGTTTTGGTGTAACCCTGGATGTCCGTGCTCAGCGGGTCTACAATTGGAGTTATCAGCTGAGGAACCCACCTTGGTCGCAGATGTATGACCTCATCCATTTGGCTAGGAAATGGCTGCAGCCAGAAACTCTGTCCGGACCAAAAGTTTTGGAGCGAGTAGTCATGGACAAATTTCTTAGGTCTCTTTCTAACACCCTGCAGAAATGGGTAAGCCATGGTGGTCCGGAAACCGCAGACAAACTAGTAGACCTGGTCGAAAGGTACCTAACAACAGAGATTTTGTCCTCTTCCCGGCAACGGTAACAAATCAACCTTCTGGTCCTCTCCTGTGGGATGGGTCTTCCAGGCCGCTCTCGCCAAACATTAGCAGTAGTCCCAATAATACCTCTAGTTGCTCTTTGGTCCCTCTCTCCACCCCCATCCCTTGATGCAGTCTTACCTATAGGTGGGGAGGGTCTGGTCTTGGGGTGGAAAGTCTGTGCGTCTTTGGGGAAAGAGGACAAAATCTCTGTTGCTAGGTACCTTTCGACCAGGTCTACTAGTTGATAAATCCAATTGTGGACCCGCTAAACACAGACATCCAGGGTTACACTAAAAAGTGCCAATATTTCCTCTTTTAAACGATCATAGTTTTTTGCATCTGCAATTTCCAAATCAAAATATGCCTTTTGTGCTTCTCCAGATAATAGGGGGGGGGGGCACTAGTCCAGCCCACTGTTCTTCAGGCCAACTCGCTTTTTCCGCTGTTCTCTCAAACGTGGTCAGAAACATCTCAGGGTCATCATCTGCAGTCATCTTTGGCAATAAGTGCCTTACCCGAAAAGTCAATATGTTACTGGCCTGACTCCCAGCCTCGGTCTGCTGTCTCTGAAGCTGTTTCACGATGGCCTCCATTTGATGCTGGTGTCTCTGTTCCAAGCATGCAATGCTCTCTTGGTGAACCTGTTGTTGAGCTGCAATGCGCTCTTGGTGAGACTGTTGTTGAGCTGCAATGCTCTTTTGGTGAGCTGCAAGGCTCTCTTGGTGAGCCTGTTGTTGAGCTGCAAGGCTCCGCTGCAAACCTGCATTTGTCTGTTGTTGATTTGCATTTGCTATAGCCAGCTGTTTCAGTATCTCCTCCATTTTGGGTTTACTTTAACTGCCTGCGGCACTCCACCATGTGTAAGGGGTTAGCTCGGTAGCGGGTGTGTGTGACCCCCTGGGTGGGTTCACTACACACTGAACTATGCAAAACACCCAGGGTCCAGCCACGACAGCTACATATACAATCAAAGCCCCATCCCAATGGAATTCGAACAGAACATGTATGGGGACAGCTGGCTGGTTGGTGAGTGACATGGGTGTCAGGCATGACTGTCCCCCCCCATGATGCACACATCACGAGGGGCACACGCACGACTAACATCCTCCTGTCTTTTCCCTTCCAGGTGACTCTGAATATGCACTTGAATCCCATCTCATGACTCCTTTCCGGAACCCCCAAACCCCAGGAGAGGAAAGATACAATGAAGCACACGCACGTACCCGTGCAGTGGTGGAACGCACCTTTGGCCTCCTGAAGTCCCGTTTCCGATGCCTGGATAAGTCTGGGGGTACCCTCTTGTATTCCCCAAACTTTGTGTGCCAGATCATTGGTGCATGTTGCATGCTGCACAACTTCGCCGTGAGAAAGGGCCTGGAGATTGACATATGTGATAATCTGACCCCCGAACCAGACAATCCCCCCCCCGACCGAGGCTACCCCGTCTTCTGAGGGTAGAGCAGCCAGGAGACGCCTCGCATTAGACATCTTTGCACGTTAAACACAGACATTAAAGCGGAGCTCCACCCGCATTTTTTTTTTTTCAAAGTCGGCAGCTACTAACAGTGTAGCTGCTGACTTTGAATAAGGACACTTACCTGTCCTAGGCGCCCGCGCTGACGGCCCCCCCCCGATGCCGGTCCCACGATCGCTCCGGGTCCCGCGCCGCCATTCACACTATGGGAAACAGGCAGTGAAGCCTTACGGCTTCACTGCCCATTTCGTACTGCGCCTGCGTGAGTCTCACGCTGGCTTGTGAATGGGCGCGCTGCTCTCTGAGAACACACACAGTTCCCAGAAAGCAACCCCCCCCCAATTCACAAGGAGAAGGACAAGAAGAAAAGACACAGCGGTGTGGAAGAGGCAGATTACGGACTTCCGCATAGCAACAGGTATTTCGGGTGAGTATTTTTATTTATTTTTTCACGTTTTTTTTTATTTATTTTTTTAAGACTTTTGGCCAAATGTGGTTTTCCTGGGTGGAACTCCACTTTAATCATGGCACAATGAGAATGCACGCATGCACATCACTGTGGTCCCTAGCACAGACACATCATCATCAAATTGGATTAGCACAAGCCCACCATGCAGGACTTGGGAGCAGCAACGCCACGCCAAGGCTCCAATTATGTCAATGTACATTCATATACCATTCACACGGACCTGGGGATCACTTCTCCCTGGTCCTGGGGAATTCATAAAACACAGAAACAAAATAAACACAGAAACAAAAAAAATAAACACAGAAACAAAAAAATAAAAATAAACACAGAAACAAACAAAAAAACACAGGAAAAAAAAAACTAACGCAGCTGGCGTGACCCACGCCTGGGGCGGCCACGGCTCCGGCTCCTCAGGGAAGACTCATGGGGGGGGAATCAGGGGAAGGAGGAGCATCGCCTGGTCTCTGCCCACCTGGCGGGCTGCCCTCCAAGGCCACGGCGAGGCGTGTGAGGCCCACATTGAGGGCTGCCGTGTTGGCCTGGACAGCCTGGGTCAGGGCACGCACCTCCTGACCCACGCCTGCAGTGGCAGTCTGCAGGTCGTTGAAATAGGTTATGAGAGCCAGTGAGTTGCAAGACATGTCCACAACTGACTCCTTGATGGAGGCCTCCTCCGTCCGGCCCAAAGTCTGGGGTCTGACGGGCCTGGTCCCTCCTCAGATTTACGGCAGAACCTCTGCCACCCCCATGGTCTTGCAGGTCGCCTTCCTGCCTCCAGATGAGGCTTGTGGCCTGGGAGTAGGGGAGACCCCTGGGGGGAAGACCTGTAGGGGGAGGAGTGGGAGGGGCTACCCCTGATGGAGGCCTGACTGCTGCCAGCCCTAGGGGGAGACTCCACCAAATGGAGAAGTACCTCATTGGAACTTAGCACCTCCTTCTCCTCCACCTCCTCCTCAACCTCCCCCTCCTCAACCACCTCAGAGGACTCCAGGCTTGCCTGGTGGTCTTCCTCAGACTCATGTCCGGTTGAGGCTGCGGACTGGCCAGATGGCCCAGCACCCTCCTGCCCATCTGTGGATGACACAAAACATTCACAGGTTGGAGGATCCACACACTTGTCACATATTCCCTCCCCCCCACACATGCTACACACCAGATATAAAAAAAAAAACATACCTGTCTTTACGGCCTCCTCAATGGAGTCAAAGCCAGGCAGCCCCTCCACTTGCTGCCTGTGGAAGCACTGGGCCATTGCACGCTCTTCAGCAGTCAGCCTAATGGTGCATGGTGGTCCCCCTCCAGTGCCCCTGGCATGAGCCACGATCTTTGCCAGCTTCCCACGGATCACACGTCTGAGATCATTTATTTATTTTTGGATCCCATGGCGGGTCCGGGTCTTACCACACAAGGCATTGACCTCAC
This sequence comes from Rana kukunoris, assembly GCA_029574335.1. Classification (NCBI taxonomy): domain Eukaryota; kingdom Metazoa; phylum Chordata; class Amphibia; order Anura; family Ranidae; genus Rana; species Rana kukunoris. The sequence continues at coordinate 460,098,483 of CM056052.1, read as the reverse complement.
CTGTGATGTCCTGCAGTATCTGCTTCCTCCTGGCCGGGCTGGTGGTGGCACTCTCAGGGCCATGCAGGAAACGACCAAAGCGGGTAATGCCCCCCACAATGATCTCCTTCTCCCGCAATAAGAAGTTTAACTTCCTCTTCCTCTCAGTCATCTTTCAAAAACACTCTCCAACAACACACCGACACGACACAACACAAACCAACAAACAACCACAGACAACGGAACAAAAGCACCTTGCTTCAGGAAGGGAAACAAATGGATGTACTTTTGCAATTTAAGTTTGTACTTTTGCACTGGAAGTTTGTCTGGGCCTATTTATGCACTGGGCGTAGCTCACTAAGTACGCCGCGCCTAGTTCCAATCTCACTGATTGCGCCGGGCCGAGTTCTGAGCATGCGCAGAGAGGCTCTGACCATAGTCGGCGGCATGCGCAGTCCGGCCGGCCCTTCATTTGCATGGGGTCACGGCTCATTTCAATGGAACACGCCCACGTCATTCCCACCTTGCATTACGCTGGCTTACGCCTCAGAATTTACGTCGCGCCAGCGCAAATTTGGACGCAAATGCTATGAGGATACGGTACTTGTGTCTCTAAATTGAGCCGGCGTAACGTAAGGAGATGCTCTACGCCGGTCTATATATGCGCCGATGTACGTGGATCTGGCCCCTAATGTATATGTTTAGATTTGATTGAAAATCCTGTATGTTAATTGCTTAAAGAAAATCTTACAGGGCCAGTATGCCCAAAACCAAAGTTTTACTAATTCCCTGATTTCAATAAGTTTAAATATTCCAGTTAATAATATTATTATATAAAAAAAATTCTTGTTGCTCTTTGGAGACAACATTTTTGCACTCAATTTCCCAGGTCTGGCTACCTGCTCTGGTCACTCCAATGAGGTGCAGTAGGATGCAGCTTGAATGGAGCTGGCTGAAAATTCCAATGAAAAAAAATGTGTCATAGGTGTTTACATTACATATGAGAAGTGGAAGAATGAATCATTCTACCAGGATCATCTCTTAAACAATGTACCCATTTTGAGGGAACATTTCTTAAATAAATATTATAGAAGACAAACATACAGTACATTTATATGCATGGAACATAGTAGGGGAAGACACGGGATTTGGAACTAATGCTTACACAACTAGTTAAATGCCAAGCAGCAGCTGCAAAAGCAACCATAGATTTGCTATGCCTGGAAGAAAGATAAAAACACACAAAGCAAGGGGAAATACCCATGTATAAACTACTTGTAAGCCCAAAGGTTGCATATTGGGTTCTGGAAATCTATTGTGTCATAGGGGTAAAGGAGGTTTAGTGAAGTTTCAAAGGAGGACAACTTAATATCTCACTTTCAATTTAATTTATGTAATTGATGTAATTGATATACCATATGGACAAAGGTTTTGGAACGTCTGACTATTGCACCCATATGAGCTTTTTGGACATAACATTTCAAAATCATGGACATTAATATTGATTTGACTCTCTATTTTTAGCTATAACAGACTCCAAAATATAACAAGATTTTTACCATTGGAAATTTGTGTCTATTTAGTGAAAAGAGCAATACTGAGATCTGGCTTGCAGTCGGTGTTCCAATCCCAATTAAAATCTCAAAGGTGTTCAATAAGGTTGGGGTTATACTTGAACAGGTAAAAAGAGCCTTTTCATAGAACTAAAAACCCACAATTATCACTAAATACAGGGTGGCAGTGTGCTCACAAACATTTGGCCATATCATTTATAAACAAATATATCCAAAGTCAATATAAAAACGGTAAAATTTACTTTAATTTGTAAGTACTGTATGGGAAGGAAACATCAGCAGTGTATGGAGAAAATGTCACCATCTATTTGGGAAGAAGTTCTTCAAAAAGTAATCTGTGGATTTTCCTACTACATGTGATAGTTAAAGGAAAAACAATAATATAATTTAAAATAGGACTGGACGAGTTTCCTTGAATTAAACCGTTATTATTGAATGATAATATGGAAATATTTGATTCAGGAAACTGCTCCAACCGTTCTTGGATAGTTCATACAGTATTTCTTCTCCCCGTGAGGCAACAATAGGCACTTTTCCATGGGGGGTTAACTGTATTTCTCTAGACCAAAACTGTAGATTTGTGATGCTGAACTCTATAGACATAAGTTTTTTTTTTTTTAACCAAGTCATGTATGTATTCTCATTTAGAAAAGGGGAGAGATACGGCGCTAATGAAATTGGGAGCGAGATCAAATGATCTGATCAGGCTCCAAAGGGTTAATGTGAACATTTATAATTAATACACGTAAACAACAAAAAAAAGGCACCAGTATTAATCGTGAGCAATAAGAATGTGCCAAGGATGCATAGACAAATGTGAAAAAAAGTCCTTCATAAAAATCCAAAAAAATAAAGAAAAAGTCCAAGGGAGTGAATCCAATTAATCTTCAATGGATAGAAGAGAGAGGGGGATAGAATGAAATTGATCCACCAGAAGAGACACCCAAGAGTGATGATGTAGTCTCCTTACCATGTATCCTGACCACTATGTTGGTCACTCTGGGCGTGGGGATTTAAGGTCTCCCTCCTGACCCTCTGTACCATCTCTACGGTGTTCTCTGATGTAGCTAGGCATTAATAAAACAAAAGAGAAAGGGACCATAGCATAATACCAGAGATACGATTTATTGTAGAAGATTTAGAGCTGATGCACTCACATTTAAGATGGTGTCAAACAGCAGTGTGTCCAAATGTTTGTAGATAGCCGGCGGCTGATCGTCCTTCTCCTGCTCGCGTACGTTCAAGCTTCCTCAATAGGACCAGAGTGATAACGTCGATACAGCAAGCCACGCCTACGCGTTTCGTCGCCACGGACGTCGTCTGGGATTAGCTGCCTATTATTAGGTCTTTTTTTTTTATTAAAAAATAATTTCACATAAAAAAATCCTCACATTATAATATTGTTTGGATGTTTGCATTCAAGTTCTATTTGATACTGTAAAATTAACTAATGTTACTAAACAGTATTTAAGAATCAGGCAGACAAATAGTATACAATTTTAAAAACAGAAAAGCAAGAAATCAATGTTACTTGCTTGCCAATTACTAAGCAAAGCAAAACTGAATCACTATTTCTTGTGAAACTGCTTTAACCTCTTTTCCACCGCGCTATAGCAAAGATACTGCTACAGCGCGGCGGGGTTATTTTGGGACGACGTCCCTGGGACTTCGTCCTTCACTTCCACGATTGCGCGTCCCCTGGGACGCGCTTGCGGAAGTGTCCGTGCTCGCCGGGTCTAGAAGACCCGGCGCATCACGGATCACGGTAAATTGCCACTGATAGCGGGCGTTTACCACGTGATTGCGCCGTCAAATGACGGCGCGATCACTTGTAAACAAACCGGCGTCATTTGATGACACCGGTTCCTCCCTCTCCTGCGTCTCCTCTCTGTACCGTTCGGTACAGTGTGCGAGGAGAGGGGGGGGGGGGAGCGGGGTGTCAGCAGCTGTGCTGTGGCTGGATCTGTGACAAATGCAGTCACAGATCCAGCCATCCCTCAATCCATCCCAGCTCTACAATCCCCAGTACCCTGCAATCCCCCAGTACCCTGCAATAACCCAGTACCCTGCAGTACCCCAGTACCCTGCAATCCCCCAGTACCCTGCAATAACCCAGTACCCTGCAGTACCCCAGTACCCTGCAATACCCCAGTACCCTGCAGTACCCCAGTACCCTACAGTACCCCAATACTCTGCAGTACCCCAATACTGTGCAGTACCCCAGTACCCTGCAGTACCTCAATACTCTGCAGTACCCCAATACTCTGCAGTACCCCAGTACCCTGCAGTACTCCAGTACTCTGCAGTACCCCAATACTGTGCAATACCCTGCGCAATACTCTGCAATACCCCAATACCCTGCACAATACCCTGCAGTACCCCAATACCCTGCAGTACCCCAATACACTGCGCGATACTCTGCAATACCCTGCACGATACTTTGCAATACCCTGCGCAATACCCCAATACTCTGCAATACCCCAATACCCTGCACGATACTCTGCAATACCCAAATACTCTGCAATACCCAAATACTCTGCAATACCCATTTTTTTAAAGCACCCCTATCCCCGTGTGCTCGCATGCAGAAGCGAACGCATACGTAAGTCCCGCCCACATATGAAAACAGTGTTCAGGCTACACATGTGAGGTTTCTCTGCGAACGTTAGAGCGAGAGCAATCATTTTGGCCCTAGACCTCCTCTGTAACTAAAACCATGTAACCAATAATAATAATTAAAGCGTCGCCTATGGGGATTTTTAAGTAGCGAAGTTTGGTGCCATTCCATCATTGTGCGCAATTTTGAAGGGTGACATGTTGGGTATCTATTTACTCGGCGTAACTTCATCTTTCATATTATGAAAAAAAATTGGGCTAACTTTACTGTTTTTTTTTTTTTTTTAGCACAAAACTGTTTTTTTTTAAAAACACGTGTTTAAAACATTTCTACGAAAATACCATGCGAGATAAAAAGTTGTAACCGCCGCCATTGTATTCTCTAGGGTCTTTGCTAAAAAAGCATATATAATGTTTTGGGGTTCTATGTAATTTTCTAGCAAATAAATTATGATTTTTCCATGTAGGAGAGAAATGTCAGAATTGGTCTGGGTGTTCCAGAACGCCTGATGGCGTTCCCTGCATGTTGGGCCTCTGTATGTGGCCACGCTGTGTAAAAGTCTCACACATGGGGTATCGCCATACTCGGGAGGAATAGCAGAATGTGTTTTGGGGTGTAATTTGTAGTATGCATATGCTGTGTGTGAGAAATAACCTGCTAATATGACAGAAACAAGATTTTTTTATTTTTTTTTACAGAATTTTCAGTCGTTTTTCTTTTATAGCGCAAAAAATAAAAAACCCAGAGGTGATCAAATACCACCAAAAGAAAGCTCTATTTGTGTGAAAAAAAGGACAAAAATTTCAAATGGGTACAATGTTGTATGACTGAGTAATTGTCATTCAAATTGTGAGAGCACCGAAAGCTGAAAATTGGTCTGGTTAAGAAGGGGGTTTAAGTGCCCAGTGGTCAAGTGGTTAAGTTATACTTTGCCATTTTCCAATATATTTTTATTTTGCTGACATATTCCACATCACTGAAAATAAGGAAAGAGAATAACCTGGGAACTTAATCGGAAATAAATTGATTCACAATCAGACAGAAATCTTAGAAAAGTCATGTAAAATGTCACAAAATAGTAAACTGAACTAAAAGGCCTGATACAATTTTTATATTTTACTATTATCACAAAACATATTAAATAAATTGTGTTGGTAAAGGTAATGGAAAAGAAAGATTTTGTTATATACATTAACGTATGGCCAAAAACCTGTTATACTGTTGATTTCTCACTGATTCTTGTAGACGTAGTTCTTAAAGGGGTTGTAAAGGAAAACATTTAAGCATCCTTTACATGCAGACATTCCTCATTGTTTGTTTTTGCTCAGAAGTTGCTCTATTTCTTCTCTATTCTGTTCACTTCCTGGTTGTCTGATTGTTACTCACCACCGTGAAGGGAGGCTTTACTGCGGTGGTCAGTGACATGCTCGTTCCCCTCCTGGGAACTACATCTGTGCGGCATGACACTCTCTACATGTTAGAAAACTTCAAGGGGGTGTGAATTACTGGGCGTGCCGCAATTCATACTGGGAAATGTAGTTCTTACATGAATGAGCACCGCAAACCAGGAAGTGAATGAGAGAACAGAAACTACAACGCCGGAGGTGATATACAGTAGATGAAGGAATTTAATAGGTATTTACTCGTTTTTTAACAGAATCATTACACTATTCTGTCTGTCTACCTTGCAGACATTAATTTTAGGCAAAAAAATGTTTTCCTTTACAACTCCTTTAACCGATGCAAAATTGAAGCCTTAATTTTTTTAACATGTATTAAATGACATCAGTTTTTCAGTGCAAAGGCTCTCAAAGAAATGTGGAGCACAGTGTAAAGGACTTCAAAGGGATATGATTCCATTGAGATATTTTGCACTGTGCCCTTTTACGTTATGCAATTTAGCACACCAGATAAACATATATGTATCTCTAACAAGGCCACATAATAAATGTTATATAATTATAGAAAACCATAATCCTTTTGGTGTAAATGTCCCCTATTCTATCGCATCGCTTGTGTAGACAATAAGTATGATGTAGCTAAAATAATAAAAGTTAGAGTAAAACTGTCTGACAGAACTAGGTTAGATTGTGGGGTATTAAGCCTTAAAGACGCCAACAATCCTCTTCGAAAAAGCTGAATGCCCAAATCCACTATTACATGTTCAATACAAATCGCAATTCTGATGACAATATTCCTGTCTTTCATAGAATCTGGGCTCCGTGGATCACACGTAAGCCCATTTCTCTAGTTAAAGTAGAATTCCAGTCCTTTTGTGTTTATTAAAAGTCAACTCGCAAAAAGTGTAGCTGCTGACTTTTTATTTTTGTAATTCCTTTATTTTCCAGTAAGTTGCAGTTTAGAGTCAAATAGAAAAATAGAAAACAAAACATACTCAAGTAATAGTGATAGTCTCACATATAGATCCAAATGCCAACAGGTCAAACATAACACGATATAGACGGTCATATATAACATTACAGATTCAAAAATGGTCTTCAGCTGACAGAGCAGGCATGGCACATATGGGAGCGACAAGCGAGACCTAGTCCATAGACTCAAGGACCTAAAACTGTGCAACTATATATAGCAAAACAATGTACCGGGAAGCCTTGCATCCTGGTGGCCAGGCCAATATAACCCAGAAGGGGGGCAATGAGACTAGGATAATGTATGTATTAATAATCAAATACCTGAATGGCATTGTGCCCAAAACTGAGCCAGGTACATCGGGTAGGTGGTGGATCGAAGAGGAAAGGGGAAAAGAGGTAGAAAGAACAAAAGAAAGATGAGAAAAGGGGTGTATAGTCAGAGAAATGTAGAAGTAAGGGACCAAGTGTACCATGTACAAAAAAAATACAGACATAGAAAGAAAGACAAAGCCTCTCGTCCAGGGTGTCTAGACTGAGTTTAGGAGGTCAGCCAGGTTGTGAAACCCCCTGAAGATAGGCTAGCTGCTGACTTTTAATAAACACACGCTCACCTGTCCCATGATGCAGCTACATATACAGATACATATATTTTGGGAGTCCAACTCCCCTTCCCTTACCCACAACCATCACCCCACTCCCCCACCATCATTTTTTTCTTCTTTATCATTATTCTCCTTCATTTATTATTCTTATACTTCTCATTCTTCATCATTCTCTTCTTTCTTTTTCTGCTCTTCCCTTCTACTCATTTTCATCCACTCTCCTCTTCCCCTCTTTCATGCTTTAAATCCCATCCACATTTAAGGCATCTTAAATATAATGGGCCAGATTCACGTACATCTGCGCATTATTGGACCGGCGTAGCGCACCGCCTTTACGTTAGACTGGCGCATTGTAGCGGCGCAATCACCCTATTTTAGTCGGTTTTACGCAGAAATTTGCGCTTGCGCAACGTTATTTCTGAGGCGCAAGGTGGAGTAATACAAATTGGGAAGGACGTGGGCGTGTTACATTGAAATGAGCCATGACCCCATGCAAATGAAGGGCCGGCCGGCTCGCGCATGCGCGCTTGAAGCAGACCATGGTCAGCACCTCTGTGAGCATGCTCACAACTCGGGTACGGCGCAATCAGTGAAATTGGAAGTGGACTAGGGCAAAATAGTGAACTACGCAGACAGCATAAATAGACAGACAAAAACGCACTTCCTTTGCAAAAGTACATCCTTTTGTATCCCTCCCTATACAGCAAGGTGCTTTTGTTCTGTTGTTAGTTGCGTTGTGATTTGTCTTTGTGATATTTGTGGACTGTGTGATCTAGTGTTTGTTAGAAGATATTTGAAAGTGATTTTTGGTGACTGCTTGTGAGACTTTTTGGTTGATAGTTTTTTGTTTGTTTGTTTTCTTGCTTGATTTTTCCTGCTTGTTTTTGTGAGTGATTTTTGCTGACTGTTTGGGAGAGAGTTTTTGTATGAGTATGACTGAGAGAAAGAGGAAGTTAAATTTTACTTTGGGGGAGAAACAAATTCTTGCCTGGGCCATTTCCCAATATGGGCGTTTCCTCCACGACCCGGAGAGTGCCAACACCACCCTGGCCAGGAGGCGTGATATCTTGCAGAACATTACTGACGAGGTGAATGCATCGGGGGGGGGGGGGGGGGCGGAGACCCGGACACGGTCGGGGATTGAAAAGAAGATCAATGACCTCCGGCGTCTGGTCAGAAAGAAGCTGGCCAAAATGGTAGCCCGTGCCCTGTTAGGCCGACAGCGGAGGAGCGTGCGGTGGCCCAGACCTTTCATAGACAACAGGTGGAGGGCCTGCCCGGTTATGACTCAAGTCATGAAGGCGTGATGCCAGGTAAGGTTTTTTTCCCTATCAGGTGTGTAGCATGTGTGGGGGAGGGGGTGAAAGGGAAAATGTGGCAAGTGTGTGGATCCTCCAACCTGTGAATGTTTTGTGTCATCCACAGATGAGCAGGAGGGTGCTGGGCCATCTGGGCTGACCGCACCATCCCAGGGACAACAGCCTGATGAGGACCCCCCGACAAGGCCGGAGTCCTCGGAGGAGGTTGAAGAGGAGGAGATTGAGGAGGAGGAGTTTGAGGAGGAGGAGGATGTCATGTCAGCCAGTGGATTGCTGTTTTTGGAGGAGTCTTCCTCTCTGGCTGGCAGCAGCCAGCCCTCCATAAGGGCTAGCCCCTCCCACTCCTCCTCCAACAGGGCTCCTCTCCCAAGGGCCTCCCCTTCTCCCCAGCCAGAAGCCTCAGCTGGAGACAGGAAGTCATCCCAGAAGACCAGGGGGGTGGCCGAGCTTCTGCCTGCCAATCTGAGAAGGGACCAGGCCCTTCAGACCCACCATCTGGGACAGGTCAGCCAGACTTTGGGGCGGATGGAGGAAAGCCTGTCCTCCATAAAGGATACGCTTGGGGACCTGGACTGCCACTCCCGGGCTCTTACAAGCTGCCTAAACGCACTGCAGACTACAACAGCAGACGTTGGGCAGGATGTGAGGGCCCTCACCCAGGCTATCCAGGCCAACACGGCAACACTAGGTGCTGGCCTGAACAGAATTGCCGTGGCCTTGGAGGGCAGGCCGCCAGGTGGGCAGAGACCAGGGGCTGCTCCTCCTTCCCCGGATTACCCCCCCTCCCCATGAGTCTCCCCTGAGGAGCCGGGGCCGTGGCCATGGGCGCCCCAGGCATGGCTCACGCCAACGGCATTCATTTGTTTTTCCCCTTTTTTTTTTTTTTGCTGGACATTTTTAATTTTTTTTGTGATGTGAATGTTTTTGGAATGTGGGGGTGATATTCATGCCAGCAAAGGGGTGTCACCCTCAGTTTTTGTGGAGAAGGGTTCCCCAGAACCAGGGAGAAGTGATTCCCAGGTCCGTGTGAATGGTGTATGAATGTACAGTGACATAATTGGAGCCGTGGCATGGCGTTGCTGCTCACAAGCCCAGCATGGTGGGCTTGTGCTAATCCAATTAGATGAGGATGTGATGTGTCTGTGCTAGGGACCACAGTGATGTGCATGCATGCATTCTCATTGTGCCATGATTAATGTGTGTGTTTAACGTGCAAAGATGCCTAATGTGAGCTGTCTCCTGACTGCACTTCCCTCAGAAGACGAGGTAACCTCGGTTAGGGGGGGATTGTCTGGTTCAGGGGTCAGGTCATCACGTAGGTCAATCTGCAGGCCCTTTCTCACTGCAAAGTTGTGCAGCAGGCAACATGCACACGAATCTGATCTGGCACACGAAGTTTGGGGAATACAACAGGGTACCCCCAGACTTATCCAGGCATTGGAAACGTGACTTCAGGAGGCCAAAGGTGCGTTCCACCACTGCACGTGTTTGGGCGTGGGCTTCATTGTATCTTTCCTCTCCTGGGGTTTGGGGGTTCCGGATAGGAGTCATGAGATGGGGTCCCAGTGCATATGCAGAGTCACCTGTAAGGGAAAAGACAGGAGGATGTTAGTCATGCATGTGCCCCTTGTGATGTGTGCATCATGGGGGGGGACAGTCATGCCTGACACCCATGTCATTCACCAACCAGCCAGCTGTCCCCATACACGTTCTGTTCGAATTCCATTCGGATGGGGCTCTGATTGTATATGTAGCTGTCATGGCTGGATCCGGGGTGTTTGGCACGGACGTGCCATATGAGGCCTTGGGCATCGACTATCACCTGTACGTTGATGGAATGCCAATGTTTCCGATTGCGGTATATGTGCTCTGTCTCATGGGGGGCTGGAGTGCCACATGTGTGCAATCAATGGCCCCCACGGTGCGTGGAAATCTGGCAATTCTGTAGAAATCTGTCATTGCCTTCAGCCGCAGGTCCTCAGTGGTTGGTTTGATGATTTGGTTGGCCATGCGTCTGAGGATTGCAGGGACAACCTGGTGCACACATCTGCTCACGGAGGATTGTGACATCCCAGCCACCACTCCACTTGTTCTTTGAAAAGAGCCACTGGCAAGGAAATGGAGTGTTGCCATGACCTTGACCAGTGGCTGCACTGCATGTGAGCGGTGTGTTGGGCTGGTGATGTCCTCCTGCAGGGTTATGGTTAATTCCAGGATGGCATGAGGGGAGAATCTGAAGATGCGATACACCTCAGAATCACTCATGCCAAAGAGGTCTATGCGTGTGCGGTATATCCTCTCCCGTGCCCTCCTCCGTGCCCTCCTCCTTCTTTGCTCCTCTAAAGTCAGTAGTATAGCTATGAGCGAGGAAGTCCCTGGCATGTTGGCATACAGATTGTTGGGCAACACGTGTGACTGCTCTGCTCCTCACTAACGGTGTTGCTTTCTCTGACATGTAGACGAATTGTCTAATTTTAGACCACCTTTTATATGGTCTAATTTTAGACAGGCCGTGCAGCTGTTGTGCACAGCGCGTAGCCTGCGCTGCACCAACGTTCTTTTGTGGATCCCCGTAACTCCCTGTAAGAGAACTGAAACCTTCTGTCCTGGGCGCACCAATGCGCATGCGCGCGCACACGGGCGTCCTGAAATACTTAGGCGCACCAATGCGCATGCGCACGCACACACGGGCACGCCAATGCGTGCACACGCGGGCATGCGCGCACGCGTGCGATGGACGCCGTGCGCGCCCCTAGCTCCAATTGGCACTCACTGCCTATTTAAGGAAGTGCTCTGACCCGGACCCATTGCTGACTGGTCTTCAGCTAGTACCCTGACACCTGCTGTCATCATGCCTACTTCCTGTTGCTGAACCCGGCTTGCCCTGACCCTGATCCTGAACTCTGTTATTGTCTGACTTCCGGTTTCCGATCTTGGCTTCCCATTTGACACTTCTACCGCCTGCTGCTTGGTACCTCGCTGCCCGCCTACTGCCTGACCCGGCTTCCGCATGACCCGCTACGGCTGTCTGAACCTTCACCTGCAGGCACTCGTGTTCCTCCTGTCCCTTGGTATCCTCTGTTCCATCTCCAGCGGTACCAGGGCTGGAGATACAAGAGAGGCCGACCTCGTCATCTCAGTCTCCCATCAAGTACGTGGCACTCCCTCATTAGCATATTTGAATAGCAAATCAATGGTGTGTCTAGCGCAGTTTTGCGCGGACGGATGCGCCTGTCTAACGAAATTACACTGGACAAAAAAAAGTAGATTTCTTGCGTATCTCGTTTTGGGGATGCGGAGTATCGAAACGCATGCGCAAATTTAGACTTACGCCGCGCATCTCCTGTTACGCCGTCGTAATCGTTCTGTGAATCTGGCCCAATAATTCTAACTGCATAGAACACAGTTTTTACCATTTACTTTTCCCCATACCATTACACATCCATGCTATGTGTTTCTTAGTACCTACAAAAACTTAAATTGGTGCTGAAAATGTTGATAACTTTGTACATGGTTTAAAGGAGTTGTAAAGGAATTAATTTTTTTTGCCTAAAATTAATGGGCCAGATTCACAGAGCGATTACGCCGGCGTTACAGGAGATGCGCGGCGTAAGTCTAAATTTGCGCATGCGTTTCGATTTGCCGCATCCCCAAAATGAGATACGCAAGAAATCTTGACCGGCGTAATTTCGATAGACCGGCGTATCTGTCCGCGCAAAACTGCGCTATGACACACCATTGATTTGCGATTCAAATATGCAAATGAGGGAGTTACGGGGATCCACAAAAGAACGTTGGTGCAGCGCAGGCTACGCGCTGTGCGCAACAGCTGCACGTCCTGTCTAAAATTAGACCATATAAAAGGTGGTATAAAATTAGACAAGGAATGTCACCCCCACATTCAAAAATCATTCACAAACAGAAAAAAAAAATGCCTAGCAAAAAAAAATAAAAATGCCCAGCAAAAAAATAAATAAAAAAGCCACAGCAAAAAAAAAACTCAGCAAAAACACTCTCAAAATCACTCTCCAAAAATCTCAAAGACACGTCACAAACCAACAAACACTAACAAACATCAGAACAAAAGCACCTTGCTGTAGGAAGGGAAAAAAATTGGATGTACTTTTGCAATGGAAGGGCATGTTTCTCGGTCTATTTAAGCACTGTGCATAGCTCACTAAGTCTGACGGGCCTAGTTCCTATCTAACTGATTGCGCCGTGAGCATGCTCAGAGAGGTACTGACCATAGTCTGCTTCATGTGCACATGCCCAGTCTGGCCAGCCCTTCATTTGCATGGGGTCACGGCTCATTTCAATGGAACACGCCCACGTCCTTCCCACTTTGAATTACACCGCCTTACGCCTCGGAATTTACATTGCACCGGTGCAAATTTGGACGAAAATACTACGAGGATACGGTACATGCGCCTCGAAATTAAGCTAACTCAAAGGAGTTGCACTACGTCGCTCCAAAAATGCGCCGATGTACGTGAATCTGGCCCTACGTCTACAAGAATCAGTGAGAAATCAACAGTATAACAGGTTTTTGGCCATACGTTATTGTATATAACAAAATCGTTTATTTTCCATTACCTTTACCAACACAATTTATTTAATATGTTTTGTGATAATAGTAAAATATAAAAAAAAATCCTTTACAACCCCTTTAAGTACTTACTTTACTGTATTGTTTTATGATATCTATTGTATTTTTAAATGAAAGATTGGGGAGTATTCAATTCCTAATTTCAGAAATATTCTCCCATAGTTCCAAACCTTTGGGTAACAGAAGTTTAAAATATAGATCTGGCAGTCCTGGTGTGAAAGCCCAGAAAGCCTCTTTAATCTTGAACATTTCATGTTGCTGTGCATGGTAATGCTGTTTGGGGACAGCTCCTATAAATTCTGATACAAATCTCTTTCTTGGGAAATGGTATGTTCTGATCTGTGCTGAGATGACTGTTAGCCAGTGTAATATTGATCAGGCATTGCTGTATTCATCTTCTGTCTGGCATTCTAGGAATTGTCCTCTGGTATTGCATATTCAGCTTATTTTGTGACACGATGTTAAATAATGCAGGCTCACTAGTCTTTCTGAACATTAATTTGATTCCTTTTTTTATACTTATCTTGCTGAAGTGGACTTTTGGACCAATAAGAACAAATGGCAATATAAAAGGAATTAACCAAACCAATTGTAATGCCCCATTACCATGTTTAATGTGTTTATATTATAATGCAGTGTCAGTATTGCTCTGTCTGTTGCAGCAAACATGTTTTATTTATCAGGACAAAGGAAAAATAAATATGTCATGCTCAAACATATTTATTGTAATTTTATGAAAGAGCTGCCTATTGCTTTACATTATTGCTGTATCACCATGCCTAAACTGCATGTCAGTAAAAATTAAATCGTCTTGCCTGCAAAAGTGATCCCCCTGTAGACTTTTATGGAGTCATCTCCTGATACAGGAGACACCTGGTAGATATCCCCAAGAAAGTCTATAAGAAATGACTATGCAAGCACAGACAGGGGACAGGAAGATTTCTAAATATTGCTGCAGATTGTGCCCATCAAATCCAGGTTAAGTACAGTATGTATTTGAGACTGGGAGGGGAGATGATGATCGCGCAAGGAAACAAAATACTGTGCATTCTCTAAATAGAATGTTTAGATGTGATCTTTTTCACAAAGTGGAGTGACTTCTTAAAGAATTTATCATACTAAAAAATATATTTTTTAACCACTTGTCGTAATCCATTCGAATTGAAGCCCGAAGCCGTCTATTCATGGTTTGAGGTTTCCGACTAGCTAAAAATATGCGCGTAATTTGAAATTACTCCAGTCTAACACCAGTTAGACAGGAGTTACGGCTCTCTGAATCTGGCCCAGTGTCTTTATTACTAGATAGATAGATAGAGCAGGCAGGCTAGTCAGTTTAGTTAAATTTACAGTGTGTAGAGGATATATATACATCCCTAGGAGTTGTACATATATTTATACACTGTATAGCTTAGCTAGATCAGTTCTTCCTAATTTACTGGCAGGCAGGTGATTGTGCTATTTAAAGACGTTATCACAGGTATAGACACCCAGCAGGTACAATATTTAAAGGAATTTTTCATTTTTTTTTTTTAGTTAAGCATCATTAAAATCACTGCTCTTAGGCCGCGTACACACGAGGGGATATGTCCGCTGAAAACGGTCCGATGGACCGTTTCAGCAGACATCTCCGCTCGTGTGTATGGGCTAGCGGACAGATTTGTCCACCCGACAGATTTCAAAGCAAGCTTTGAAATCTATCCGGTGGGAATCTGTCCGCCCGACATGTCTGCTGGTTAGTACACTTACCAGCAGACATGTCGGCTCCCACCGCCGCCGCGCCGCTGCCGAATGGATTCGGCGCATGCGCGGAAGTGTTTTACTTCCTGGTGCGGTGACGTAGCGGTGACGCAGCGGCGTCAACGTCACCGCCGCGTCATCGCCACGTCACCGCGCCGTCCGGCGGCAGGGAATTTGATCCGATGGTGTGTACACGCCATCGGATCAAACTCCCGATCGGACATATCCGATGGAAATGGTCCGCGGACCGTTTTCATCGGATATATCCGATCGTGTGTATGGGGCCTTAGAGAAAGAAAAATTCCTTTAAATATTGTACCTGCTGGGTGTCTATAGTTTGCCTGTGAAAACATCTTTGAGAACCCGAGGGAACATGTATCAATGGAAAAAAAGTCCTGCTCCTGAAAAAACAACCGTTTTTAAAACTTTTTTCCATTGATACATGTTTCCTAGGGCAAGACCCGGGTTCTCAAAGACGTTTTACGACAATGACTTGCATATTAGGCTTTAAAATAAGCACTTTTGAATTCGAACGTTCGAGTCCTATGGAGTTCAATGGGGTTCTAAATGTTCGCGCAAACGTTCGGTCCGTGCGAACCAAACGCGGGGGTATTCGGCTCATCCCTAGGAGCCACTAATTCTACCACACAGAACTTTAGAGGCCCCAAGAAGAGTGGGAGAAAATGGACTAGGTCTTTGATTATCCAACCACTGCTGGTATGGCATGTACTATAAAGAAGTATTTAGGTTGCAGCTAGAGTTGGGCTTTAAAATTATATATTGTCCCATTTTCTTCCATTGTTCTCAGAAACAATCACAAACAAGATAAACAATGATTTTATTTTATTGTTTATTGTATCTAAATTCTCCATGATGAACGTATGCAATGAAAAGGAGGCAAACCTGTTGTTGTGACTCATATTGTTCAACATACGGTAAGAGAAAGAAGGGAGATTGGGTTTTATCTGACGTCTTATTGATTGAAGAGGAATGGTATGCACAGCTGCAGAAATGCACTTTTTTCTTTCATTAGCATAGATTAAAGCAGTCTCGAAAGCTGTGTCACGCAACCGCATGTGAAAAATGATGACAGTATCATTAGTAAATTGCACTTAACAAATTCAGCACAATTTCCTCACTAATTACAAGTCTGGTGCTTCTGACACATCAAAATGAAAATCCCAGTTGGTAAGCAAATAAAGAGCATGAAGTCGCAAATAAAGTAAACAATAAAGACAATGCAGACGTACTTATGGAGATGTAGGTTGTCGTTCATCTGTGACAGTATGTTACTATTTTCCATGAGATTTCATTCCCAATGTCTGAGCACTTGTAACATTCAGTAAAAGACAAAAAAAAAAAGTCTTGTGAAAAGTGCAATTAAAAATAATGAAGATAAAGGAAAAACTTTGTTATAGACTTAAATCAGAACTCCAGCTAAAAATAACAAGATAAAAATGTATCTCTTTTTTTTTTTAACTACATCAATACCGAAATGTTGAAAAAATAATGTTTTTCTTTGTTTCTGTTAACATTTTTTGTAAATAAGTATGTTTTTTTCTTCAATGACGAGCAGTGATAAGGCGGCACTGATGGCCACCAATGAGATGGCACAGATGAGGTGGAACTGATGAGGTGGCACTGATCTGCACTGATGATGGGCACTCATAGGCGGCACTGATGGGCACTCATAGGCCACACTAATGGGTACTTATGGGTGGCACTGATGGGTACTTAAGGGTGGCACTGATAGGTGGCAGAGATGGGAATTGATGGTCACTGATAGGTGGGCACTGATGGGCATGGATGGGCACTGATAGGTGGCACTGATGGACACTGATGGGTGGCATTACTGGGCATCACTTCTCTGATCTGATCCATAATGATGTCAGTCAGTGCCAATTCGTGGGCACTGATTGGCATATATTGGGCATATTTTTGCATATGTGGATGACCATTGGGGTACATACCTGGCCATACACATGTTGGGGGCTTCCCTGGTAGTCCTGGTGGTCCAGTGTGGGGGGGGGCTGCGCTGATAAACAATCAGCGCAGACCCCCCCATCAGGAGAGCTGTCGATCGGCTCTCCTCTACTCGTGTGAGGAAAAGCCGATCAATGGCTCTTCCTGTTTACATTGTGATTGGACACGGCTGATCACATGGTAAAGAGCCTCCGTCTGAGGCTCTTTACCAAGATTGGTGTAGCGGTGTGTCAGAATGACACACTGCACCACCAATCGCAACGATGCACGCCCCCACGGGCCGCATTGGTTGTTGTCCTGCTGGACGTCATATGACGCCCTTTTGGGATAACTGAACCACCGCCGGCCATCCTTTTGCTATAGGCCGGGCGGGAAGTAGTTAAAGAAAAATATGTTTTTATTGAGGTAACATGTACATGAACACATTCATAGCAGTGCATTCAACAGAGAAAAACCATAAGTACATAATACAAACGTCAAAAGCAAAAGACATAAGACATAGAACGACATGGGGATGGGGATTTCATACTTGGCTGCTAAAATTATGGGACCAGGGCCCTCTTTACCATGGGGCAAATAAGGGCAGCTGCCCAGGGCCCTGTCACTGTTGGGGGCCCAAAGCAGAGCCGCCCGTTAAGCCCCTGTGCTGCCCACAAATCAGCGCTGAAAATCATCAGCAGCACGCAGCCAGTGTCAGTACTGCTTCCCTTCCCAGTGTTTTAAAATGTACAGCTTCCCTTTAGGCGGCGTACACACGAGGGGATATGTCCGCTGAAAACGGTCCGATGGACCGTTTCAGCAGACATCTCCGCTCGTGTGTATGGGCTAGCGGACAGATTTGTCCACCCGACAGATTTCAAAGCAAGCTTTGAAATCTATCCGGTGGGAATCTGTCCGCCCGACATGTCTGCTGGTTAGTACACTTACCAGCAGACATGTCGGCCCCCACCGCCGCCGCGCCGCTGCCGAATGGATTCGGCGCATGCGCGGAAGTGTTTTACTTCCTGGTGCGGTGACGTGGCGGTGACGCAGCGGCGTCAACGTCACCGCCGCGTCACCACCACGTCACCGCGCCGTCCGGCGGCGGGGAATTTGATCCGATGGTGTGTACACGCCATCGGATCAAACTCCCCATCGGACATATCCGATGGAAATGGTCCGCGGACCGTTTTCATCGGATATGTCCGATCGTGTGTACGCCGCCTTAGACGTGCACTTCTCTCTTCCTGCCACTGGGTGCTGCTTGTATATAAAAGTGGATTAGAATGTTATTTTATAACATCCCCAGTTTGCTCTTCCCAAGGCTGATTTCTTCTTTATGTCTTGCTCCTCAAGGTATGTCACTGTTTGCTAATCTGGCCAAAGTCTTTATAATATTTGATGATTCACTGCAGGTCTGGTCAGTGTTTTAAAATGTTCCTCTATTTTACACATGGCATGGCATTGGGTCACAGCACCGTCTGTCCATTCTGCTTTAGCACCATGGGACCCCATGCCATGCCATGTGTAAAATAGAGGAACTCTTTAAATCACAGACTAGACCTGCTGTCCAGGCTGAGTAAGGCCTCAGAGCACATGGCATTACTGTCTGTATTTAACTGCTTGATGGGCTTAATTTGGGCCTGGCTGGTTCACATGTATGTGTTTTGGCAGCCTACATTAGCGCAAGCACAGCAGCCCATTAATTTGAATGGGCCGCCATGCTTGCGCTTCCTGCAAAGAAAAGCGCATGCCTCATGTAATTGGCTGCGCACACAGCACACCTATGCCCATCAAGCAATGAAATAAAGCACTGTCCATTCTGCTGTCTGCTGTGACTTATCTGCAGTTCCTGCACTGTCAAACTTGCTGCATTTTTAAACGTTTAGGTCACGCTTTTAAAAACACAGTGCATTTGTGTGTGCGAGAACTGCAGGTAAGTAGCATGGTGCAAAAGCAGAATGGATTTCAAGGCAACTGTATTTTTAAAATGCATGGCAAAGGCATGGGAACACATTCAACTCAATGGGCTGCTGTGCCTGCACAAATGAGGGCTGCCAAAACACATACATGTGAACCAGCCAGGCCCAAAATAAGCTGGAGGGGGCCCAAAAAAAATGTTTGCCCAGGGCCCAAACCATATTAAAGACGGCCCTGCATGGGACGTACATAAGGGGGGGGGGGGCAAAGAGAAAGAAAAGCAGATGGAATTGTTTGGGTCTTTGCGCTGCTACTTGCTTTTAAAGTCCATCCACTATTTACAGGGCCTGCAGTAGGCTAATATCAGGTCAAGCCCAGGTATCTACACTGCTTGAAATTAAAAGATTGCATTTACAGATATAATAATGATTACATTATATTCAATTAAATTGTGTCCTGTATGCCTGCCTAGAGTTATATTTTAAAGGATAACTGTAATATGATTAAAAAAAACACTTGCCCAAATGTCCTAGTCTTCATGACCTACATTATGCAATCTCCTTTCCGTATCTACTTAATCGACTGAGTAGGAATACCATGAGTTGCTCCAAATTTTACGTACTTTGCTAAAGTCTCCCTCTTCACTAGTTGTACTTGTGTAGAGAACCCTCATAGACTTGGAAGCTATCCTATAGAGGTCCTTGAAGACTCACTGTGAAAATGTGTCTGGTGTTAGTAGTTAATGTCAAGAGGACTAGGCAAGGTGTAAAATTCTATATTTCAGTTACCTTCATACCAATGAATTGTGGTAATGCACAGTAAAATGTGCAGCAATATACGATCAGCAACAGGGCTAATCATAGGCAGGTCTGTGGGGTGCAGTGCACCCAGGCGCCACAGAGGTGGGGGCACTGAAGCCCCAGAGTTCTCCTCTCCTTGTCTGTATTTAGAGGCGGCTCTCTCCGCCGGTCACCTCCACTGCCGCCACTGTGTTTCCTGCCCAAGCCCATCCCCCTCCCTCCTCCTTTTAGAGTAGGAGAGCGAAGCAGCGGCTGTCTCTGTGTGGAGAGACCAGCCGTGCAGTGATGTCGCCAGAGGGCAGTCCATTCCTGACGTGTTCTCCTTGTCCGTGTTAGGGGAGCATCTCTGTGTTCGAGTCGTTGCCATAGAAACATTTGTAAAGGGGAGGAAATATTTCTGCACCCAGGCATCTGTGACCCCAGGATCAGACCTGATCAGCAATGTGGTGGGTCATTTGGAATGGCTACCCAATGCAACTTGTAGACATACATCAAAGCATGTGAGTTTCCGCTCACCACAAAACACTGACAGGAACAATCTGTACATTGTGGTGTGCTAATGTGAAAAAAATGTGTTTATTGTGACATGCCTTTATCATATATTGTACATACTATAGAAGCTCAGAAAGGGTGTTGTAAAAAGAGGAATTGCAAAGGAAGGTACAGCTGAACAAAATTACTCCTGCATGAATTCATATAAATAAAATACTAAATATAAAACCTTGTCTTCTTCAGAAGCAAACTCCTTTGTGTAGCTTTGTTTAACAAAGAAATGCAGCACAACATGTGGGAAGACTAAGTACAGTAATGTCAGCAGAAGCAAGGCCACGGTTCAGGCTGGCGTTGTTAATGGATGAACAGGTTCAGAACAGAGGGAGCACGCAGAGGCGTTGTCAAGGTGTTGGGCCAATGTTGTTACAGGCAGGTAGGTTTAAGCAAGCTGAATCAGTAGCAAGTAACCGGGCATGAAGTTACAGTTCACAGACTTACAAGTAACGCCGTATGCAAGATATCACTGGCTATTTGCATCTGACCAGTTAAATAGCTTGTTTGGCACCAACATTAGCAACAGGTATACATGCATGTCCTCGGGTATGGCCAGCAACAATCCCCGATGTGATGTCCAACACTGCAAAAGTGCTATTCTCAATATTAGCATGTCAAAAAATATTGCATATTAATATTTTACGTTTTCTTTTTGCGCCACTGGGTGGAGCACTAGGCATTTTCTAACATATGGCAAACCTTGGGTATAGCCTCATATAGAATTCAGTAATAATTTAACAAGAAATAGCATCATCCAAATTTGAATAGAAAATTGGACCAAATGAACATATGGTAGCAGTTGCTGATGCTGCCTGACCAATAGTAAGAAGTATTCAGCGCTGGAAAAATAAAATTAATAATAAGTAAAAAATGCAAGCCAGCACTACGGATAAATTCATAACAAATTTCCAAAGCAAATATAAAAAGTAAAAACAGTGCAGCTTAAACAAGAAAAAAACAAAAAACAATTATAAACTAAAAAACTCAATTCATAGACAGAAAAAAATCCCTGTGAAGAAAAGTCGATATATGTAAGTGAATAGAAAAATTTTAGGGCTGGGGAAATTAAAGATTTATTCCTCGATTAATCTTACATTTTTTGATCAATCAAAATTATTTTGATCGATCAAAATTCTTGACGTCAATGGACAGCCTGGACAGTGAGACTTACCCTGCTGGATGCGAACAAACTGCACCCATTGGATTGAAGTACCTTTGCATCTGTGGAGCTGGAGGATGCATCAGGTTCCATCAGGGGAAGGGGGCAAAAATAACCATTGTTTTCCTGTCTTAAGCAGTTTTGTGCAGACCATTCTTTGTGTATCGGCAACATCTGTTTCGTGCGAAAGACTGTTAAGTTCTTCAGGGTATATTTTCAATAAAATGCGATCATGTCTGCTACCAGAAAATGTAAACACTCTGGTATGTCTGCGTGACTGGCTACTTGCCTACTATAAAGTGACTGACAGTCAATATACTAGATACGTTTTATAATTAAAGTTAAACTAACTTTCTACATTTTTCTTAGTTTAAAAGGGAAAAAATTACTTACGTCAGTGCTACAGTTTGAATTTAAAATGTATTTGTGTGAACTGTGAAGTTAAGTTATGAATTGTGAAAACTAACTAGTGTCGGTTGATTGTATATAGTGTATACCACATTTACCACTGACTAATGCAGAGTTGCAATGCAAGGAGATCAGCTAAAAGTTGTTGGAGCTGTATGTGCGTTATAATTAATCAAAATTAGTTGATTAATCGATTTAAAAAAAATGATTAATAGAACACAAAAATTTTAATCAGTAACAGCCCTAAAAAATTTCAATCGTTTTTCAATCGTGAAGTGCAGGTAAGTATAAGTGACCAAAGAGATATCCCCCACTGTGCATAAGAGGGCCTCTCACCTTACATATTCAACATTAAAAGGTCACTGGGCATATATATCAACCACAGAATCCTAATATGACACATCCATAGGATGATTGGCAACTCAGTGTATATTGCAAATATCTCAAATGCAGTAGTAAACTCCACCATATAAAGACAAAAAAGAGGAGGTAGTGCTCTCTGTAGCGACAGTTTAATGAGATGACACACTTTAAAAGTATAACTCACATGCTAAGGCACTCTGAAACCGAGTGTCAGCTGATTAGGTGTGCAGCATAACAAATGCGAGAGTAATCAGGCAGCAGCGATCGTGGGTGACGTCCTGCGTGGCTCCTTCCCCCGTACACGTTACATCCTGTTGGTGGGACTTCTTCAGCGTGCCTGACCAGTCTATAATCACTTGGAGGGGGAAGGGTTATGTTGGACTGTCTCGGTACTGATAACATGGACACAATTAGTATCTTAATTTTTTTTTATTACATATAGAAATGTATACAATTCTAAAAAACACATACAATACCCCACCCAAAAAAATCAACACATTACTCCTGACGGGTAATCCCGTGAGGTTTCTGTTGAGGTAAAGTATAGTATAGCAGTTCCTCTACCGGTTTTGCGGACTCCACCGCTTCTTTAGGAGGAATGATCTATATGACAAATAATGTAATAGACCAAAACACAATAAACAGCATGCAAAACAATAATACATAAAATACAAAACTATTATACAATTGTTGTTAGAAACATGAAGATCTGTTCACCCAGTCCATAGACCAGCAAGGCTCAAGAATGCAAACCTGTGGCGAATGAAGGGGATGTAGGTGCCACTCTCTAATAAGATAATATAGCCATAATATAGCTTAATAATAATAAACCACCACTTGGATTGTGAAGGAAGGGGGGGAGGAGGGGGGAGAAAGGTGGTAAGGGGGGGAGAGGGAGGAGGGGAGGGCAAAAGGGGGTGAAGGAAGTGGGTGGGCAATACAGGAGTTTGGGAGTCAGGGTGAAAGGAGGAAGGGGAGGGGGGTTTGAAAGGAGGAAAGGGGGGGGGAGAACAGGCAGGGGAGGAGGGGAGAAAGGGTGAGAGATGAGGAGAAAAAGGAGGGGAAGAAACGGGAGGAGGGGAAGGAAGAAATGGGGGGAAGAACGGGGGGGGAAAGGGGGGAGAAAGGGTGAGTGATGAGGAGAAAAAGGAGGGGAAGGAAAGGGAGGAGGGGAAGGAAAGGGGGGAGGGAAGAAATGGGGGGAAAAATGGGGGCAGAAGAGGGGGAGGGGAAAAAAAGGGGAGGGAGGGGAAGGGGGGCTGTGATGAGTGGGGGGGGGGGGGGGAGAGGGAAAGGGCTGTGAGTGATGGTGAATGATAAGTGAGTATATATATATATATATATATATATATATATATATATACATCTATATACAGTATACACTGAGCAAAATTATAAACACAGCACTTTTGTGTTTTCCCCTATTTATCATGAGCTGAACCAAAAGATCTACGACTTTTTCTATGTACACAAAAGGCCTATTTCTCCCAAATATTGTTCACAAATCTGTCTAAGCCCAGGCTTAGGGCTGCAGGAGTAAGGCCGTGCAAGTTCAGCGGAACTTGCATGATTTTACTCCTGCTGGCAGTCTTGATTTCGGCCGCGATTATAGAGACACCTGTGCAGGTTTTACAAAAAATAAATAAAAAATCGCAAACAAGTAGTACAGAGACTACCTTTTGAAATTAGTGCAGTGCCGCAGATGCAGTGTCACACCGATTAGGACAGTGCCATTTCCGGCAATTTGCGGCAAATACCGTTGTTTTGACATGCAATTTGACATGCCAAATGCACCAGTGTGAACCAGGGCTAAATCTGTGTTAGTGAGCACTTCTCCTTTGCCAAGATAATCCACCCACCTCACAAGTGTGGCATATCAAGATACTGATTTTACAGCATGATTATTGTACAGGTGTGCCTTAGGCTGGCCACAATAAAACCAGAGCTGTTGCCCTTGAATTGAATGTTCATTTCTCTACCATAAGTCGTCTCCAAAGGCATTTCAGAGAATTTGGCAGTACATCCAACCGGCATCACAACCGCAGACCATGTGTAACCACACCAGCATCTTCACCTCCAAGATCGTCTGAGACGAGCCCCCCGGACAGCTTCTGCAAGAATCGGTTTGCATAACCAAAGAATTTATGCACAAACTGTCAGAAACCATCTCAGGGAAGCTCATCTGCATGCTCGTCATCCTCATCTGGTCCTCGACCTGACTGTAGTTCATCATAACCAACTTGAGTGGGCAAATGCTTACATTCGATAGTGTCTGGCACTTTAGAGAGGTGTTTTCTTCACGGATGAATCCCGGTTTACACTGTACAGTGCAGATGGCAGACAACGTGTATAGCATCATGTGGGTGAGCGGTTTGCTGATGTCAACATTACAGATCAAGTGGTCCATGGTGGAGGTGGGGTTACGGTATTGGTAGGTGTATGCTATGGACAACGAACTTTGGTGCATTTTATTGATGGCATTTTGAATGCCCAAAGATACCATGACAAGGTCCTGAGGCCCATTGTTGTGCCATTCATCCACGACCATCACCTCATGTTGCAGCAAGATACGGCCCCAAGTTGCAAAAGGATCTATACACAATTCTTGGAAGCTGAAAAAATCCCAGTTCTTTCATGGCCAGCATACTAATCGGACATGTCCCCCATTAAGCATGTTTGGGAGGCTCTGGATCGGCACATACAACAGCATGTTCCAGTTCCTGACAATATCCAGCAACTTCCCACAGCCATTGAAGAGGAATGGACCAACATTCCACAATCAACAACCGTATCAATGTGAAGGAGATGTGCTGCACTGCATGAGGCAAATGGTGGTCACACCAGATACTGACTGGTTAAAGTTAGACTGGATTGCGGAGGGGGCAAAAGAGACGGGGGCGATAGAACAGAATTGTGGAGGGGGCAGAGAAACGAGGCAGAGGGTCCAAATAGTAGAGGAGGATGCTCATACAATCTTCTTTCCTTGCTCCCATGCAGGTCTGCATTAACCAACAAGTAACATATACATATGTTTGAAGCACCAAGGGAAGGGGCAACAAAAGATTTGTTTCCACTAGTTATCCTGCCCTCAAAGGATAAGTGTCCCTTAAAACAGAATGCACTTATCCTTTTTGCCCCTTTGCACTGATCCTACTCTGCCCATTCACAGATGTAAAATTATTGAGATCCGACTGCCGTCGCCTCTGTTGTTTATTTAAATCCTGATCTGCAAGTTGTCTCTCTGCTAGCCAGATGCTCTTTACACCCCCATGCACTTCTCATCTACCTATCAGGAATCGGCACAGGAGATGACCAGGTATATATAGCTACACACAGAAATGTGGACCTGACCATATATACACTATATTACCAAGTATCTGGATGACTGCCTTTACACGCACGTGAATTTTAATGGCATTCCAGTCTTATGCCGCGTACACACGGTCGTTTTTTGCGATGAAAAAAAAACGACGTTTTTTAAAACGTCATTTAAATTGATCGTGTGTGGGCAAAACGTCGTTTTTTGTCTTCAAAAAAACGACCAAAAAAAAATTCCAACATGCTTGAATTTTTTGTGTCGTTTTTCAAAACGTCGTTTTTTGTTTCACAAAAAGTCACCGTGTGTAGCAAAAACGTCGTTCAAAACGACGTTTTTCAACCCGCGCATGCCCAGAAGCTAGTTATGAAGCGAGCTTCAATGGAAAAGAGTGGTGAACGTAACCTCGCTTTTTGTGAAAAAACGATGGTGTGTATGCAAAATTGTCTTTGAAAAGTGACGTTTCAAAAACGTCGTTTTTTACTTCACAGAAAACGTCGTTTTTTTTATAGCAAAAAACGACCGTGTGTACGCGGCATTAGTCTGCGGCGTTTAATATTGAATTGGCCCACTCTTTGCAGCTATAACAGCTTCAACTATTCTGGGAAGGCTGTCTACAAGATTTAGAAGCACAATTGTGAGGTTAGGCACTGATGTGGATGAGAAGGCCTGGCTTGCAGTCTCTGCTCTAATTCATCCCAAAGGTGTTCTATCAGGTTGAGATCAGAACTCTGTGCAGGCCAGTCAAGTTCCTTCACCCCAAACTCGCTCATCCATGTCTTTATGGACCCTTTGTTGTGCACTGGAGGATTGGTTTTATCTCTGTGTATCACCTGCCATCCCCCAATTGCATAAAAATACAAAATGTCTTGGTATGCTGACGCCTTAAGAGTTCCCTTCCTTGGAACTAAGTGGCCTAGCCCAACCCCTGAATAACAACCCCAAACCATAATCCCCCCTCCACCAAATGATTTGGACCAATGCACAAAGCAATATATTCCATATATCACACAGGAGGGCCACTGGAGATTCAGGTATATAAGGTGTTCCCTGGTCTGATAAGGCAGAGTTTGGAATGTCAGAAAATTCCTTGTAATATTCTATATTTCAATCACACACGTTCCTGGATAAAGGAATGATGATCATCACATGCCTAATGAAGGGGTCCAGCGTGACTCCAAAACGTGGCACTACCTGTTCTGTGATGTGATCATGCTTCAATAAAAAAATCTATTTTATATTAATCCATGGTATGCTGGCAAATATCCTCATTGTTATCAATCCCTCCTGTCAGCCTTGTTAAATGAGTGAATGCTTTGTATTTACTGAAAAAAACGCTGTTTAGGATATTCCATTCCACCAACCAAAAACAGCTTATCCAACACTCCGACAATCCAGCAGACAGGGCCCATAAGAATTCCCCAGAATAACGAGACACAAGCTCTGTTCTCTGGGTCAAACGAATGAATCTTTTAATGGTAAAACTCAGGCTTTATACAGTAGAAACTAAGAGTGGACAATGATCAACTCCACCTACAACATGACACAAGGAACTTCAATACTCATTCCGTTAGATAATGATATTCAGATGATCTATTTACCAGATGTTCTGACTCCGCGATAAGCCACTTTCACATTCCTCTAGTAAACACAAGCCAGACGTCTGACCTTTGAGGGTGCCAAGTCACATTCCATATTATCATCAATAGAAATTTCACACAATACAGTATCATTAGCATACACAATGAGAGGTCCTTCAGAAGCCAGACTTAATTAGCACAATAGACAATAGAATGCAATCACAGAAAGCTTTTATCACTATAGCCAGGTAGCTTGAGGGGATTAACATCAATTAACATCTTTCAATTAACCTGTTGAGTTCAGAATTAACCACCTGCAATATTTCAAGATATCCTGCCATACATGAATTATCATTAATGTCCCATCTCATGTAGTCTGAGATATCAGTTCTCAGTCATCCTATGCCCCTAATGGACATAGGATGACCCTAGACCCAAGAGTCATTGGTGAAGCTGGCACAGGAGTACCCGCATCCTTCAAAAGTCTCTGGGTATCACGGGCCATACCGTTACATCTCTCCCCTTTCGGTAGGAGACTAACACAGGAGGTGACCCCAGACGGGTTGACTCGGAAGTTAGTCTGTAGTTCCATTCCTCCAATGCTGGTATCCATACAGTACCCCAAATAAATTGCTCCAAACAGAGCATTACTCACCCAGCCAACCTCTGCCCCTCTCAGAGAACATGCCTGCCGCTGGAAAGAGGCCTGGACTGGCCCTTCTCCCTGGAGTCCTTTCAGCCGCTGGAGAGAAGACAGGGTGACTGGGCTCAGTTCATCATGCTGTTGGAGATCTGGGCCAACTGCCCCCCATCCCTGGGGTATACCAGTGGAGACTGAAGTTCCATCCACTTCCAGGAACTCCCTCTCCTGCTAGTTGAGAGCAGAGGCCTGTGGCACTCTGCTCTGTTGCCAGCTCTTCTGCTGGGTTGCTGTGAGTGGAGACCACAGGAGTAAAAGCTTTACCACCTCAACTTGTTGCTGGAGAGAGGGGACAAATGCCCCGTCTCCCTGGAACTCCACAGTTGGCTCTGGTGCTGGGCTGTCATGATCCATATCGTGCCAAACAGACGGCGAGGCGTGGCCGTGCTCCAAGTGGCTTTGGTTGGGCTTGAACCCAGGACCTCACCCTTGCTATTCCAACACCTTACCTCTGAGCCACTTCTCAATTGGGGATTTCTGCTTGCTTTCCAGCTAAGGTGATGCTGAATGTGCTGTTCACCATTAGCTGGATCTCCTTACATTCTACACCTGATTATCTTGCTTCAGCTGACGCAGCTTACCCAATTAGCCAGCGTATAAAGCCCTGCCTCACTTTGAGAGCAGGGTCAGTTCATTGTTATTGATCTCCCTGTCTGAGCCAACGGTACCTGTATAGATCTTCAGCTCCTAGACTGACCCCGGCTTTTGAACTTTTGCTTTGTACCTCGGATTGCTGCTATCTCCTGTCCTTTGACCCCGGCCTGTACCTTCGGACTTCCTCTACCATCTCCAGCCCTTGACCCACGGCTTGTGCCCCGGACTTGTCTTTGGTTCCTGTTTGTTGGACACCTGCTGTCACCTTGATAGCTGCTGATCCGTTCTATACACGAATAGCTTGCATCTGCTTGGGACTTCCAGACATCTCCTTCGTCACCTGCTACTACTACACTCAGCAGAACCGCAAGTACCAAATACTACCTGCTTTACCTATAGTCTGTGTTTGTACATTGGCAGTAATACCTTGCATGTTTAAGATAACAGTCACTTCCAACCTACCTTGTCTGTATCAGAGATACTTGCCTGTTCCCCCTTAGTTAGTTGCTTATGAGGGAATAAGCATCTACAGTCTTTCAATTGGTTGTCCATTAGAGGTTGTGATGAATTAACCCCAAACTTTCTGTTTATTCTGAGAGAGAACTGGTGGTTGTACCTGAGAGACCTCTGTAGTTTAAATCCAATTGCACTACTGTAATTACATAGCAGGGATGTTACAGACAGAGATTGCTAACACTCTGCCCTGTTGTCAGCACTTCTGCTGGGGATGCACAAACCGTAACATCCTCTGGACGGTCCATTAAGTCCATACGTTCTGTAATCTGTGGCTGGGGAGATGAGCCAACTGCCCTAGCCCCCTGGAACTCCACATCATCCGCTTCAGCTTTAGGGATGGCAATCTCCATATTTTCCACTGCCGATTTATCAGCCAGGATTTCAGAGTTGTCATCTGAAATTTCCTCATAGTCCCAGGCAATGGGAGCCCCACCCTGCTGCTGAGCCGAGTCTAGGAGCTGTCTGTAGGTGATCTCTAGCTCCCATTCCTGGATGGCCAGAAACTCCAAATCTTCCTGTGCCCAGTGCCCTTCCGAGACATTCAATTTGTGCTCTTTGTGCTCCATTATTTCCTCCAGGCGCCACTACCGATCATCCCCGAAGTCAGGGTCACTGGACATCCTCCAATACAACAAGCCCAGGCCATCATAGTCATAACCTTCTGTGGGGCTGTCATCCACTGCCCACGGGCACTTTTGGGTTACATACCACCGGAGGGCTCTGTAGCTCTCGTCCAACCGCATCTCTGCCCGGATCAGCCTCATTAACTCTGCTGTCCGCTCCTGCTTCGGTTGTTCCCCCAACATCGGCATTCGTACGTCAAACTGTGGCCAGTACCTTACATGGATGGAGGGGAGGACCTTTCCCTGGTGTTGCTGCTCAAGAGCTAGCGCTTCCTTTCAGAGTTGGGAATGGATCAAATCAGACTATCCCAGCAGGGCCTCCTCTGATACTGGTACTCTGTGCTGTATCCACATCTCTTGTAACCTCCTTCTAAATTCTTCTTTCATGGCGACTGGTATCTTTACCTCTCCTCTCTCTTCAGTTGGTGCTGCTGTAACTTCTGCTGCAGCACCTATTTCATGTAGCCAAGTTGCATCCACAGCCGCTATAACCAGGTCTATGATCTCCGGTTGAGGATTAGGACCATACTGTGCCAGTCCTCATTTAACAGCCCGATCAAAACTTTCTTCCTCAGGTGTCCTGTCTGTTACGCTGGGCCTTTCAGCTCTATCCATTTCGACAAGTTCTGCGATAATGTCCCTTTTCTTACGGTTGCTGGCCGGTCTGCCCCAGTTCTCCAGTAAGTCCTTGAGGGAAGAGAGCTTTAGCCATTCATACTGTGTCTCCATTGTCCTGTGTCCTTGTAGTTGTTCTTCTGGCAATGGAATCATCCCTCTCCTGCCACCAATTGTAACGGTCAGGGGTTAACGCCGTTTACGATATTCCATTCCACCAACCCAAGACAGCTTATCCGACACTCCGACAATCCAGCAGACAGGACCCATAAGAATTTCCGAGAATAGCGAGACACAAGCTCTGTTGTCTGGGTCAAACAAATGAATCTTTTAATAGTAAAACTCAGGCTTTATACAGTAGAAACTAAGAGTGGACAATGAATCAACTCCACCCACAACATGACACAAGGAACTTCAATACACATTCCGTTAGATAATGACATTCAGATGAGCTAATTACCAGATGTTCTGACTCCGCGATAAGCCACTCGCACATTCCTCTAGTAAACACAAGACAGACATCTGACCTTTGAGGGTGCCATGTCACATTCCATAATATCATCAATAGAACTTTCACACAATACAGTGTCATTAACATACCCAATGAGAGGTCCTTCAGAAGCCAGACTTAATTAGCACAATAGACAGAAGAATACAATCACAGCAAGCTTGTATCACTACAGCCAGGTAGCTGGAGGGGATTAACATCAATTAACATCTTTCAATTAACTTGTTGTGTTCAGAATTAACCACCTGTAATATTTCAAGATATCCTGCCATACATGAATTATCATTAATGTCCCATCTCATGTAGTCTGAGATATCAGTTCTCAGTCATCCTATGCCCCTAATGGACATAGAATGACCCAAGAGTCATTGATGAAGCTGTCACAGGGGTACCCCGCATCCTTAAAAAGTCTCTGGGTATCACGGGCCATTCCGCTACACTTATCACCCCTGACCTTTGCTTAGCAGGTCCTGTGGCTTGGTTCAGCATGGCCTCGGCCTTAGTTGAGGAACACCTTATGTGTGGAGTGTCTTGAAATTTACTGGAAGATGGCTGATGGCAATGGTTCTGTGTACTATTGAGTTTTTTCAGCACTGTGACTATGCACCATAAAGAAGATGAAGGAGAGTAATTTTGAATGCGCCTGATGCAGTACAATGTTAAAAAAAAAAGCTTTAGAACTGGATCTTCATTATTTCAGGTAACAGTACTTAGGCTGGGACTATATGGAAAGGCAGGCCAAGAGAGTGAGACACAAGATGGTGGCGTGCTTCCCTAAAGACAGGTATTCTATGTGAAGAAGAAGCGGGGACAGCCCTGTGACAGTTTGGTGTGAACCGCTGCCCAATCCAGGTCCCTTACAGGCACATTGACAGGTATACTTTCTATTTTTTCTAAATATCTCTAAGTATTTTTACATCTATAAAGTGCTTTGTGATATATTAGCTCTATCCAAAAGCAAGCAATGAATGAGGTTTAGTATGTGAAATGGATTGGCTTAACACTTCGAACGGCTCTATTGTAATCCACTATTGACAAAAATAGATGTATATGTAGTTTTTATTATTTCCTTAAATTCACATTGCAGCAAATGTTGTGAGAAGTGAGAGTATACACATCAACAGTTATGTCCCTTTACAAGTAAAATAACTATTCCTGGATAATTTGTAGCTCTGGTACTAAAGAGAGAGAATAGTCCATAGCCTTGAAATGGATTCTGCAATAAGAAGCCGCTGTGATTTATGGATCTTATTACAGCTTATCAGTATGCAGTGCAAAATGAACGCAGAGGCCTCATATTACATTAAAAACACCATAAGATTAAATGCTGTGGATGGGCTTCATGTTTATTGTTGAACTACACATCATATTCAAACATCTTCGGGGGAATGGTAACATTTTTGTTCCCTCTATCTTATATGCATTGTAAACAGTTAACAGAAAAATGGTTAAGTAGTTTATCTTTTATATGCCTTAAAGGATTTCAGTAGAAGCAGACAGCAATAAATCCAAAAATATATTTTATGTAATGTCTGTTTTCTCATAAGCTTAAATCTTGGTAGTCATTTGATCGTCATTGGATTTCTTTACTTTAGGGGCAGTGTCTTCTAAGCCATCCAATGAATAAAACAAGCAATGTCGAAGTACCTTTTTATGGTAGCAGGAGATTTTGTAGAACAGACGGTCCCTGATTACTGCCTTGTGAACCAAATGCGGCATTTAACTATAGTTCAGGTTACTTCAGACACATTCTCAACTGGCTCTGTTTTAAAATTCACTAATGAGATCTCTCTAGAAAAGGTATGTCTGTATGTTTTCAATATAAAGATATAGAAATTGGAGCACTGTGTCACAATCAGGTGTCAGACTCGAAGACGAGTTGCGGTAGCAGTAGCGGAACTACCACTGACCAGAAGGATAAGTACACAGGCAGTCATCCTAGTGAATGAAAAGGGCTCACCTGAAGTGTGGAATCTAAGTACTAACCGGTGTTCACCAGAACTCCTGATGGTGGAGATGGATTTTTGCTACGTGTTAGCACCAGGTCACGGTACCAGGATCGCTTCATCAGGAGGTGAGCAAGCCTCTGTCCTGTAGCGGATAAACAGGTAGGGATCAAACAGCAGCACAGTCATTTAACAAACCAAAGGTCAATTAAGAGTAGTTGTAGGTTGATCTCAGGCAAAAGTGTAGTCTAGAAACAAGCCAAGGGTCGATAATGAGTGGTAGCAAAATATGGACGGCAGCAAGGAAGACAGTAGGGAGATGCTGGCTGGAGAGAGCACAATAATTTGGCAAACAGGTAGTGCAGCGACATGATTTAAATCAGGAAGTTCATGGGAGGAGCAAAGAGTTTAGGGTTAAAAAAAAACAAGGTTCAAGACCTGATCATTCAAGGAATTGTCCAAGGAACTATCTAGCATTCCAGGCGTGGCAAGAAGAGACATTGCCTGACACGGCAGAGGTTCTGGGTTCAAATCTAGGCCCTGGCACACTGGCAAGAAGTCCAGATACAATTTTTTTTCCAATAAAAGTCTGGGGGACAACACAAAAGGTATCCAGGTTTCTCAGGGGTCTAAGCACCCCTTGTATCGGGGCTTTATTGACAACAAAATTAATAGCATGGGAGTGAATTAGAGTGAAGACTGCAAGCCAGGCCTTCTTGTCCATATCAGTGCCTGACCTCGCTAATGCATTTCTGGAAGAATGGTCAAACATTCTCATAAACACTCCTAAACCTTGTGGACAGCCGTCCCAGAAAAGTTGAAGCTGTTATAGCTGCAAAGGGTGGGCCAACCCAATATTTAATCCTACAAACTAAGACTTGGATGCCATTAAAGTTCATGTGCATGTAAAGGTCCCGATACTTTTGGTAATATAGTGTAAGACCTAAGTGGACAGACGATCGCCTGGAACCTGTCATGTGTGCCAGGTGATCACCTACAGGGAGGGGCCGCCAAAAGGTATGACGTATCGCCAACGCGGTCCCTGGGCGGAAGGAAGAAGTGGCACAGGAAGTCCCACGCCTACCGAAGTGCCCACTCCCCCAAAAAAAATGACATGCCAAATGTGGCATGTAAGGGGGCGAGGAGTGGTTTAAGCGGAACTTTGGGTTTGGGTCGAACTCTGCTTTAAGCACATTTGAGCACATTTGAGTGACTGAGGGTCACTGAGCTCTGATAAACAGCCTGTATGTATACTGTTTATGAGCTGCACCCACGGGTATTCTCTATCATGCACTGGATCTTTGGACTGTTTGAAAATTTTAATGTAGCTTTGTAATTCTTTAGCGTGTCATTGTATTTTTTTCTTTTCAATGATCTAATGTACTTGTATTATGTACACATGTTTCTTACACTTGTTTTCACATATTTTAAAGTCTTACCAAAGATTCTCAATTAGATTTAGGTCTGGACTTTGGCCATTCTAACTCATGAATATGCTTTGATCTACAGTAAACCATTCAATTGTAGCTCTGGCAGTGTGTTTAGGAATGTTGTCCTGCTGGAAGGTGAACCTACACTCCAGTCTCAAGTCTTTTGCAGACTCTAACCGGTTATCTTCTAAGACTGCCCTGTATTTGGCTCCATTCATCTTCCCATCAACGCTGACCAGCTTCACTATCGCTGCTGAAGAAAAATATTCCCACAACATGATGCTGCCACCACCATGTTTCACGGTGGGGATGGTGTATTTAGGGTGAAGTGCAGTGTTAGTTTTCCCCCACACATTGGCTTTCTTCTTGCCACTCTTCCATAAAGGCCAGATTTGTGGAGTGCACATAGTTGTCCTGTGGACAGATTTGCCTACCTGAGCTGTGGATCTCTTCAGCTCCTCCAGGGTTATTATGGGCCTCTTGGCTGCATCTCTGATTAATGCTCTTCTTGCCCAGGCTGTCAATTTAGGTGGACAGCAATGTCTTGGTAGTTTTGCAGTTGTGCCATATTTTTTGCATTTTCAGATGATGGATTGGACAGTGCTCTGTGAGATGTTTAAAGCTTGGGATATTTTTTTTATAAACTAACCCTGCTTTAAACTTCTTCACAACTTTATCCCTGACCTGTTTGGTGTGTTTCTTGGCCTTCGTGATGCTTTTTGTGCACCAAGGTTCTCTAACAAACCTATGAGGGCTTCAAAGAACAGCTGTATTAATACTGAGATTAAATTACACACAGGTGCACTCTATTTAGTAATTAGGTGACTTCTGAAGACAATTAGTTCCAGTAGATTTTAGATAGGGGTATCAGAGTAAAGGAGGTTGAATACAAATGCACTTTTCACATATTTATTTGTAAAGCATTTGGAAAGCAATTTATAATTTTCCTTCCACAATTATGTGCCACTTTGTGCTGGTCTATCACATACAATTCCAATAAAATACATTTATATTTTTTGTTGCAACATGACAAAATATGGAAAATTTCAAGGGGTATGAATACTTTTTCAAGTCACTGTATATCATTTTGCAATGTTTGCATAGTGAGCTTATAACAATTATTTTTTGTATGGTTAGTACAGAATGCTTTTTTTTATGTAGTATGCAGTATTTAGTATTAGAATATAGTGCAAGCAGCTTTCCTTTCATGTGTTTTTTTTTTCTTCTAATGCATTCTATGCATTAATATAAAGAGTCTTCTGTGTTCAACAGGCCCCCTGAGCCCCCCTAATACTTACCTGAGGTCCTTCTCTGTCCAGCGATGTCCACGAATCTCTCAGCCGTCCAAGATTCTCCTTCCTAATTGGCTGAGACTAGGGATGAGCCGAACACCCCCGCGTTCGGTTCGCACCAGAACCGTCGAACAGACCGACCGTTCACGCGAACATTTAGAACCCCATTGAAGTCTATGGGACTCGAACGTTCAAATTCAAAAACGATCATTTTAAAGACCGATATTCCAGTTAATGTTGGAAAACGTCTTTGAGAACCCGGGTCTTGCCCCAGGGAACATGTATCAATGGAAAAAAGTTTAAAAAACGGTAATTTTTTCAGGAGCATGACTCCTGAAAAAAAGAGTTTTTAAAACTCCATTGATACATGTTCCGTCTGGCAAGACCCGGGTTTTCAAAGACGTTTTCACAGGCAAACTATAGACACCCAGCAGGTACAATATTTAAAGGAATTTTTTTATTTTTTTTATTTAACCACTTCCATACCAGGCACTTACGCACCTTCCCGCCCAAGCCAATTTTCAGCTTTCAGCACTGTCGCAATTTGAATGACAATTGCGCGGTCATGCTACACTGCACCCAAACAAAATTGGCGTCCTTTTTTCCCCACAAATAGAGCTTTCTTTTGGTGGTATTTGATCACCTCTGCGATTTTTTTTTTTGCGCAACAACTAAAAATAGAGCGAAGATTTTGAAAAAAAAATAAAGTTTTTATTTTTTTCTGTTAATTTTTTTGTAAATGAGTATGTTTTCTCTTTCAATTACGGGCACTGATATGGTGGCACTGATGGGCACCGATGAGGTGGCACTGATGGGCACTGATGAGGTAGTTCTGATGGGCGCCAATTAGGTAGCACTGATGGGCACTGATAGGCGGCGCTGGTATGGGGCACTGATGGGCACTCATGGGCGGCACTGATGGGCACTCATGGGCGGCACTGGGCACTCATAGGCGGCACAGGTGGGCACTCATAGGCGGCACAGGTGGGCACTCATAGGCGGCACAGGTGGGCACTGATAGGTGGCACAGGTGGGCACTGATAGGTGGGCACTGGGCATGGATTGGCACTGACAGACACTGGTGTGGCACTGATGATCACTGAGGGGTGGCACTGATGGATCAATGTTGCCAATCAGTGCCCATGTGTGGGCACTGATTGGCATCATTTTTTTTTTACTGCCCCCCTTTTTTTTTCTTTTTTTTTTAGTACCCTGGTGGTCTAGTGTGGGCACTCCCTGGTGGTCCGTGTGGCGATCCGAGGGGGGCTGCGCTGATAAACAATCAGCGCGAACCCCCCCTGTCAGGAGAGCCGCTGATCGGCTCTCCTCTACACGCGTCTGTCAGACGCGAGTGAGGAAGAGCCGTCGGCGGCTCTTCCTGTTTACATCGTGATCAGCCGTGATTGGACACGGCTGATCACGTGGTAACGAGGCTCCGCCGGAGACTCGTTACCGAGATCGGAGGTGCAGGGTGTCAGACTGACACCCCGCATCACCGATCGCCGCGCTGCGCGCCCCCACGGGCGCGCGCGGCATTGAAATCGTGCTAGCCGTTTGAGAACGGCCAGTCACGATTTCATAACCACTTCCCGGCCGTAAATCTGTTATTGGCCGGGCGGGAAGTGGTTAAACATTATTAAAAAAAAAAAAAAAAAATGAAAAATTCCTTTAAATATTGTACCTGCTGGGTGTCTATACCTGTAATAACGTCTTTAAATAGCACAATCACCTGCCTGCCAGTAAATTAGGAATAGCTGATCTAGCTAAGCTATACAGAGTATAATAATATGTACAACTCCTAGGGATGTATATATATCCTCTACACACTGTAAATTAAGCTAAACTGACTAGCCTGCCTGCCTGCTCTATCTAGCTATATAAAAAGACAATCTCTCTGTCTCTCTGACTGCTCTCATTAACAACCGCAACACACTACATGAGGCCGCCCAGCAGACGGCCTTATATAGTGTGGGGCGTGTGCTAAAGCCCTGAGCCATAATTGGCCAAAGCCACCCTGGCTTTGGCCAATTATGGCTCTCCGTTTTTTGCGCATAGTCATAGTGCATGTTTGGCCAATCACCAGCATGCAATGCCGCAGTGAATTATGGGCCGTTGCGCGTCACTCGAATTTGGCGCGAATGACCCATTTTGTTCGAATTTCGTCGAACGTACGAACAGACAATGTTCGAGTCGAACATACGCTCATCCCTAGCTGAGATACAGCAGAAGCACCATTGGCTCCCGCTGCTATCAATCAACGTCAGCTGGCCAATCAGGAGGAAAAGGGGTGGATTGGGGCTGAGGTGGTGCTCCGTGTCTGAATGCACACAGGGAGCTATGACTCAGCTTGGGTGCTCCCATAGCAAGCTGCTTGCTATGGGGGCACTGCAGTGGACAGAAGGGAAGGGCTAGGATCACAGAAGAGGGACCCGAGAAGAGGAGGATCTGGACTGCTCGGTGCAAATCCACTGCAACAGAGCGGGTAAGTATAACATGTTTATTATTTTTATAGGACAAAAAAAAATAGACTTTACAATCACTGTAACTATACTGTATTTTATTATTTAGTAACATTAGCTTTTAGCTTTTTAAGAGAACATCCTGTACTAGTGTAGTAGAACAGCCCCGGTGGGTCCCAGCACGATTGGCATATGCAGATTTCACCAGCCTGTTCTTGGTGAGAAAACTGTTTATGTATCTCTAGCCTCAATTTATGGGAGTCTTCCTCGAAGTGTAACAGATTGTAAGGGATCTCTGCATGGATATCATTCCAGCTTTTATCCTAAAGAATAATTTTGTCATTTAACTAATATTTGTTCTTGGAACTGAAGGCGCTATTGGCTTGCAGTCATTTTCTTGCAATACATGTAGCAATATCATATTCCCTGCTGACTTTTGCTGTCCATGTCCGGGAAACATATACAGACATTACTTCTCCAAGAATTCCAATGAAAAGAAAGCATAGCAGGCATCATAATGCTAATTTTTAAAATGTAAAAAAACAAACAACAAAAAAAACACAAGGATAAAAGATAAAATACTTTCTTATCCTAATATCCTGTACATGATATGTTATAGGCTATTTACATGAATGCATAAAAAAATAACAAAACACGAATTATCTAAATGTAGCATATGATTTTTTGTGCATGGTAGAAATAAAAAGAAAAAACATGAATGTCTGTACAATTTTTGCTCTTACAGATGTATTCTTTGCTACCTTTGGAGATTACTGCATTACATTTGTAAAGCAAAAAATGAAAATTTATAAATTTGAATAGAAAAGTTTATAAACTCAGTGCTTTTAGCAACACATCTTGTTGCTAAAATCAGTGGCAGTAAATCTGTTCCCTGCTAATTATTTTCAGAAACTGAAATTTCCAGGGATGTAGACCTCCTGCTCTCCTGTTGCATTTACTGGTTCCTTCCATTAACCCCAAAGTCACTAAAGAACTGCCAGAATTGTGTCGGTTTCCAAAGAAACTTCATTACAGAGACATTCAGTAAAGGAAAAAAGGTAAGTACCGTATGTACTATCCTCTTTGCAGGGTACAGGTTAATTACCACTTAAATTTTGTTACAGAGTTGCTTTATTAAAATCACTGCACATAGCGACTTTGTTTCAAAACATTTAGATTTAAAGTGAACATTTCTTTAGCCCCCCCCCCCCAAGCTTGGGCGGCACATTTCATGGGGGGGGGGCAGTGCCGAATTCAAGCAGAAGAGCAAAGTGGCTCTTCCTGTCCCTTCAGTGGTTGTACTGGAATGATGGCTGCAGCTGCAGGCATCACCCAAGGATTGTTTTTTTGTGCTGATGGTCAGGTCTCTTGTAATAGCAATGGTAGCCGCTTACTAGATGTTTACTTGCTATTACAATCAGTGGGAAGGGACATCACCCCTCCCTCCACCTTCCACCGCTCTCTCTGGCTCTCTGGCTCTCCCATCCCACCGGGAGACACGATCGACCAGAATCAGCTGTTCATAACAGTAAACCGGAAGCGATGATATAACATCACTTCCAGTGTACTCGGAAAACATAGGTGCTAGTTTTTCAATTTTTTTTCACATTCAAAAACCCAGATCTTGTGTTTTGAATGCTCTTACAGTAGGTGCCTCCGATTTTGTATATCCAGCACGATGGGAACACGCTGGGTATCGCCGCTGGAGGCTGTGCTTCTTGCACTCGCTGCCCCCACAAGATGCCGCGCATCCATAGGAATCCATTGGGGGTGGCGAGCGGGAGGAGCAACATAGCTTGGCGCTTGCTCCCACATTGCGGGTGGTCAATCTCGCCGTTAGCAGAGGCAAGATTGACACAAAATCGGCGGCACCTACTGTAAGTGCAGAGGGGGGATTTTGGACCCCAGATCTCTCCATAAAAAGTACCTGTCACATGCCTATTGCTGTCACAAAGGATGTTTACATTCCGCGTGACAGCAATAAAAGTGATAAAAAATAAAGAAAAAATTAATCAAAATCACCAATGTATTTTTTTTTAAATTAAATTAATAATAATAAAAAAACTACATTTAAGTGCTCCCATCATCCCGTGCTCAAATGCAAAGGCAAACACACGTGTCGGTCCCGCACATACGCAAACAGCGATCATCCCACACATGTGAAGTATCACTGTGAACATCAGATACTGGGCAGTAATTCTGTATATGGCACTTGAACGAATCAAGTCTCAGTGTATGAAGAGGCCGTAGTTGTTTACTGTGAATGGCTGTAGCTTACCCATCAGACCCTGAGACGAGAGAGAGCGTTATACCACGGCTGGGGTGGTATAAATTTAGATGGGGGGGGACATTTTAGTCTTTCCTAGGGCAGCACAAAACCAAGTATACCACTGCCCCAAGTACATAACATAATCGTATTCATACATTTTATTTTAACTGTTCGCCTTATTTATTTTTTAAATTCTTAGGCCGCGTACACACGTCCAAGAACCTCGTCGGGCTAAACTCATCGTTCTGCCCGACGAGGTTCCCGATGAGCGGTCGAAAAAGCTCGTCGAGCCAAAGTCCTCATTGAACAATGAGGAAAAAGAGAGCATGCTCTCTTTTTTGGCTCGACGAGCTTCCCGACGGGACGCTCGTCGGAAGTGTACACACGACCGAGAACCTCAGCAGAATATGTCTCCCAGCGAGCTTCTCGCTGGATTCTGCCGAGAAGCTTGGTCGTGTGTACCGGGCCTCAGTCTTAGACTTAAGAGTGCTTTTGCTATTATACAAATTTCTACTTTTTCTCAAAAGTCAAAACCTCTCGCCTTCATTTCTAACCACTGATGTGTATAAACTGCCTTTCAGAAATCAGTGAAATATGAATGTCAAAGAAAGGGCAGAGGTGTCTTTCAAATGCATGATGTAATTGACAGCCTGTCTGTGCCCTATTTGGTCTCTATTCACACTAATGCATTTTTTGATGATTTTTGCATTTTGCAGAAATGCAGGCAATTATTTTAACTTTTTTGCCACAAAATGCAGTGTTTTGCATGTAATGGACTTCAATGGACCTGCATCCAAAATATAAGTTCTGCATTTTTACCGCGATTTTGCCGCAATTTGCATTGTGTGATTTATGCTTTTGTTTACATTCACTGTATATAGCTGGTTGCCCAGGAGTGGGTCAGGAAGCCAGCTGCCACATCCTTAGCAACAGATGAGTCAGCAGCTGTCAGCAGGCTTCCCTGCTGACAGCTGAATGTAAAAAAAATTGCCGGCTAAAATAATTCATGATCTGGTACAGATTTGGAGGGGACATCCACATGCCAACATTTTTTTTCTTTTTTAAATGGTGTGGGGTCCCCCCTAAATCCATACCACACCCTTATACAAGCATGCAGCCAGGCAGGTCAGAAAAGGGAGGGGATGAGCGAGTGCCCCCCGACCCTTCTGAACTATACCAGACCGAATGGCCTTAACATGTTTATGGGGACAAGGACCTCTTTCTGAAAACCCTGGCCAGTGGTTGTCAGGGTCTGCAGACGGGGGGCTTATAAGAATCTGGAAGCCCCCTTTAACAAGGGGGCCCCAGATCCCGGCCCCCCTATCTGAATGTGTTACGGGTACATTGTACCCCTACCCAATCACCAAAAAAGCAGCGGAATGTAAAAAAAAATATGGTTTTTGAAAAGTCCTTTATTTAAAAAAAATAGCTCTATCTTCTCCCTGAGCCATCTTCTCCCGCTGCTGTCTCTCCCGGTGAGGTGATATCTTATGAACAGGGGCACAGACATCAAAATAAACATTACTGGGCTGTTAGCCCTTCCCTATGCTATCCAAAAAACGTAGGAGGGACACTAGTTTTGTCCAAAATAGTTAGCAAGTGGATTGTATCCCTTAAATAGGAAGGTAAGTGCTCTATGTGGGGGCACAAATGATCATCAACCCTAAGTTTACTTATATGATGAGTGAGGCATCTAGTCTCAGAGATATTCTCCCTGATACCTTAGTAGGTACTTTTTTTTTTTTTTTAATAAGTTTAGGAACTTTATGCATTTTACAAAGTGTTTCATTTTCAAGTAGTCTACTGTATTTTTAGAAATCAATTGACCTCTCAACGCTTGATTGATAAATAATGCGGTGGCAAGATGATTGTTTAGCGCAAAATGGCTTCATTATAAGGATTTGAATCTGTGCTTTATTTATTTCTGTACATGTACACTGGCATATTGCAAAAGTAATTCTGATGACTTACAGAAATGTATGATTTATATTTGGAGAACCTGTGGCAAAGCAGTTCCTGGAAAATCTATCTGAACGACTATTTTTGAATGCCATCCAAAGCCACAAGAAATAAACATCCTTTAATGATGACTTGGTAATGAACCGTTATCACAAAACAATTCATTCAATGCTTAATGTAATCATATTAATCTTTGATTGGTTAACATGTCTTGACACAACCAACATTACATACGTGACTCTGTGTATTTAAACAAAATGACAAAAATTAACCACTTAAACACCACCCCACATACATTTACTGCGGCAGGGTGGCCCTTAAGCGCAAAATCACGTACCTGTAGGTGATTCTGGACTGCTCTGGGCTCCCGCTGTGATTGGATGCTCATTGGAGAAACAGAAGGACGGTCTGCCCATGTAAAAAAGGAGAGACATCTGTGATTCCTGCTAATGTGGAACACATATGTCTCTCTTCCTTGAGTGCACCCGCCCCCCACACAGTAAGACAGACTAGGAAAAAGACTGTGGTAGCTGTCCATGTGTGCTACTTGGGTCCAGTCCACATATCCAGGCATCTCAGGTTAACAACATACTTATATGCTCTGTGACCCATGTAGACCTCCCGGTCCTCCATCTAGCAGAGATCTAATTGATCTTATCGGTCTATGGTGTGGTGCGCCTTGGGGTTTGGGCCGAGTGCCCTTTGTGGATGATTCTGGCCAGAGCTGCCATGCACGTCTTTCCTGCGACTATGCCCACTGGCTCATGACGGCAATGATTCCTTGTTTTTTTTTTTTTTTTTAAGCGATGCAATACCAATGTCACCCCATATAGCCACTTTTCCCATAACCATTCACCCCTGAGGAAGTGGATTTATGCTATAACTTGAAACACGTTGGGTCTACTCTGTTGTGCATAGTCACCAGAACAGAGCAAGTGGTTTACTGTAGGTATTATCAGTGTGTGCTTTCTTTTCATGTAATTGCATCCATCGCAGCTCCACCACTGCGTACTTGTAATCCTGTTTTTACATTTTTCTAATAACATTTATTTTTTTATAATACCAATTACTCATTTTGGGGAGGTTCTGTCTTTCAAAGTCCCACAGAGGAAAATGATTTTTCCACGATGTGGACAATGTGGACACCACCTCCAATTATAGAGCAAAAGGTGATCAAGTACCACCAAAAGTAAGCTCTATTTGTGGGGAATAAAGGACATCAATTTTATTTTGGGTACAGCATTGTGCAACTGCGCAATTATCATTTAAAGCAACGCAGTGCCCTATCGAAAAAATGGGCTGGTCAGGAAGGGGGTAAAACCTTCTGGAGCTGAAGTGGTTAAAGCAGATCAATCGTATCAAGTTCCTTAACTGTCTGGTCTGGTCTCTGTGTAGTAGCTACTTACTATTTCTTGAATTGGGTATCACTGACTTAGGCGGCGTACACAAGACCGGTTTCCTCGGCAGAATTCAGCAAGAAACTCGATGGGAGACGTATTCTGCCGAGGAAACTGGTCGTGTGTACACTTTTCGCCGAGAAACCCGTCGAGCCAAAAAGAGAGCATGTTCTCTATTTCCTCGTTGGGCAATGGGAAAATTTGGCTCGACAAGTTTTTTGACTGCCCAACAAGGAACTAGACGGGGAAAACGATGTGTTTCCCCCGACAAGTTTCTCGGTCATGTGTACGCCACCTAACAGGGTCGGGTATCTGTTCCTGAACTAGAAAAAATTCCATGACAGTAAGAACAGTTCATTTTGGTGGAAACTAACCACTTCCTTACTGGACACTTAAACCCCCCTCCTGACCAGACCAATTTTCAGCTTTCAGCGCTGACGCACTTTCAATGACAATTGCGCGGTCATACAACACTGTACCCAAATTACATTTTTATAATTTTTTTCACACAAAGCTTTCTTTTGGTGGTATTTAATCATCGCAGGGGTTTTTATTTTTTGATAAACAAAAAACATGGAAAATTTTGATAAGGGCTGATGAGGGGGCACTAATAGGCTGCACTGGTGGGCACTGATAGGCACAGATAAAGCGCCACTGGTGGGGACAAATAAGGTGGTACTGATGGACAAAGATAAGGCGGCACTGGTGGGCACTAATAGGCTGCACTGGCGGGCACTTATAGGCACAGATAAGGCGGCACTGATGGGGACAGATAAGGCGGTACTGATGGGCAAAGATAAGGCAGCACTGATGGCCACTGATAAGATGGCACTGTTGGGGCCTGATGGATGGCACTGATGGGTGGCACTGATAGGTGGCACTGATAGGTGGCACTGTTGGGCACTGAAGGGTGACACTGATGGGCACTGGTAGTTGACACTGATGGGCGGCACTGGTAGGTGACACAGATTGGTGACACCGATGGGTGGCACTGTGGGCACTGATGGGTGGCACTGATAGGCACTGGTAGGCGGCACTGTTGTGCACTGGTAGGTGGCACAGACAGGTGGAACAGATTAGAGGTGGCTGCTCTCCTTGATCGGGACCGATGTCCCTCTGACACTATCAGCGTGAGGGGAAAAAATAGCCGATTACTGGCTTTGTTTACATCACATGATCGGCTATCATTGGCTGACCACGTGGTAAGGGGTCGGGATTACTCTGATCTGTGATCAGCCAAGCAGAGGTGGCTCTCTAATTAGGCAAATTAGGCGGTCGCCTAAGGCCTTGCACTCACAG
Organism: Rana kukunoris; assembly: GCA_029574335.1. Lineage (NCBI taxonomy): Eukaryota > Metazoa > Chordata > Amphibia > Anura > Ranidae > Rana > Rana kukunoris. The sequence continues at coordinate 460,054,016 of CM056052.1, read as the reverse complement.
TGGCCTCACAGCCACCTAATTTGCCTGTGATCAATCCTAATGTCGGCATCATCGGATCTCTCTATTACCCCTCTCTCTTTCTCACCTCCCCCTCTCTTCCCCCTCTTGTATTGGCTAAATATGTCTGATGGGTGAGGAGTTTGCACTGGAAGTGGTGCTGATCACCTGTGTGCTAGATCTGTGCATTTTCTGCAGCCATTTTTCTTGCTTGAATTATTTTTCCCATTATGAGTGTAAGTGGGGCCTCATGTCTAAGTTTTGCCTAAGGCCTCACAAAGCCTAGAGCCGCCTCTGCAGCCAAGTCTCACAGACGGCACCGCGCAATGAACGGCACAGCGCAATGGACGCCCTCCTGGCAAAGTAGGTCCACGATGTGGCCGTCTTTCAGCTATAGCACGGATCTGAAGTAGTTAAAGTATCTGGGGGTAAGGGAATACTTTATTTCAAAATCTTGTTGCACATCTCTACGTGTGTATATATATATATATATATATATATATATATATATATATATATATAGATACATTATTCACAACTTTATCTGATGGTTTTATTATACAGTTGATCATTTTTCTGAGGCTCTCCAAAGCTTGGTATTGGGGATTCGCATATTGCCAGTGTTTCCGAATCATCTCAGTATCTGTCTCTTCAGCAAGAAAAAATTCTGCGTTATTATTCATTTGTTGCGAGGGGAATGTTTGCGATTACTTTGTATATGATTTTGAACATGTATTGTCTGTACAATCAGAGCTTATCATATTTTGTTCATTAGATCCCAGGTGTCACATGCGCTTTCTTTTTCTAGCTCAGTGCGCATCTTTAATAACACATTTTGCAGAAAACCTTCTCATTCCTACTTTCAAATTTGACAATCAGAATGTTCATATTACTACTTTCCATCTCAACATAGAAATCCGGCACCACTGTGAATAACCAGCTGCTGAAGACCAAGTTATAATGTATTCTTTATTCTGATCTTTATTAACCCTTTATCTTATGATGATTACGCCACGAGCCCACCCTATTTTGAAGCCTATTAGAGCCTCTGGCTCTAATTGGGTGCTTCATAAAACACCCCCGCCTCTGTAATTAACGGCCTGTGCTTCCTGAAAGGGGCCGTACACATGAATAGGGGGAGGTGGTGTCCTGAAAAATAGCTGCCATGGATAGAGCATGGTGGTGGTGGTCGCAGATAGAGGGGGCGGCGCTCCGGCACCCCTAATGGATGGGCCGCAACTGCTTAATGCATTCTCTACAATTAGGTAAAAAATGCTGCAATACCTGTCCTGCTTCCCTCATCCCTAATCATTTACCTGGCTTTCTATCACCTCTCCAGTGCTGACTCTTGCTCCAATTTCACTCCCCTCAATTCCTAGAATTACAGGAGAAACCAAGGGCAGCAGACCCAACATCTGTGAGGAGAAGTAGGACACGGCATATTGGCACGCTGTGTGTCCATAGACATGATTACCATGTCTATGGACACACACAGCTTGGCATGAGACACTACAGGATAGTGCACATACAAGTGCACATAAAGATGCCTCCTTAGCACCTGACTTGCTACAGGAGGCACTCAAAGGAGAGGAAAAGCCTACCACCCTACCTAGTGGAGGCTGCAGGAAAAGGAGGAAAGCTGTTAGGATTAAATTCACCTGCTGGTGGCACTATCCTGCTCTGCGCTATTTGCTGCAGTTCCAGTGTCCACCAGCAGGGGTCCCCCAGAAGCCAGCAGGTTTTGATCAGCCACACCTGGCTCCATCTGACTGGATATTTAATGCTGCTCCTCCCTTCCTCCAGCGCGTCACGATTTTGGTCCCTTCCTGTCTGCCTGCTACCAGCTTGTGCCTGCCAACCTGCCCCCTTGTCCTGATCCATCCTGCACCTTTCTTGCCTTGTCCTTTTCCTTGCATCCCTCTTGCCTTTTCCCTTAGGTTGTAGATGTTGTATATAGATTTCATTGGTTGCTGTGTATGTGAATTGGTGTATGTTCACTGTAAATAAATTTCACTTAATATATATATCCTTTGTTTGGTCTCAGTTTCCTTGTGTAGCTACGAGTCTGGTCACCTTTAGACGCTGAACCTGACAAAAGCATTGTTTTTGTGAAATATCATTGCACAGAACAGGTAAGTGTTTACCCTTTTTATTTTAATCTAAAATTCACTTTAACCACTTGCTTACTGGGCACATATACACCCTTCTTGCCCAGGGGAAATTTCAGCTTTCAACACTGTGACGATTTGAATGACAATTGCGTCGTGGGACGTGGCTCCCAAACAAAATTGACGTCCTTTTTTTCCCACAAATGGAGCTTTCTTTTGGTGGAATTTGATCACCTCTGCGGTTTTTATTTTTTTGCGCTATAAACAAAAATAGAGCGACAATTGTGAAAACATTTTTTTTTTTTTACTTTTTGCTATAATAAATATCCAATAAAAAGTTCTCAGTTTTGGCTGATACGTATTCTTCTACATATTTTTGGAAAAATAGTGATTGGTTTGCGCAAAAGTTTTAGCGCCTACAACATAAGGGATAGAATTATGACATTTTTTATTTTTTTACTAGTAATGGCGGCGATCTGCGATTTTTGTCACAACTGTGATATTATGGCGGACACATCGGACACTTTTGACACATTTTTGGGACCATTCACATTTATATAGCAACCAGTGCTATAAATATGCAGTGACTGGCAGGGAAGGGCTTAACACTAGGGGCGAGGAAGGGGTTAATGTGTGCCCTGCATAGTGTTTCTAACTGTGGGGGGAGGGGAGTGACTGGGGGAGGTGACCGATGGTTATCCTTATATACAAGGGACACAGCATCAGTCTCCTCTCCCTGACAGGACATGTCTCTGTGACTGCCGATCGCGGGCGCCTGGCAAACATCGTGGCCGCCAGGCACGTGCATCGGCACCTGAGTAATGTGGCAGGCGTGCGCCATATATAGACGGCCTCCCGGCAATTAACATCCACATTGCGGCCGTATATAGTCGTCTGGCCGGCGGAAGGTGGTTAATATTACTTGAACTGTACTATTTTTTTCCTTTGCCAAAATAAAATGCCCCAACGATTCTATGCCAAAAACCACTTATTAAAGTTTTTACCATCTTAATAAAGCTACTTAATAAAGTAACAGGCTCTTATGGTAAACACATATTGCATGAAAAAAACTTTTCAAAATCACAATAAAGACTAAAATAACAAAATTATAATTAAATGTCAAACAGTGAGAGTAATCTGACATAAATGCGGTCTGATTTTTAAGGACCATATTGCTGTCCAATGACCAGAGCACTTTTTGTGATACGGCACCGCGTCGCTTTAACTGACAATTGCGCGGTCGTGCGACGTGGCTCCCAAACAAAATTGGCGTCCTTTTTTTCCCACAAATAGAGCTTTCTTTTGGTGGTATTTGATCACCTCTGCGGTTTTTATTTTTTTCACTATAAACAAAAATAGAGCGACAATTTTGAAAAAAATGCAATATTTTTTACTTTTTGCTATAATAAATATCCCCCAAAAATATATAAAAAAACATTTTTTTTCCTCAGTTTAGGCCGATACTTATTCTTCTACATATTTTTCGTTAAAAAATCGCAATAAGCATTTATTGATTGGTTTGCCCAAAAGTTATAGCGTTTACAAAATAGGGGGTCGTTTTATGGCATTTTTATTAATATATTTTTTTTACTAGTAATGGCGGCAATCAGCATTTTTTTTCAGTACTGCGACATTATGGCGGGCACTTCGGACACTTTTGACAAATTTTTGGGGCCATTGGCATTTTTATAGCGATCAATGCTATAAAAATGCATTGTATTACTATAAAAATGCAATTGGCAGTGAAGGGGTTAACACTATGGGGCAGGGAAGGGGTTAAGTGTGTTCCTGGGTGTGTTCTAACTGTATGGGGGATGACCTCACTAGGGGAAATCACTGATCTTCTGTTCATACATTGTATGAACAGAAGATCAGCGTTTCCCCCGCTGACAGGAACGAACGCGCGTGCCCGGCGGCGATCGTACCCGCCGGGCACGCGCGCGGAACTCGGGGGCGAGCGGGGACGCGTGCGCTGACGCCGGCGGCGCACGCGCCCCCTAGTGGCCGAAAATGTAGCTGACGTAGAGCTACGGGCTCTCGCCCAGGAGAGCCGACCTGCCGCCGTAGAATGACGGCGGCTGGTCGGCAAGTGGTTAAAGAGGTAATGCAGTCTGCTCACAGAATTTGTAATAAAAACACCTTTGCCATTCTGGAGCTTCCCTCCACTTTGCACATTATTTTATATATACTGTGATTCTGTACTTGCCAAATATGCTGTATAAATCTCTCTCCACTGTCTGTCTGCATCCATTTTAACTATAGGCTGCTGAAGCTGCTGCCTGTTCACTTCCTGGATATACACAGGCACACAGAGGCACACCTCCAGCTCTGTAGCCCTGCAGCTCTCATTGGCCCTCTTATGACTTATCCCCCCTCTCTTCCTGGCAAACTCTCACGAGAGTGAGAGAGCTGTGCATGATGTCATAAGCCTTGGCTAATGCCCAGAAAAGAAACAGAAAGTGGGCTGAATTAAATTAAATTATTTACTGTCAGAAAAGCAATGTTTCCAATATGTATGAATAAATGTATTTTTCCTTCCAATGTGATTGGATATTGGATGGTAGAAGTCAACCGAGCTTTGCCTTATTCACTAAGCTAAGTGGAAATGACCTTGCATAGCTAAAATCCTAGTTGCATTTATCAAGTCAACACATTTTTTATTAACACTAATGGCACGTACACACGATCGGTTAAACCGATGAGAATGGTCTGATGGACCATTTTCATCGGTCAAAACCGGTCGTGTGTGTGCGCCTTCGGTTATTTAACCATTGGTTAAAAAAAACCAACTTGCTTCAAATTTAACCTATGGATCCTAACCAACAAAAACAGATCGTTAGTAGGCACCACCATTGGTTAAAAATCCATGCATGCTCAGAATCTAGTCGACGCATGCTTGGAAGCATTGAACTTCATTTTTTTCAGCACGTTGTTGTGTTTTACGTCACCGCGTTCTGACCTGATCGTTTTTTTAACCGATGGTGTGTAGGCGCGACGGACCATCAGTCAGCTTCATCGGTTAACCGATGAAAACGGTCCATCAGACCATTCACATCGGATGGACTGATCGTGTGTAGGGGCTCTACAAAGAATGGCATTAACCACTGAGCCTCTGTGCTTGGGATACCATGGATTGATGGACACAGAAGTGCTATCCAAAGCTACTATTGATGTCTATGGGGCAGATTCACAAAACAATTACGCCTGTCTAACTGGTGTTAGACAGGAGTAATTTCAAATTTCCCGCGGCGTATCACTAGTTTGAATTCTCAAACCATGATACGCCGGCTTCGGGCTTCGATCCGAGAGGCTTACGTCTTCGTAAGCCTTCGGATCTACGCTGCCATCTATTTGCGGCGGCTGGGAGGAGTTCGCGTCGTTTTAATGCGTCGGGATATGCTAATGTGTTTTTACGGGGATTCACGAACAAACGAGCGAGCGGCGCAGTCGTTTTCGTCTATTTTTTTATACGTAAAGTTAGAGCAGCTTTTTGCTGCTCTAACTTTACGTAGCCCATGTTAAGTATGGCCGTCGTTCCCGCTTCGAATTTATTTAATTTTTTTTTTTATTTACGTAACTCGTCGGGACGTGGATCGCCCGTAAAGTACGCTACATAAACAACGAATGACGTCACGACGTGATTTCGCGCAATGCACGGCGGGAAATTTGCGAACGGAGCATGCGCAGATCGATCGCCGCGGGAACGCGCCTAATTTAAATGTTTCACGCCCCCTACTCGTCTATATGGATTGCGACGGGAGAAATACACTACGCCGCCGTCGTTTACCGTAGAAAATCTACCTGAATTCCACGTAGAGCCAGGTAAAAAACGGCGGCGTAGCGTATTTCTGCTACGCTACGATAATCCATTTCTCTGTGAATCTGCCCCAATGTTTTTTTGTTTAGATTGTGCATAACAGTTGAATGGGAATGCAATGCACCACAGAATTCTCTTGACCTATGAACTAGTTATTATCACGATCATCGTCAAGTTAAGCTTTCGTAGATCTATTGTAATAATGTTCACAGGAATTTTCTGTAAATTACTTTTGTGAAATGTTTGGTAAAAAAAACAAAAAAAAAAACATTATATATATATATATATTTAGTTCAGTAGCTAATCATAATCACGATTCATGTGACATCATATATCTTAAACATATTTCCATGAACCGCAGAGCAGCCTAAAGCACAGCGGGAATGAGTTACACCCCCTCAAATTACTCTCTGTTCCAAATCCTTGTTATATGTTGCTGTCTCTTTGTCTTTCTTCTTCTTCTCTACACACATTAAAAGCTTTCCAATTACGCCTTTTCAACACACACTGAAAAGAAAAACATTCTGATTGTAGATGAAATGCTGTTCAAATTGGTAGGCGCAACAACAAGTTCACATGAAAAAGGGTTTTGAAATGGAACTATATCTTTTTGCAAGATTGTTCCCATTGTGTAAGTGAAAATGCATTTATTAAAATAACCCTGACGCTTAGGAAGTGGGAATGAGAGAGACAAAGTGACAAGGTGACACCATGGGGTTCAGCCAATTTATTAAAACACCATAGGACAATACAACTGCAGCTTCAATTAGCACCACATCAAATCTAAAATGTACCCTGCAGAAAGGGGGAATATACCGCCTACTTTAGTTATTTTTTTCCATTTATCCGACAGTTTTTAAAATGAATAAGTTTGTATAGCACAATTTTTTTCAACAAAATAAATTGGCAGCCTCACTGCAATAGATCTGAAAACCTGATATTAGCTGAATGCACATTTGTGTCTTGGAATATGTGTTTTGTCTATAGTCTGCACTAGGATTTTATTGCATAGTATTTAGTGTCCTTCTTGTTTGTCTGACAAGCTTATGTCTAAATATTCTAGTGTGAAATTGTTTTCTTTTTTTTTTTTTTTTTTTACAGAAAGTTGTAAAGTATGGTTATGGGCAGGGATGGATTTTCATCTAGCAAATACAGGCTATGGCATAGGCCTGCATTATTTTTGCTGGAACATTGTATTTATTGCACCTAAGTGACAGAGAAAATTGAGTACTGTCCGTGATACTTTTTTTATTTGCAGTAACATAACATTTTTCATGGACGAGCTTGCACCTAAGTGAAAGTTTTCCCCAATGTTCTAGTTATACGTTTTGGGTGCACAGTTTAGCAAACTTTCTCTTTCATGCCTTGTACACACGTTCGGTTTTCCTGGTGGTAAAAAGTTTGCCGGAAAAACCACAGACTTTACTGCAGTGTTAAACAGGAAGAGAAAATCTCCTAACATGATCTGAAGAATATTTAAAGCTGAAGACAGAAGATTAAGGCCGCATACACACGACCGGTTTCCTCGGCAGAATTCAGCAAGAAACTCGATGGGAGACGTATTCTGTCGAGGAATACACTTTTCGCCGAGAAACCCGTCGAGGAACCTGTCGAGCCAAAAAGAGAGCATGTTCTCTATTTCCTCGATGGGCAATGGGAAAATTTGGCTCGACAAGTTTTTTTACTGCAGAACAAGGAACTCGATGAGGAAAACGATGTGTTTCGCCCAACGAGTTTCTTGGTCGTGTGTACGCGGCCTTACGTGTAAAACTAATGTAGGGAGATTTGTTTAATCTCTCTGAATCATCTAAAGGCTGTTAACTTCACTGGGTATATATGAGGGTTTACATCCACTTTAAAAAAATATATATATTTCTGTGGGGAAAAAATGTAATAATGAAACTAACGAATAGCCAGGAACAGGTTCAGGATAGGAAAAAAAGGTTCTTGCATAACACTGTGGAGCCATTTATAGCCTTTTAGTTTCCCCAATGATTCTAATGCATTTGTCCAGAATTGCAAAATGTATCTGAAGTGTCCAGTTTCTTACAAAAATATGGGAAAATTACAAATTCTCAACTTTGCTTGTTTGACTAGTTGCAAGTAAAGCAAGAAGATGTTCTGTGTAAAGAGGTAATCACGATAGAGAGGTTTTGCTTTGGGCACCAAAGGCTGTGTGCCTACAGCACAGGTGTCAAACACAAGGCCCGTGGGCCCAATCTGGCCCTCCAGGCCATTTCATGTGGCCCTCGTACCTCTCCTGCAGCTGCAGAAGAGCTCCAGCCCTCCTCTGGTCCTGCTTTTAAGCAATGCATTCAGCTTCTTCCCAGCAGCAGCATAAGGAAAGGGGGGGGTGCATTGTGATGTAAGGGAGAGTGGGGGACTCAACTTCTGATGGTGGGGTGGCTCTTAGCATCTAATGTAAGTGGAGGGGATGCACTGGACATCTACTCTTAGGCCGCGTAAACATGATACAATCTGTCTGCTGGAAACGGTCTGCCAGATCGTCCCAGCAGACAGATTCGATCGTGTGTACGGGCGAGCCGACGGATTTGGCCAGCCGACAGATTTGAAAGCATGCTTTCAAATCTGTCGGCTGGGAACCCCTCCGCCCAACATGTCTGCTGGGTAGTACGCTAACCAGCAGACATGTCTTCTCGCACACGCGCCGAATGGTTTCGACGCATGCGCGGAAGTGTTTTACTTCCTGGTGCGGTGACATGGCGGCGTCAACGTCACCGCCACGTCAGCGCGTCGTTTGCCGGCGGGGATTTTGGTTTGATCGTGTGTACACGATCAAACCAATACGTCCCCAGCAGACAAATCTGTCTGCTCGTGTGTATGGGGCCTTATGGATAAAATACTGGCTCTTTTGAGGGCAATCATAATGGTGATGCGGCCCACAAAGAAATTGAGTTTGAAACCCCTGGCCTACAGGTTCCAGGGGTAAACATCCAGTTGTGGTCAAAGGGAAAATCCAGGGGGAAATAATGGCAATCAGTTTTCTGAGTCAACTTTTCCATGTAGCCCCACAGACATATGAAGGCTCTCCATTCTAACTGTGAATGGCTGGATCAGAAAAACAATCTCCAATGTCTGTGCACACTTTTAGTTGAAAAGGCAAAATGTAGCAGAAGCTTCCGAATTTTAGATACTCAGTCCCCTAAAATCTTCACTTGTCTGTGTAATGTAATGAAATATTTATTCTTGCTATAATGCATTTCCCATGTCACAGATAATCCTTTTATTTTGATTTAATAAAGAAGTACAGTTAAAATTGTAATCACGTATAACTAATTTTCTTGTTGTAAATGTCTATTATTCCTACACTTAACACTTAATAGTTTAATCGTTTTTGAATAGGTTTTAGATACAATAGAATTGTATAGCACCTGTACATCGATTGAACAAGTATGTAGGAACACTGTTCCACTGAAAGATTAATGTGGAACAAAAATACATATTATTTACAAAACAGAAATAAGGATGGGTAGTAAACAGCCATACGATTTGGTTCCCCCTAACATGGGATATGATTAATCTTGAAGCAACAGAGTGGAAGGGAAGAGGAAAAAGTTAAAGGGGGGACAGAAGGGTTGACACCACAGGTTGAGGGGAAGGAAAGAATAAGAATGAAGGGGGAAGGAGACCAACTGGGTTAAATTTCTACGTCTAGAGGTCCAAGAGCTGCATATAGAAGTTGGGGGGGGGGGGGGGGATGCATGGACCAAGAGTATCAAGTATTTGTGTATTTGATCAGATACCTTATCTTCTATTGTTTCATGACCCATAATTATTGTAACTCTTGACTTGGTATTGGAGATTAAATGGATTTGGACTTTAAGAAAATCAGGCAGCTTTATATTCAATATTGGGTATTTGTGGTAGTGAACAATCTTGGTCCTAAGAACTATGGTTAGTGTACTGAACACTTTTGTCCTAAACAGCTGAACCATAGAGCACTGACACCATATGTGTGAAAAGTCCCCCTCTGTCCACATCCTCAGAAACTCATGGGTAAGTACTGGACAATTTAATGTGTGATTCAAACATGCACACTATATGACAGTGTAAGCACCTTGTAATTAGATTTGGTCACTAATTTAATACACAAGCTAGAATTAATATTGACAGAGATGTAAGGCCTGTCTTCATCAATCGTTTCTGAGCCTAGATCAGTGTCTCATTGCTGTGTGTAAGTTAGTACTTGATGTGCTGACAACATTAATGCCGCGTACACACGGTCGTTTTTTGCGATGAAAAAAAACGTTGTTTTTTAAAACGTCATTTAAATTGATCGTGTGTGGGCAAAACGTCGTTTTTTGTCTTAAAAAAAACGACCAAAAAAAATGCCAACATGCTTGAATTTTTTGTGTCGTTTTTCAAAACGTCGTTTTTTGTTTCACAAAAAGTCACCGTGTGTAGCAAAAACGTCGTTTAAGACGACGTTTTTCAACCCGCGCATGCCCAGAAGCTAGTTATGAAGCGAGCTTCAATGGAAAAGTGTGGTGAACGTAACCTCGTTTTTTGTGAAAAAAACGATGGTGTGTATGCAACATCGTCTTTGAAAGTGACGTTTCAAAAACGTCGTTTTTTACTTCACAAAAAACGTCGTTTTTTTCATCGCAAAAAACGACCGTGTGTACGCGGCATAAGAGATGTGTATAAATCAGGGGTTAGACATGACAAATGGGGGTCTGATCATCATCTTTACTCAAAAGGGGTCCTCAACATCTTTGCTCAAAAGTAGAAGAAGTCCTTAGGCCACTCTGGGAATGTTATGCTTCCCATTTAAAAATGGAACGTTAGAGAGGAAACAAATTACAAGGAAAACATTTTTTTTTTTTTGTATACAAAAGAGTCTCTTCACCACCCTATGTCCCTCCAACTCTTTGCACTCCTGTGACCTGCAGGAGAAGTATGGCCAGAAGAGCTTTGGGCATACATCTACTTTAACCACCACTAAAATGGTCCTTTAAAGTATATCTCTAGACAATTTTTTTTATTTGTTTTGATAGAGTAGAGTTGGTTAGAACCTTTGACGTGTTTTATTGTTGATGCTGTCCCTACTAAAAATTTCAACCCCTTCTTTTTGTGCTATTGTTACTGAAACCAAAAGTAATGGGAAATCCAAAATGTTATCTTTTCCACTAGATCAGAAGCTAAAAGGAAATATCTCAATACTGTATTGATACCTGTTCCAAAGTGCTCCAACTGTCAAAGGTTGGATTTCCCCCCTAATTTGGTGAGATATTCTAGTACCAAAAAAAGCTTTATTGAGGTATCGGAATTTGGGGAGATTTTTATTCACTTCCAGACTAAGTATAGGCAAACCTCCCCAATGGGACACAGGCAGCAAAAAAGACCCAACAAGGATACTTATGTTTCCCCTTTTTTCCAACACTTAAAGAAAATGTTTCTCTTATTCCCATAACAATTAATCCCTAAAGTTTGGCCTTAAATTATAAATATAGAAAAAATATTATTTTAGGTTTGGAGAGATTTTCTCTCACTTCCTGTTTTGGCTATGGGACAGGAAGTATAGGTAAATCTCCCCATGGGGCACAGATGGCAAAAGGCAAATAATTTTTTTTTTTTTTAGTTTTGGATAAAGTGGTGAAGGATTAGAACTCTTATTAGGTTTAAGTGCTAATTCACATATAGTGCAGTGACAGGCATTTTACTACATTGTAAAATGCCTGTCACCACAAGTGGACACAAAAAACAATTGTTTTCTGTGTATCTCATTCACACTACAATGCAGGCCAGAGCTGCGCTGCAGCGTGCTTCCATAAAATGCAGACATACTGCATTTTATCGCAGCTCACTGTACGGAATTGCATGGCATTGTAAAGCAACATAGCGCATCAAACTGCTGTACAGTGGCATGAATGAAATGTGCTTTTGTACTTACTGTTGTACACTTCAAATAAAGTTTGTACAAAACAGAAAAAAAAAACAGAAAAAAAGGATCTTGTGTCTAATGTCGGGGAACGGACAGACGCCAGAGAGATAAAGAGTTACGGCAGCCGCTGTGTGAATACGGCCTTACCGCTGTCAGTGACTTAAATTAATATCTGCTGTAAAAAAACATTTGAAGGAAAATTAAAAAACTCAATCCAAATAGCAAAGACAACGGAAACAGCTATAATTATCCAAAAGATAAATAGAAAACACAGTGATAAATATTATATATCCAATCATAGCTGTTCTGCAGTATGGACATTTTTATTGAGGAGTTCCCTGCCCTCAGCGCCCTGCCACACTTATACCCACTTGCACTCAATAAAGGAGGATTTTGCCCACAAAGCCACAAAAAGCTTCTTGTCAAAATCTTCTGAACTGGGCCCTTGCACACTCTGTTCAGTGTTAATACATGCAGAATAAGAAAGTCATAGTAAGACACTTGGCATATAAAACAAGAATTGTGTTAAATGTGTTACCATCTCGCGGGCAGCACACCGTGTGACTGTGGCGGCTTCTCTCCATTCTGCGGGCGGGTCTCGGTTCCCTAGCCTATCCTCCCTCCTTCTCCTGGTGAACAATCCGATAACATCTCCTTTCGGCCAATCAGGGTAATGGGTCTCATGACTTACTTCCTGATTGTTCATTTGCTATTGCCTGCTGTCAACTGATGTCACAGAGCTGGTTCAAGCTTTGAAGGGATCCCAACAATAATGTTAGGATCCACCCAGATACCCAATGAGCAGCTGGCTCAGCTTTTTAATGCAATGCGGAGAGCCGAACCGAGCCCCCTTTACAGCCTGGTGCTCCAGTAAATGCCGGAGGGGCAGAGCACAGAGTGGTGTCTGACAGTCACCGCTGTGTATATAGAGCAGATCCTGCATTTCTCTTTTAGCCTGGGGTGTCAGTGGTGCTGTTTGTTCTCGGAGTGGAGGTAGAAGAACAGTGAACCACCTGATCTACCAAGCAGCTCCTGTGGGGGGTGGCTAGTGCTACATATAAGCTTATTTGTTGGCTAATAGGTGATTCAATAGTTTAGGTTATGAGGGGCTTAAACCCTCTCTTGTTAATATTATTAATACCTCTCCTCCATGAACTTATTGTCTGTTAACATACATTTTAGCCTATGTCAAACCACTGTTTTCTATGATCTATAAAGTAAGCCATCATGTCAACATAGGCAATTGGGACTAGAGCCATCCATATGTTTCTAGCTGTGCCTTGTAAAGCCTGGCGGACTTGTCTTTGTTTTTTAACATATTAGAATAAGTGTACAATAAGGCTTCATACACACTGGGTTGCTGTTTTGGGCGTCAGACGTTTTTTTTTAAAATGCCTCTAAACTTCCCTGCATGTTATCCTATGTGTTCATGCACACATTGGCTTTTATCAGCGTTATTTGGCAGGAGAGTTTAGTGGCAGAATAAAAACCCCTCTGCCAGGGAGTTCTGGAGTAGCAACATTTTGGCAGCAACAACTCTGACAGCTTCTAAGCTCTCCTAAACTCTGCTAAACGCAGGTGTTCACTCTTAAGAAACGTTTTTTTTTTCCTAAAGCTGAGGCCACCGGGGTCCTTACCAACCAGTGATTAACAATGGATGAGTCTTCGGCTGTCAGTAGGGTTCTCTGCTGAGAGCTGAATGTAAAAAAAAAGTAAAGGGGTCACCCCAAATACTTTGGCCTGGTATAGGGTACCATACCTGACCCCTACCAGAGCATGCAGGCCATGAAAAGGGGGGGGGGTACAATTTTTGTGACTGAAATTCCGCTTTTCTTCAGCCCCATTGATCGACTGACTTATGACTAGGGTATTTTTACAGGTAATATTGAGTGTGATCATATGTAGTGTCTTTTTCCATTATAGTGTGGTATTAATGTCTGTGTTTACACAGGAATACACTGCTCATTTTAGGAACAAACTGCAGGGGTCCTATAGTTCATAGTTGGCTTTGAGTTAATAGTTAGTTATTTGTAGGGGGTGCTTCACATTGGGGAGGGTGAGTCTGCTGACTGTGTGGTTTGCCTCTCTATTTTTTTAATAACCGCCTCTTGTTTTTTTACATTTCACTGCTTTTTTGGTGAATGGGTAGTAGTACGATGTACCCGATACCCATTCACAAAGAGAGGGCAGAATCTGGGGGCTCTCTTGTTAAAGGGGGCTTACAGATTCTGATAAGCCCCCTGCCTGCAGACCCTGACAACCCCCGGCCAGGGCTGTCAGGAAGAGGCCCTTGTCCCCATCAACATGGGGGCAAGATGCTTTGGTCAGTTATGGGTTTTGTGGGGGGGACCTCATGCCATTTGAAAAAAAAATTGGCGTGGGGGTGTCCCTTCCAAATCCAGACCAGACTGAAGGGTCTGGTATTAACTGGGGGGGTGCTGTTTTTTTTGTAATTTTTTTTTTAGCCGGCGATTATTATTTTTTACATTCAGCTGTCAGCGGGGAGGCCCGATGACAGCTGACGACTCATCTATTGCTAAGAACTTGGCTTCTTGAGCTGCTCCTTAGCAACCAGCCATATACAGTGATTGTAGAAAAAAAGACACAAATCAAAGAACGCAAATGGCGGGAAAATCTCAGTAAAATTGCGCAAAAATACAGTTCTTGCGTTTTGGATGCGGGTCCATTGAAGTCTTTTACATGCAAAAAGCTGTATTCTGTGGGAAAAAAAGTCCCTGACCCTTTCTAAAAATGCAGAGACACAAAAATGCATCGATGTGAACGTGTTCCATGTTAAAAGAAATTCCCTGCATTACTGAAAAATGCAAAAAGCATCAAAAAACACATTAGTGTGAATCAAGCCTGTGGATACAAGCCAGGATCGGTACACAGTTGGACAGCAAGGTACAAGATAGGAACAGAGTCAGAATACAAGCTAAGGTCACAGCAGATGGGCAGAAATCCTAAGACAGGTAGAGAGCAAGCCGAGTCATACAAGGGTAGGCACATATGGCAGGTGAAGGCTCAGGTCAAGCAGGAACTAGCTGAAGACCACTCAGCAATCCTTTCATGTCATAGTCCAGTTTATATAGACTGTTTGGCGCCAGAACACCAAAGTGACTGCCCAGGGGGTGGACCACCAAGGTGGACCAGGAACCTGACACTCCCAGAAGTGTCAGTTCTTCCAGACGCTTCGGACAATGATTTCTCTTCATTGCAGCAGCGTTTAGTAGTTCAGGGAGTGGGAGAGGAAAATCTTCACTATTTTCTTTTTAAAGACCTAATTTACTGGCACTTCATTATACTGTGCTTTGCTGTTGTTGCGTTATAGTTTAAAAATACCTCTCTGTCATGGCTGCTATTTAAGTGCTTTGATCACGGTATTGAATTCACAGAAAAACACTTCACATTACATTTTTACAGTTGAACAACCATTGGTTGCTTTAAGGTTGCAAATTTGCCAAGGTGGTAAAAAGAGATGTTTAAAACCCTGAGAAAAAATGATTCTAATTACATCATTCCCCAAAGAATGATTGGTAGATTGTACCACCTTGCAAACCAGTTAGCTGCATACATTTCTTGTGGAATGTTATTAGGAGACTAATGAGTTATATTTTAAGCTTCATGAAATTTTTATGATATCTGTGTGGTTGAGCAGTTAACAGCATTAAAATAAAAAATGGAAAGGGAAAGCACTATGAACACAGTTTATGTATGACTTTTGTTTAGTGTTTTAATGAACTCCCTTGAAACAAAATACAAATCTAATCGCTACCCCAATTAATGGGGTCGTATGGATTCCTATTAGGGAGCAATGTGCTTATTACACCGTATTTCATTCATTTCTTGTCTTTTTTGTAATGATAAGAACTTCAGAAACCATAAAATACTTCTCTCTATGGTAAAGCCTCAGAGTATTTGTTTTATTATTATAGTGAAAATGTAAGTCCTCGTTCACACAGGTGTAATTACGTGTAATGCCGCGTACACGCGACCGTTTTTTGGGTTGTAAAAAATGACGTTTTTTTAATGTCATTAAAAACGATCATGTGTGGGCTTCAGAGCATTTTTCAGGTTCTGAAAAACGGCCCAAAAAAAATTCGAACAAGCTCTATTTTTTAACAACGTTTTTAATGTTGTTGTTTTTCGGGTTGTAAAAAATGGTCCTGTGTGGGCTTTAACGAAAAATCCGCGCATGCTCAAAAGCAAGTTATGAGACGGGAGCGCTCGTTCTGGTAAAACTACTGTTCGTAATGGAGTAAGCACATTCATCACGCTGTAACAGACAGAAAAGTGCAAATCGTCTTTTACTAACACAAAATCAGATAAAGCAGCCCAAAGGGTGGCGTCATCCGAATGGAACGTCCCTTTATAGTGCCGTCGTACGTGTTGTACGTCACCGCACATTTTTTTTTTCACGATCGTGTGTAGGCAAGGCCGTTTTAATGATTGGGTTAAAAAAGAAATAGTTTTTTCTAGAGCCTGAAAAACTTAATTTTTTACAACCCGAAAAACGGTCTTGTGTACGCGGCATAAGCCCATGTGAAGACCATGCTTGCCCACATGGAGATCTGCAGCTGTTTGGGCGAGGACGCAGGTGTGTTTGGGTCCCCAAATACAGATAGTGTGCATTTGGGGACTCACTGTATAAAGGTTGCTAAGGAAACACTAAGTGCAGCAGGGGGGCCATGAGATTCACATTCACAGTAGTTTCTGAAGGTTACCTTGGTCTGCAAATTGTTTACCTCAAACTGGCATTTGGTAAGTATTTACTATAGGGCTGTTACTGATCAAAATTTTTGTTTTCGATTAATAGTTTTTTTTTTAAATCGATTAATCGACTAATTTCGATTAATTATAACGCACATACAGATCCAACTACTTTTAGCTGATCTCCTTGCAGGCTGATTCCCAGTGCAGCTCCCAACAACTGAAAAAATGGATAGCAGGATACAAAAAACACACAAAGGCAGCACTCGATGGGAATAGCATTAAAACTTTTATAGTCTTCAAGTAGGTAACCAAATAAATATTGCACTGGAGATAAAATCGATGTAGCTACATAAACTGTAAAAATGGTGCGAGCAATACCGAACGGTACCAAAAGCAGTCAAAAAACATGTAGCCAAGTATGATACTGGTATAAAAATGTGTACAACGATACCACTGCTGAATCCAGATGAGGAGGGGTTAACATCAGTCCGTCGGCAGGTAGATGTCCCGTGAAGGGAACTATCACAACTCCCAGTGGATGGCTGTAAAATCCCAAGTTGATAGAGGGAAGTGATAGAGGGAAGTGTAACAGCCCTTGTGTGTAGCAGATAGTAAGGTCCCGCCGGCATGCAGATATGAAGGCACAGCAAAGGAGCCCTTCAGATGGACACGGCATTCCCCGCCAGTGTCAGTGATGTTACCGGATCCACGACAGAACTCCCTGAAGGCCCAGAAGCCGGCGGAGAGGTGAGTACAAATTAAAGAATATTTTGATCAATCAAAAAAATTAAAGATTAATCGATTAATTAAAAGTTAATTTGCACAGCCCTAATTTACTATAGTCTTTTCTTGATGACAAACTCACTTTAACCACTTCAGCCCCAGAAGGTTTTAGCCCCTTTCTGACCAAAGCATTTTTTGCTATATGGCACTATCACACTGAGGCGCTTTACCGTTGTTTTAACTGCGCTTTTTTTGGCCACTAGCAGGGCGATTTTAACCCCCGCTAGCGGCTAAAAAAGGGTTAATAATGCCGCAAAGTGGCGCTGCCTATTGATTTCAATGGACAGGAGCGCTTTAGGAATTGTGTATACCCTTTTTGGGCACTAGCGGGGTGCTTTTAACCCCTGTTAGCGCCTGAAAAAGGCTTGAAGCGCCCGCAAATGGGCAAATGATTTCAATGGGCAGGGGCACTTTAGAAGCTCCTAAAGCACCTCAAAGATGCGGCTTTAGGACTTTTTTAACATCCTACCAGCGCACCGCTCCAGTGTGAAAGCCCTTGGACTTTCACTCTGGATTGACTGAATTGACTGGGGAGGCACTTTACAGACCTATGAGGACCTTCCATGTGAAAGTAACCTGGTAATTGCCTGTTCATGCAACACTTTTCCCAAACAAAATTGATGTCATTTTGTCCCCACAAATTTATTTTTGTGCTATTTTTCTTTTTTTTTAACAATAAAGTTTTTATTGAAATACAGTGAACGCATTACAGCAATACATTGTCAACGTAACTTACGCCCAGCCCCATTCACGTACGACTTACGTAAACGACGTAAAAACGATGACTGTTCCGACGTCCATACCTTTGCATGGGATGCGCCACCTTTTTGGTGGTTTATCTTTATGCCGGAAAAACGCCTTACGTAAACGGCGTAGATTACTGCGCCGGTTGTACGTACCTTCGTGAATCGGCGTATCTTGCTCATTTGCATATTTAACATGGGAACGCCGAATGCGTCCAGCGTAACTATGCGCCCAAGATACGCCAGCATAGGCAAGTTACGTCGGGCAGCTGAAGCCTTGTTTTACGGCGTATCTAGCTTTGTGAATCGGTGTAAAAGTATGACGGCGCACATTTGTACTTACGACGGCGTATCTGAAGCTACGCCGGCGTAAAGGTACCTGAATCTGGCTATTAAAGTTCTTCCTAGTATAATTTTTCTTATTATGCAAAATCATGATATGGTTGAAGGGTTAAAAGATGTTTATTTTTCTCTTTCTCACCATATTGCAAATTGGCTTTTGGGAAAATGAGGGTTGATTAGCTTCAGAAGGTACACTTGGGAACAAGTGTGTACGTATTTTTACATGCATTTTATGAGGTTTCCCTTCATATTAGTACAAGTGATTATTTGAGAAAAAGCTGTAGTTACGCTAAGGAAAATGATCATTAGCCATGAAAAATAAAGCAAGTTCAAACCTGCTGCTGTTTGTCTGATGGGGGCTTTTTGTCTTAACCAATAAATGTGTAGCAATATTTTTAATTAATGGAACATTTCCATGGTGCTGCAATAAACACTCCATTACACAGCGAACAATTTAAATAGCTGTAATAACAAGGATATCAGTATATTTGGTAACAACAGAAAAACAGGTCAGTCGTTTAAAACAAGTACGGAAATCTGTGATGGGAAATAATGTCATTCCCATCAGTCCTTCACAAATAGGATATTTCCGTAAATAGTTCAAATATTTTAAGCATGTGAATACCTTCACTGGCTTTATTTGCAGTGTCATTGACCGGACATCGTTGACTGCACTTCTGGAAATTACGGTTCAACCAAATCAATAGGATGTTGAAATGGAACCTTTTCAGAGTTAACGGCTTTACCTTGTGGCGGTATAAGACTACTTAGATAAAATTCCACAATTATGTGTTGAACTAGCAATTTTCTATTATAGTTTCTTGAGCCTTGATTAGATTTTAGTTGGGTCAGCTGGAAACTAATAAAGGAGTCACAGACAATAAAATTGGATAGTGGAACATTGCAGATGAAATATTTGCTCTGGGAAAACAAAAATCTTTAAAAGCCTTGTATTAGCTAAAGTACTACTGAACCTGATTTTAGATCATCCTGTTTATAATGCTATATAAATCCTGAAGTACATGTATTTAAAGTACATGGTACATAATGATCATGTTTGCTACTTGTTCTTTGACATACTTGTTTAAAGATATAACAAAGCTCACTAATGGTAAAACACACTTTTGCTGTGAGGTGCATTGCGGTAATGCGGGCAGTTCTGAGGCACCACAATACATGGTAACATACTACCTTTAACCACTTTAGCCCCTGAAGGATTTTCCCCCTTAATGACCAGGCCATTTTTTGTGATACGTACTGCGTTAGTGTAACTGACAATTGCGCAGACGTGCGATGCTGTACCCAAACAAAACTGATGTCTTTTTTTTTTCCAGAAATAAAGCTTTCTTTTGATGGTAATTTAAAACCTCTACAATTTTAATTTTTTGCGCTATAAACAAAAAAAGAGTGAACATTTTGAAAAAAAAAAAAACAACAATATTTTTTTACTTTCTGCTATAAAACATACCCAATAAAAATATGTAAAACATCGAATTTCTTCATCAATTTAGGCCAATTTGTATTCTGCTACATATTTTTGATAAAAAATATCCCAATTAGCATATGTAGCACCCTGTAGTTTGGGCAGGGAGCTCCTCACAAATGTACTTGCCAGGAGTAGTTATCCTGGTTGATTGATAGAGATCTATAGATCTCTCCCTAAGTTTGGCCTTGTTGCACTTTTCTCTTCTAACACTAGGTGGCTGGGTACTTGGTGGTACTAGATATGAAAAGGGCAACCCAAGGTCAGGTTATGGGTATGTGGGGTGTCTCAGGCAATGGGCGGGGGTCTTCTTGAATCCCTTGGCCTGCTGGGAGAATATATATTCGAGTGGAGTGAGGTGATGTAGGGTCTGTGCCACCTGGATGGCTGTCTGGGTGGATGTGTGTCATATTGCCCAGGCTGCTAGGCCAGAGATTGGGCCTATCCCAGGGACATCTGGCTGCTAGGCTGTCTGATGGCCTATTCAGAACCAAGAGAGCAGCTCAGGGTTGGGAATGTGGCTTGCAGTCCAACCGAAAATGACTGTTCTGCCGGCCAAGAACCTGTCGTGGTCAGCAGTAGAGGGGAAGCTAGTAAGGGACTATCCACCTTATTACCAGGGACCACAGTGAGTAACTGAAGAACGCACCGGAGCAGCATTCTGACGGTGAAGAATCGGTGGGATTCAAGCCAGGGACCCAGCTAGTGGAGTTGACGCTTCCAGAGCAGCCTTGTGTGTCAAGCTAGGGACCGGGCAGGCCAGCAGGGCTGAAGCTTGAGAGGTATCTAGAGTGCCAAGATGGGACCCAACAGAGAAGTGGGGGTGATGCTTGAGGAAGATACCTCTGTGAAGATTGGAGGGGCTCAAGAGATTCAGTGACAGTGAATCAGAGGGTCTAGTGAGAGATCGGGAGCTCAGTGTAAGGAAGAACTAGAAGGAGAAATTGTAGTGAAGCTGAAAGAACTGTTAAAGACTGTTGCCGTACGCAGGGACGCTGATAGGCCAGTACAACTGTCTCTGTTGTACTGGACCCGGCCAGCAGGGGGGCTTGGGAAATCTGCACAGAGACCAAATTGATGCAGAATAAAAAAAATATATTCCTTCAGCCAGCACCCCGTGACCCATCAACAACCAACCTCATCCCCCTACCCCCCTCCGACTTTTCATTTTTTTTCCATTTTCTGCTACCTCCGTACTGATGTTCTTGTGTATGGGAGAGAGGGACTATTTCTTCTGTTTTTGGCGCATATCTCTTCCGTCCCCGCTCCTCATGCTGGCCATAATGTACTGAAGACAGTGCCTCCCCATGCTGCCAATGCCATAATGTGCTGCAGACAGTGCCACCCATGGCATTGGCGGCATGGATGGCACTGTCTGCAGTACGTTATGGCATTGACTGCATGGGTTGCTCTGTCTGCAGCACATTATGGCATTGGCAACATGGGTGGCACTGTCTGCAGTGATAAATATCACTTGAAGACAAATCTGCACATTGTTTCAAGGCGGGGTCTAGGGAGTGGCCAGGGATGGGGCTGAAGGGGGCCCCATCGGGTAGGCTGTACAGGGCCCCATGATTTCTATCAGTGGCCCTGGCCGAACGAGACAGCTTCTTGCTGGAGGCCTTTCCCTGCATGGCTATCCTTCTATTGAAGTCTCAGAGTCTGCTAATTGAATTTGTAACTACCTAACGGTTTCCTGGCCCTAAGCCTCTTTCCCCCCAAAATACAAAAAGGACTGTTAAAAGAAATAAAACCTCTTTTACATCCAAAAAGTGTCTGGTGCCCAATGACTTTCACCATCTTTGCACCACTATGCCTCACAACCCACTACATACTTAAGGATGTCAGCTATCTCTGGCCCTGGAGGTTCTCATAAGGCTGAAGGAGACTGGAGACCTTGCTACACATATATTGGTTTGTGCAAAAGTTAACGTGTCTACAAACTATAAAATATTTTTAGGGCTTTTATTTTTAGTAGTAAAGATGGCGATCAGCATTTTTTAGCAGGACTGCGACATCGCGGTGGACAAATCATTCACTAAGTGACACATTTTGGGTTCCAGTGACAACAATAAAGTGATCAGTGCTAAAAAAAATGCAATGTAAAAATGACTCTAGCAGGGAAGGGGTTAACATCCAGTGCAAACAAAGGGATTTGTGTGCTTCTAGGGAATGCTTTCTAACTGTGTGGGGGATGGACTGACTGCAGGAAGAGAGACATCTTTGTTCTGGATTAGCAGGAACACAAGGGGGCAGATTCACATAGATGTAATCTTCCGCTGCGTAATCGAAATACGCTACGCTGCCGTCTATCACCAGACTCTACGCCGAATTCAGGTAGTTTTTTTGCGCGTACGCTATTGTATCGTATTTTTTTTCCGCCGCGCAATCGAAATACGTGAGTAGGGGGCGTGAAGCATTTAAATTAAGCGCGTCCCCGCGACGATCGAACTGCGCATGCTCTGTTCAGGAATTTCCCGCCGTGCATTGCGCGAAATCACGTCGTGACGTCATTCGTTGTTTGAGTAGCGGCGTTTACGAACATTCCTATTCCCGGACGACTTACGTTAAAAATAATAAAAGAAATCGAAAAACGTTGAAATTCGACGCGGAAACGACGGCCATACTTAACATGGGCTGTCTAATATTAGACCAGCAAAAAGCTGGTATAGTGAAACGGAAAAAAAAGATGACTAAAGGTGCCGTAAGAGATTGCGTTTGAAGAGCGAAATTTTGTGGATTCCAGGCAAAAGCTCATTAGCATACCATGAAGGTGAAAAACAACAGGAAGTCCGCCCAGTGGCCGCAATTTTCAGGCAGCGTAGATCTGAAGGCGTACTAACACGTAATAAAGTCGAAATTTAGCACGCAGGTGTCTTTTCATGGTTTGAGGATTTCGACTAGCGTAAAAACGCTCGTAAATCGAAATTACTCCTGTCTAACAACATTTACACAGGCGTAATCGCTTTGTGAATCTAGGCCAAGATGTCTCTCTCCCTGTCTGACAGAATGGCGGTCTGCCTTGTTTACATAGGCAGACCATCGTTCTGTCTCTCCTCTGAAAAAAATGTTGGTCTCATCTGACCAGAGCACCTTCTTCCACATGTTTGCTGTGTCCCCCACATGGCTTCTTGAAAACTGCAAACGGGACTACTTATGGATTTTTTTCAACAATGGCTTTCTTCTTGCCACTCTTCCATAAAGGCCAGATTTGTGGAGGGCACGAATAATAGTTGTCCTCTGGACAGATTATCCCATCTGAGCTGTGGATCTCTGCAGCTCCTCCACAGTTACCATGGGCCTCTTGGCTGCTTCTCTGATTAATGATCTCCTTGCCCGGCCTGTCAGTTTAGGTGGACGGACATGTCTTGGTAGGTTTGCAGTTGTGCCATACTTTTTCCATTTTCGAATCATGGATTGAACAGTGCTCCGTGAGATTTTTAAAGCTTGGGATATTTTTTTAGAACCTAACCCTGCTTTAAACTTCACAACTTTATCCCTGGCTTGTCTGGTGTGTTCTTTGGCCTTCATAATGCAGTTTGTTCACTAAGGTTCTCTAACAAACCTCTGAGGGCTCAGTATTCATACTGAGATTAAATTACACACAGATGGACTCTATTTATTAATTAGGTGAGTTCTGAAGACAATTGGTTCCACTAGATTTTAGTTAGGGGTATCAGGGGTATCAGGTAAAGGAAGCTGAATACAAATGCCAAGCCACACTTTTCAGATATTTATTTGTATAAAAAAAATTGAAAAACATTTTCCTTCCACTTCACAATTATGTGTCATTTTGTGTTGGTCTATCACATAAAATCCCAATAAAATACATTAACATTTTTGGTCTGCCAAAATACATAAAGAATAGATTGGATGCAGCAACTGTTTGGCTGACAATTTTCAAGCAACCTCCTTAGAGACAAGTCAGTTAGATGATCTTTTGTCAAATGGAGCAGGCCACCCACTGAGCAAATTGGAACCAGACATTATTTGTTCAGTTTATGTTCAGCTTGGTGACCTGACTATTCTTTAATGCAGTTTGGTCACAACTGCCCCCAGCCTGTGATTGAACATTGGTGAAGCAGAAACAGACTGACGAGCTCCGCTGATCTTTCTGTTGTTTCCTCCTCTCAATATGTTCCTTGTTAGGCTACTTTCACACTGAAGTTCTGGGTGCGTCGGCGCTAGAGTGCCGCTATTTTTAGTGCTGCTTTACAATTGTTCCTGCCACGTTTTTCACCCGCCAGCGCTGTGGTTTTAACCCCCGCGAGCGGCTGAAAAAGGGTTAAACCCGCCCGCAAAAACGCCTCTTTGCGGCACTTTGCAGGCGTTTTCATGGGGCTGCCCCATTGATTTTAATGGGCAGGAGCGCTGTAGAAGTGGTATATTCACATTCAAAGATGAGGTTGGCAGGACTTTTTTTACCGTTCTGCCAGCGCAAGCTCCAGAGTGAAAGGCGTCAGGCTTTCACACTGAATATATAGGTGCGGCTCTTTTAGGGCGCTTTGCAGGTACTATTTTTAGCGCAATAGCACCTGCAAAGCACATCAGTGTGAAAGCAGCCTTAGAATACCTGCTTGGCTGCCATTATCTCCCTTAGGATTGGCCGTACATTATTTAATTGCCTTGTACAACTTTCCTTAGCGTTTCCAAAACCATATAATATGAGCGCAAACCCAAACCTTACGATTTGTATGCAATCAGGCAGAACCTCACACTACATAGTTAAGGTAAATCTAAAGGAAATTGAATAAGAAAATTGTATAATGTATGGCCAGCCTTAGTCTGGGTGCTTCTGTACATGGGATTACAAGAGTCTGAAATCAAATCAAATTGACATATTTATACCAATTGCATTTAATTACTTTTATTAAAACGTGTAAGAATGTATAACGCTAGAACTTGTTTTTTGTTTTAGATAGAATAGTTGTATTGGCAGAAAAGAGAGATGTTTATTTTGTGAGCCAATCTTATGTACACATTTAATGAATGTTGTGTCAAGAACAGCGTCTCTGTGATCACTGAAGAAAAATATGGGGGGTGTGACAGACTGACCCGGGACAGAAGCTTTTGAAAGGGGGCTGAATGCTAGCCTCTTGCCTTGCGATCATGGGCCCTGGCATTTGGGGGAACGGTGTTCTTTGTGAGCTGTATGCCTGGGGACACTGTATATGCCATATCAGAGTGACTGATTTATACTGTTGGGACATACAGTGTAAGGAGATGCTAATGCCGTCACCTTGTGCCATCTGTCTGTTCCAATTGACCCTGCCATTGTGTGAAGATGTCCCGTGTTTACACTCATGATAATGTGTATTGTATAGCAGGTGAGCGAGGAGACGTGACATCTACCCTAAATGGTCATATCTATGAGTCACCTAGTCTAGGTAAATTATTAGTTTATTAGCTCATGTTAAGTTATGTTCTGGTTACCTCCTCTTTAACTGTATATAAGGTTGTATTCTTGGTTTTAATAAACACTCCATGTTCAGCAGACAAACAAGTCTTGTCTCGTTGTGTGCTTGTGAGCAGCTGGAATATCTGATATCTATATCCATACTGATAGGAAGCAGTATATGACGGAATCACTCAAGTGTGGGATGTTCCGTTACATGGGGCAATCAGTGTAATTATGCATTATGTTCATCAGACATGGGGTCATGTTTGTCCCCTAATAATATGCAATTCTACTATTTGTAGAGAGGGGAAAACTGCCGTTTCAGGTGAGTGCACTGTGCAATCAGTGTCCTCTCAGAACCAAATGGGTGCCGGCAATGCACAAAGCAAAACTTGAAGAGAAAAAATGGACAGCCGCACACCAATTTTTTTTAAAAAAGATTTCACACTAGGGTTAGGACTAAGCACTGAACCCTAGTGCGAAACGTGTCAGTTTATACCCCACTGCTTGCTGTGCTTTGTAGTGCCTTTTTTCCTTTTACCATTAAAGGCTACCTTTATAAAAAAAAAAATGGTGTTTGGCTGTCCATATCTTCTCTTTAAGTTTTACTATCTGTAGAGGTTGGCAGAGTTACTAAGGTGGCAAAATTCTAAATATTTTGAAGTCTGTTTTGTATTGTACAGAATAAAAATAAAAACCTCCAAGAATTACAGAAATAATTATTCCTATAATCACTAGAATGCAGAGGAGAGATGAGTTCCTATGCAACTGCAGATTGTTCTTTCTTATTTATAATACTAATGTGGCAGATGGCACTTATTAAATGATGCCTTTTTGAAAGAGTCATTGTCTGTTGTAAGGGGCTTTGAGAGCCTAAACATTAAGAAAGCATTAGAGGAAAGCAGGCAACTTTTATCTTGCACGTTAACGGCAAGTAGTGCGAAAAACATCTTCCGTTCACATACTGAAGAGAGACAATACTTTACAATTAGGTGTGGGCTGCACATACCCCTCACTTAATCAACATGCAGTGTTTTAGAATAACCACATATATTATACTTCCCACTTTTGGAACTTAAGAAAGAAGGACACAATGGTTTGGAGAAGAGATGTGTCACGCTCTGCTGAAAATGGCCTTGTTTAACTAAATATTGGATGTTGCGTAAAGCAGCATAATGAAATAGATTCTGAGCCTTCATATTGTGTACTCTACACCCAGTCTGCAGTTCTTCTACCCGCAAAATACTCCAAGATTATTACTGCAATAGAACTGGGTGGAAAGTTGGGAACAACAGTGCACAATGGGGGGGGGGGGGGCAAGAGTGTTGATAGCGGGGTGGGAGGGACAATCATACCCAACAGGTGGTGGGAGGATTAGAAGTATTCAGTGGGGTGTGGGATAGACAATATTGCCCAGTGGGATATGGTGGTATTTAGCAGGGGCTGGGGGAGACAATAGTGCCCACTGCCCAGCAAGGTGAGAAGGAACAACGGTCTTTAGTGAGAACAATGGTTTTCTGCAAGAGATGGAGGCCAACAAAGGTGCTCAAAGGGGGAGAACATTAGTGCCCATCAGAGAGATAGGAAGAAACATTAGTGCCCAAGTAATTATGCTTTAAAGTACATTAACCTCTTGCCGACTGTATCACTTACATGTATTAGCGGCCAGGCAGCTCTGCTTCCAGGTAGGGAGCACACGTGTAGGGGGCATTATACACAGCAGATTTCGATCCGCAGGTGCCAGCCAATGGATGACTGCCGGGCAGTGTGGGGACAAGGTCATCTAGAGCCAAGGGCGAACATGCTGCTACATTGTGCTCCCCCCCCCCCAAGATGTATGAGCATTATGTGTCAGCAAAATTACTATTGTATACTGAAGTATAATGACAAGCATTTCATAAGTGTCAATGAATTTTATTGACAATTACATTAGGTTAATGCAAAGAGTCAATATTTGCAGTGTTGACCCTTCTATTTCAAGACCTCTTCAATTCACCCTGACATGCTGGCAATCAACTTCTGGGCCACATCTTGGCTGATGGCAGCCCATTCTTTCATAATTAATGCTTGGAGTTTGTCAGAATTTGTAGTGGTGGTGGCGGGTTCACCTGCCTTATCTGCCTCTTGTGGATTGACCCCAAGTTCAAAATGGGATTAAGGTCTGAGGAGTTTCCTGCCTGTGGACCCAAAATGTTGATGTTTTGTTCCCCAAGGCACTTAGTTATCACTTTGGCCTTATGGCAAAGAGCTCCATCATGCTGGAAAAGGCATTGTTTGTCACCAAACTGTTTTTGGATGGTTAGGAGAAGTTGCTCTAGGAGGATGTTTTTGTACTGTTCTTTTATCATGGTTGTGTTCTTTGAGTTGTAAGTGGGCTCACTCCCTTGGCTGAAAAACAACCCCACACATGAATGGTCTCAGGATGCTTTACTCAGAGACGGCTCTTAGGCAAATTAGGTGGTCGCCTAGTGCTGTCCATACACTCCACGAAAAATCGTCCGAACTAAATTTCAAAAAACGAACGTTCGGTCGTGAGTGCAAACGATAGTGCCATCATGGACATAAATATTTTTTTTTTACATATACCTATGCAGAAAGTTCGGATGGGAAACACATTAACCTTCCGATTTATCGTTCGTTTGACAGAAAATTTCCAAATGTGTCCTTCGTTTTTTAAGCTCAAAAAATTCCCAATGATTATCGATTTTGTGCCCATTAACTTTTCGAAAAACGAAAGAACTGACCAAACAACCGAATTTTGGCAAAATTTACGTATAGTGTATGGCCAGCATTAGGCCTTGCTGCCAACCTAATTTGCCTGACTGAATAAGGGGAGAGCCCAGCATCGGGAAGAATGATGGCACTGCCTGCGGATGTGCGGGACCAATCTCCTCATGCAAGGACTCTGCACTAAAAGTGTAATACTTTTTCCATTATGGGCGTGAGTGGGGCCTCATGTCTAAGTTTTGCTTAAGGCTTCACAAAGCCTAGAGCCGCCTCTGGCTTTACTGTTGGCATGACACAGGACTGATGGTAGCGCTCACCTTTTCTTCTCTCGACAAGTGTTTTTCCGGATGCCCCAAACAATCGGAAAGGGGATTCTTTAGAGAAAATGACTTTACCCCAGTCCTCAGCAGTCCATCAATTCATAATCCGTATATGTGAAATTATCCTGTTCTCTTTGTATTGCTTCCTTTATGTGAAATCCCTGGTGTTCCTGCTAGTCCTCTTGCATTCCTATTAAAAACTGACCACACTAAGCACACTGTGGTCAGTTATCTAACTGAGCTGAGAACTTAGTGTACTATCCTCCAATGATCAGACGTGTCCTGACAGGCCCCTGCTGCACAGCCATTCACTGGGAAGCTCAGTGTACTGCTGCTTTTCCTCCCCCCAGCTCTTATGCAGCTGAGAACAGAGGGAATGTAATCACTTGTTTTCTATTTTAAACAGAATGGGTTGTTTTACAAGGTGGACATTTACAATAACTTTAAGTTAGCATCCAAAAAATATAAATATATGACATACTACATGTTATTTTTTTCTTTTGTTTTAGAAACATGCACATTTATATTCACAACAGTTGATATAAAGGCAGAGGCAAGAAACTGGAGCACAAATACATGTGTACTCATCTGTACACAAAGTTGTTCTTAATTAGATTCACTTTCATGAGCTGTCATTATTTTATTTGAAATTTTGCTCTGGCATGCACAATGTAGAGATTAGAATTTACTGAATTGGGCGTACAAGAACCTGTCAGAACCAAAACTGTTGTAGTTCCCCTTTAGGTTGCTTCTACATTATAGGCTTCTTTACCCACCTGTTTGGACACTTCTGTAGGCTTCACATTGAAATGTGCATGCTCATTTGGTGTCCATTCTCTGCATGTTTTGGTGATGGGATGAATTGACTCCTGTGCACAGATTATTTACCTCAAAATGAGTTGCATTCCATTATACTACTATATAATGCAATATACACCTTAAAGTAGAGCTAAGGTCCACTGTCACAAACAGTGAGCAGGCAGGCTCTTTATTGCAGAAGAGACATGTAATCTCTCTTCTTCAATTAAACATACCTTTAAATATCACACATTACCTGCACTCTAATACTCTAATCACCCAAAACCTTTCAGATGCTGATATATTCATTTTTATCTCACAGGGTAAATAATAGTTAAAATCCAATAACCAGCTCTCGTTATTAGTTTTAAATAAAATGCACCTACCTTCTTGCTTGCTGTCTACTCTAGGATGAAAACTGAGCTGTGAATGCGCAGCTCAGCCTACATTGCTGCCATGTTCCCTGTGTGATAGGATTACTCATCTCATCCCGGCAAATAAAGATGGCCGAGGACCGGCACCCGGCAATAGATGGTGGTTCCAGTATGGGACAGGGACCATTAAAGGAAAGGTGAGTTTATCTCTGCTTTAGGTGAAACTATAGCTTTTTAATGAAACATGATTGGAAGTTAGGCTTTTATTACATAAGAGACTTTGTATGTTTCGTCTACAAAAAATGTTCCTGTTCTGCCTGTCAGCAATTGAATCCTAAATGTACATGCATATTCCAGGATGAATTAACTCCTGTGCACATGTGCAAGACTAACATCACCTGACCAAAGACACCGAAACTTGAAAAAGACCAGAATATGATAGCTGCATCCATGGAACTTGTGGACTTCTCATCACTAGAGGGGAGATAAGTAACGCAGACTCTAGTTCTGCTTTACCGTATTTGCTGACATATAAGGCGACTGGGCTTATAAAGCGACCCCCTAATTTTCCAGCTAAAATTTGGGTTTTGTGATATACTCACCGTATAAGACGACCCCCTTCCTACTAGTCTGTCTGGAAGCTGATGGGTAGCCGGAACAACCGCTGACAGGAATCTCACTGTGCCATTACATGCCTCACTGTGCCATTGCATACCTCACTGTGCCATTGCATACCTCACTGTGCCATTGCATGCCTCACTGTGGCATTGCATACCTCACTGTGCCATTGCATACCTCACTGTGCCATTGCATACCTCACTGTGCCATTGCATACCTCACTGTGCTCATTGGATGCCTCACTGTGCCATGGCATAGCTAACTGTGCCATTACATACCTTATCCCTGTATGCAGAGTGAGTCAGACTGCGAGCGTCCATTATTCAAAAGCCGCGCCTCCTCCTCGTGCTGTTCCGTGATACACTCAGTTTCCCAGCAGAGCCTGTGTTCGGAGTTCTGCCTATCACAGATGTTCTCTAGTCAGAGGATGAGAAGATATTTGTGATAGGCAAGAACACTGAACAGCGGCTCTTCTGGGAAACTGAGTGTTCTGCCTATCACGGAAGGGCACGTGGAGGAGGCTCTGCTCTTGAACAATGGACGCCCGCAGTCTGACTTGAGATAGGTACCGGCGTATAAGATGACCCCCCGAGTTTTGAGGCAAGTCTTCAAGTACAAAAGGTTATCTTACATGCCGGAAAAGTTTTTCTTTTTCAAGATGTCAATTTTGTCTATCGTGACGATTACTAAGGATGTTTAGGCATTCGTTTTGAAAAGTTATGCTGGATAACTTCCAATATTTGAGAATCAAAGACTTAGCTGTTATTAATGCTGAATTTATAATACTCATTTCTTGTACAGAATAGTTGGGTTTTAAAAAGTGTAAGAAAAAGTGTATCTCATTAAATGAAAATGTTAAAAGCTTTATGTTAAATTAGTAATTTTATTTAACGAAATGTAAAAAGTATATATCTATTGATTAGGGATGAGGGAAGTTGAGATTTTTTAAATCTGGAACTTTTCGTAAGATTTGACTATTTTGTCATAATGTATTATGCCGTGTACACACGATCACTTTTTGTGATGTAAAAAACGTCGTTTTATCTCATGAAACGAAACAACGTTTTTCAAACTTCATTTTAAAAAACGATGTTGCATACACACCATCGTTTTCTGAAAATGCTCTTGCAAAGCGCGGTTACGTAAGACACTTTCGACGGCACTCTGTTACATTGAAGCTCCCGTCTCATAACTTGCTTCTGGGCATGCGCGGGTTTAAAATCGTCGTTTTAAACGTCGTTTTGCCCGCACACGATCATTTTTTGTGAAACAAAAGACAACATTCTGAAAAAAGACACAAAAAATTCAAGCATGTTGGAATTTTTTTTTTGGTCGTTTTTTTTAAGACAAAAATCGACGTTTTGCCCACACACGATCAATTTAAATGACGTTTTAAATAACATCGTTTTTTTTTCATCGCAAAAAACGACCGTGTGTACGGGGCATTAGGGTCCATGGAGAAGGAAAATTTGTGGTGGTAATGGACTTTAAATATCTCCTGATGATTATTTGTGGTGGTAATGGACTTTAAATATCTCCAGACAGCGGGGAATTCAATTGGAAGCTTGTGCGCGGCTTCTTCTTCGCCGGAGGCTCGGCTTACAATTAAATTCCCCGCTGTCTGACGCTCATGTGACCACGTCCCCCTCTGACGCACATGCAGCACACGGGACTTTCCTAATAGTTTGCCCGTGGCGTCAGAGGGGGGCGTGGTCCGGCACACGGCGGGGAATTCAATTGGAAGCGGCGCCTCCAGCGAAGAAGAAGAAGAAAAAGATGCGGACGAGAAGGCCAACGGAAGGAGAAGAAGATGGAAGAAGACGACGGTCAAGATGCGGCACTAGAAGACCCAAAAAAGAAGCAGAGGAAGAAGAAGATGGAGGAAGAAACCCGAAGGAAAGAAGAAAAGAAGAACATGGAAGAAGAAGAAGCGGAAAGAAGATATTAATAAAAGACTTGTCAAAAAACGGCTCTTGTCTTTTTTGTACACTTTTCACTTTTTTTCGTGAAATGGTAGAGGTACAATGTACCCATTACCATTTCACATAGGGGGGGGGCGGCATCTGGGGGGCCCCTTTGTTAAAGGGGTCTTCCAGATTTCGATAAACCTCCTGCCCGCAGACCCCCACAACCACCGGTCAAGGGTTGTGGGGATGAGGCTCTTGTCCCCATCAACATGGGGACAAGGTGCTTTGGGGGGGACCCCAAAGCACCCTCCCAATGTTGAGGGCATGTGGCCTGGTGCGGTTCAGTAGAGGGGGGGGCCGCACTCTGTCCCCCCTCTTTTCTGCGGCCGGCCAGGTCAACATGCTTGGTTAAGGGTCTGGTGTGGATTTTGGGGGGGACTCCACGCCATTTTTTTTAAATTTGGGGTGGAGTTCCCCTTAAAATCCACACCAGACCTGAAGGGCCTGGTATGGATATTTGGGGGGAACCCCACATCATTTTTTTTTAAATGACGGCGGGGTTCCCCTTAATATCCATATCAGACCTGAAGGGCCTGTAATGGAATTTGGGGGGACCCCCACGCTTTTTTTTTTTTTATGAATCAATCTTCTCACAATTGCCGGGAGCCGACAATTCATTATTGCCGCGAGTCAGTTTTAAACGGCTTTTTTCCTTCAGAATGTCACTTTTCACGTGCTGACATTACACCCCCCCATGGTACGAAATTTAAAGGAATATTTCACTTTTATTGTTGCACTTTTACCACTTCCATACCGCGCCTATTCTGGCACTTCTCTCCTTCATGTAACAATTATATTTTCTTCCTTGAAAATTACTCAGGACCCCCAAACATTATATATATATTTTATTAGCAGACACCCTAGGGAATAAAGTGGCGGGCATTTTTTATTAAAAATTTGCAACGGTATTTGCGCAAAAAAAATTCTAACGCCTTTTTTATTTTTGCTTAAAAAAAACCTGTTTCATGAATTAAAAAATAACAAAGCAGTAAAGCTAGCCCAATTTTTAGGGATAATGTGAAAGATGATGTTAGACCGAGTAAATAGATACCTAACTTACCACGCTTTCATATTGCGCACACTCATGGAATGGCGCTAAACTTCGGTATTAAAAATCTCCATAGGCGACGGTTGACTTTTTTTCAGGTTACCAGTTTAGAGTTACAGAGGAGGTCTAGTGCTAAAATTATTGCTCTCGCTCTAACGCACGATATGATGTGAGGTTTGTATGGTGTTTACATATGTGGGTGGGACTTAAATGCGCGTTCGCTTCTGAGTGCAAGCTACTAGGGACAGGGGCATTTAAATTTAGATTTTTATTTGTTTTTTGCTTTTTTTAACATAATATTTTTATTTTTGCACTTTTTTGTCCTTTTTTTTGGATTATTTTTCACTTTTCTTCCTGTAAACATCCCTTGTAATAGGACTAGTGTGTGACAGGTCCTCTTTATTGAGAGAGGCTGGGTCAATAAGACCCCACATCTGTCCTCCAGGCTGGAAAGCATGGAATTGAAAAAAAAAAAAAAAAACACTGATCTCATGCTTTCAGCTGCAAATCCTGCCTGCGACACCATCTGCCTGGAGTTTGCATGTTCTCCCTGTGCCTGTGTGGGCTTCCTCCCACAATCTAAAAACATGCTGTAAATCGGATCCTGTCTAAATAAGCCCTAATATGCAGTAGGATATTTAGGTTTTGTGCTGCCCTAATAGAAAAATTACCCACCCTTCCTGTCAAGGCCACACCCTGTTTTTTTATGACCCGCCCAGGAATTTTCAGGGGACACACACAAGTTCTGGGGGGGGGGCACAGGAGTCCCTTATTTTGCCTAGTTTTTCTCTCACTTCCTGTTTGGCTATGGGGCAGGAAGTGAAGGCCAATCTCCCCAAACGGACAGGGATAATACAAAATAAACTGACAGGGCTTATAACCCTTCCCCCCCAACTCTATCCAAAATGAAAGAAAACAAAAAAAGAAGTGTTGATTATAGTTCCAGTTTAACCCCAAATTTCAGATAATTTTATTGAGAGTCCTAAGAAAATATAACCATGCCAATAGGCCAGGATCCAGCGTTTCTAATATGTATGAATGTGTGTTAGGGACCCCCACAAACACCACCCAATGTTAAATAAACAATTTTCTTGTTTGTTTTGGGGATGCCTGCACCCCTGATAGGGTAAAGACACCTCACAAATATTGTCACTTTCTATTTCAAATTCATTCACTTCCTACCACATAGCCAAACAGGAAGTGAGGGTAAAACCTGACTAATGTCTTGTTGGGGACACACAGATCAATCTAAATAGTTTCCCATTATGGAAATTGCATTTTGCTGTGTACACCCCAAATTAGTAGGGATCTTGGACTTTGGGGTCCATTTACTAAAGGTAAATCCACTTAGCACTACTAGTGGACAAGCAAGGAAGAAAACAAAACTTGTCAGGATTGGATGTTAAAACCATCAGTGCTTCCCTTTTGATTTTCATTGACTACACTTCTACTGCAGAGCGGCTTTGCCTTTACTAAACCCCAAACTAACTAATCAATTGGGGTGTACACAGCAGTGCAATTTGCTTAATGGGGACACTAGTTAGATTGACCTGTGTCCCGAAGAATAGACCATTGGTAGGGTTTTAACCTTACTTCCTGTTCAGCTGTGTGACAGGAAGTGAAGCCAATTTTAAGAAAAGGGACACAAAGCCCAACCTAAAAACACAAGCAGGGGTTCTAACACTCACTTGGCTTCCCTCAAACACCCACAATTGGAATAGGATTGTCTTGTGCTAGATTCAAGCACAGTGCTGTAAATCAGCACTTCAAGCCTGTCCACCAATACACCACCCCCCCCCCCCCCCAACAGGCCATGTTTGCAGGTTTTCCTTCATCTTGCACATGTGCTTTAAAAAGACAGTCTGGACATCAATTCTAGGAAACAATACTTACCGCTTTGTCTTTCCTTTTCTGGTGACTAAACATGGCAGCAAACATTTCATGCATACACACCAGGAAAGACGCTTAGAGACAAATCACACTTGATGGTTTAGGCCCAAACTATTTTAGCTGCAGCTGTCAAAATCCGTAGCATGAAAAAATATCACAAAACAAACTTCAAAATTTGAAAGTAATTTTATTGGTCCACAAAAAAGGAAAGCAAAACAAAAAATTAAAAACAAACACACAAACAAAAAAAAAACATAAAAAAAATAGACCTAGGTTGATTTCAGACAGTAAGTGGAATATGGTTTATAAAACAAAGTATCAATAAAATAGCCAAAAGTTGGTTATAAATGATAACACAGCGCATAACATAAAAAGTCCAATGTAGATAAAAAAGATGTTGAAAGAAAGTCCATAGATCAGTGAATTTAGGCAAAGTTCAAAGTGACGTGTGGAATGCTTCATAGAATGGTAGTACACCCTCCACCGATTTCCAATCTCCACCAAACGTGAGACACGCTTCCCCGCAGGGGTTCAATCTCACCAGAAACGCAAAGAAACAGGCCTTAAGAATAAATCGTCCTGATCAGATCTCCAACATCATTCCAGAAGCAGCAAGGGTTAATAAGTCAAGCTCCCCACTCTCTCTCTCTCTCTCTCTCTCTTCCTTCCACATGTGGAGATTGGAAATCGGTGGAGGGTGTACTACCATTCTATGAAGCATTCCACACGTCACTTTGAACTTTGCCTAAATTCACTGATCTATGGACTTTCTTTCAACATCTTTTTTATCTACATTGGACTTTTTATGTTATGCGCTGTTTTATCATTTATAACCAACTTTTGGCTATTTTATTGATACTTTGTTTTATACCTTGAATAGATGAATTCATTCATTTATTTTTAAACAGCTGCTCAATTAATATATATATTGCTTAATTGCTCTTAGTGGGATTAATATTTAATTTTTGAGATTTTATATATATTATTATTTTAACGTTTATCTAATTTTTGGATCTATCCAATCCTCTGATTAAGTAATCTTTGTCCTTGGCGCCGGGAAGTGCACTGTTTATTTCCCCTGATTGTTGCCCCTCTTTTTGTGCACCCTTCTCGGAATATGGTTTATGCTTTTGAAATAACAGGATAGACCCACAGGATTAAAACATTAGTCATTAACGTCTTGAGAAACATTTTGCTAAATTATGCAGCAGACAAAAACATCAAAGTGAACATCATTAAATAAAACAATTGCCCCCCCCCCCCAAAAAAACAACCTTGCTCAAAAACAGCTCAGAAACATGCAAGTCATTTTGAGGCACAAAAAGCCAGCTTAAATTTTCTAAGTGTCCGAGCATGCCCAGTTCACTCGAGATGCATTAACATAATCAAAGCTGCAATGGCGGATGAAAGCATGAGAGCTGTTTTTTTTTGTTTTTTCCCCCTGAACTGATGCTTTCCAACCTGAAGGGGAGGTCTTATTGAATTTTTACGTAACAAACATAAATAATAATAATTAAAACGCCCCTGTCCCTAGTAGCTCACAGTCAGAAGCGAACACGCAATTATTTTTTCAGGTTACCAGTTTAGAGTTACAGAGGAGGTCTAGTGCTAAAAGTATTGCTCTCACTCTAACGCATGCTATGATACCTCACATGTGTGGTTTGAACAGTGTTTACATATGTGGGCGGGCCTTAAATGTGTAAGTCCCTCCCACATATGTAAACGTTCAAACCCCACATGTGAGGTATCATAGCGTGCGTTAGAGCGAGAGCAATACTTTTAGCACTAGACCTCCTCTGTAACTCTAAACTGGTAACTTGAAAAAAAAAAGTGTTGCCTATGGGTATTTTAAAGTACTGAAGTTTGGCGCCATTCCATGAGTGTGTGCAATATTAAAGCGTGACATGTTAGATATCTATTTACTCGGTGTAACATCATCTTTCACAATATAGCCAAAAATTGGGCTAACTTTAGTGTTTCGTTAATTTTTAACCACTTGAGCCCCAGACCATATTACTGGTCACTGACCGACCGGGCCAGTTTTTGCTTTTCGGCACTGCGTAATTTTAACTGACAATTGCGCGGTTGTGCGATGTGGCTCCCAAACAAAATTGGCATCCTTTTTTTTGGTGGTATTTGATCACCTCTGCATTTTTTCTTATTTTTGCTCGAACCAAAAATATAGTGACAATTTTGTAAATAAAAAAACGTATTTACTGTTTGCTATAATAAATCTCCCCAAAAATATATTCAAATAAACTTTTTTGCCCTCATTTTAGGCCGATACGTATTCTTCGACATATTTTTGGTTCCAAAAAATCGCAATAAGCGTTTGATTGGTTTGCGCAAAAGTTATAGCGTCTACAAAATAGGGGTTCGTTTTATGTTTTTTTTATGAATATATATTTTTTTTTACTAGTAATGGCGTCGATCAGTGATTTTTATGGCTACTGCAACATTATGACGGACACATTTTTGGGACATTTGGCATTTTTCTAGCGACCAATGGTATACAAATGCATTGCTTACTATAAAAATGTCACTGGCAGGGAAGGGGTTAACACTAGGGGTGATGAAGGGGTTAATTATTATTACCTGGGTGTGTTCTAACTGTAAAGGGGGTGTGACTGACTAGGGGAAATGACAGATTGCTGTTCATACATTGTATGAACAGACGAGCAGGCACCCCCCCCCCTGACAGGACCGGGATAAAGGGGAACTCCACACCAAGATTAAAAAAAAAAAACGGCGTGGGGTCCCCCTCCAGGTGCACAACAGGCTCTTAGATTTGGTCTGGAACGTAAGGGGTTAAACCTACGCCAAAAAAACGTCGTGGGGTTCCCCCCAGATCCAGACCAAACCCTTATCCCAGGCACGCAGTCTGGCCGGAAAGGAATGGGGGTGGGGACGAGCGAGCGCCCCCCCTCCTGAGCCGTACCAGACCGCATGCCTTCGACATGGGGGAGTGTGTACTTTGGGGGAGGGGGCACTGCCCCCCACCCCAAAGCACTCTTGTCCCCATGTCGATAGGGACAAGAGCCTCTTCCCGACAACCCTGGCCGTTTGTTGTCGGGGTATGCGGGCGGGGGGCTTATCAGAATCTGAGAGCCCCCTCTAATAAGGGGGCCCCCAGATTCTGGCCCCCCCACCCTATGTGAATGAGTATGGGGTACATCGTACCCCTACCCATTCACCTGGGGAAAAAAATAAAGGAAAAAAATGCACCACACGGGATAAAGGGGAACTCCACACCAATTTTTTTTTTTTAAACGGCGTGGGATCCCCCTCCAGGTGCATAACAGGCCCTTAGATTTGGTCTGGAACGTAAGGGGTTAAACCCACGCCAAAGAAACGGCGTGGGGTTCCTCTCCAGATCCAGACCAAACCCTTATCCCAGGCACGCAGTCTGGCCGGACAGGAATGAGGGTGGGGACGAGCGAGCGCCCCCCCCCTCCTGAGCCGTACCAGACCGCATGCCCTCGACATGGGGGAGTGTGTGTTTTGGGGGAGGGGGGCACTGCCCCCCCCACCCCAAAGCACTCTTGTCCCCATGTCGATAGGGACAAGAGCCTCTTCCCGACAACCCTGGCCGTTGGTTGTCGGGGTATGCGGGCAGGGGGCTTTTCAGAATATGAGAGCCCCCTTTAATAAGGGGGCCCCCAGATACCGGCCCCCCACCCTAGGTGAATGAGTATGGGGTACATCGTACCCCTACCTATTCACCTGGGGGAAAAGTGTAAAAATAAGACACCACACAGAA
The DNA here is from genome assembly GCA_029574335.1 of Rana kukunoris. NCBI lineage: Eukaryota > Metazoa > Chordata > Amphibia > Anura > Ranidae > Rana > Rana kukunoris. Next base: position 460,015,225 of record CM056052.1, on the reverse strand, counting down.
TAAAATAATTTATTAGTCAGCTGGGGGTTTTCTGCCGGGGGCCCCCACCACCACCCCATTGGGCCCGAGCTTCGCCGTTTTCTGTGTGCTTGCCCCCGGGCTTCCAGCTGTCTTCCGCCGGGGGCGACACCCCCGGTCTTTTCCACCGTCGCCCCCACCCCATAAAGCTCTTTTACATCCGGGGGGGCCCTGCGGAAAAGACTGGGGGTGTCGCCCCCCTGGGCTTCTTGATGTCTTCTGCTGGGGGTGCTCCAGCCCCCCCCATGCTTCTAACTGTCTTCTGCCGGGGGGCGACCCCCCCGATCTTTTCCGCCATCGCCCCCCACCCCATAAAGCTCTTTTACAAATGGGGGGGCCTGGCAGAAAAGACCGGGGGTGTTGCCCCCTGGGCTTCTGGCTGTCTTCTGCCGGGGGTGCTCCAGCCCCCTCCGGGCTTTTGGCTGTCTTCCACCGGGGGGCGACACCCGCACTTCGCTGTTTTCTGCCGGGGGTGCACCTACCCCCCGGGCTTCTAGCTGTCTTCCGCCAGGGGGGTGCTCAAGCCCCCCCGGGCTTCCAGCTGTCTTCCGCTGGGGGGGCGACACCCCCGGTCTTTTCCGCCATCAACCCCACCCCATAAAGCTCTTTTACATCCAGGGGGCCTGGCGGAAAAGACCGGGGGTGTCGCCCCCTCTGGACTTCTGGCTGTCTTCTGCCGGGGGTGCTCCAGCCCCCCGGGCTTCTCTCCGCTGTCTTCCGCCACGTGGCGCCACCCACGGGCTTCTCCGGTGCTTTCTGCCTGGCTCCTCTGCTGGGTCCAGGGCTTCTCATCGCTGTGTCGCTGTCTTCCGCCGCGGCCCCCTTCACCACGAAGCTCCCTTGCTTATGGGGGAGGGCCGTGGGCTTCATCGTCTTCTGCCTGGCTCCTCCGCTGGGGCCAGGGCTTCTCTCCGCTGTCTTCTTCCATTCGTTGTTGACACGACGAGGTCCGGCGCTGAAATGCTGACAGAGCGGTGCGCACCAACTCATATTGGCATAGGGCGTGGGCGTGGTGATGCCACCATGTGACCTCAACCCATGTGACATCATGGGGCATGATGAGAATGTGATGTCACATGGGTTAAGGTCACATGGTGGCATCACCACGCCCATGCCCTATGCCAATATAAGTCGGTACCCACCGCTCTGGTGGCATTTCAGCGCCGGACATCGTCGTGTCAACATCGAATGGAAGAAGACAGCGGAGAGAAGCCCTGGCCCCAGCGGAGGAGCCAGGCAGAAGCGGAGGGCACCGGAGAAGCCCACGGGTGTCGCCCCGTGGCGGAAGACAGCGGAGAGAAGCCCTGGCCCCAGCGGAGGAGCCAGGCAGAAGAGGCCATCGAGAGCCCCCCCGGCAGAAAACGACTAAGCCCTCCCCCATAAGCAGGAAGCTTCATGATGAAGGGGGCCGCGGCGGAAGACAGCAGCAGCGAAGACCGGGGTGGGTTGGCGGAAGACCCCCGGAGCTGACTAATAAATTATTTTATTCTGTGTGGTGTCTTATTTTTACACTTTTCCGCCAGGTGAATGGGTAGGGGTACGATGTACCCCATACTCATTCACATAGGGTGGGGGGCTGGAATCTGGGGGCCGCCTTATTAAAGGGGGCTCCCAGATTCCGATTGGCTCTCGCCCGCATACCCGGACAACCAATGGCCAGGGTTGTCGGGAAGAGGCTCTTGTCCCTATCGACATGGGGACAAGAGTGTTTTGGGGTGGGGGGCAGCGCCCCCCTCCCTCAAAGCACACACTCCCCCATGTCGAGGGCATGCGGTCTGGTACGGCTCAGGGGGGGGGGGGGGCGCTCGTCCCCACCCCCATTCCTGTCCGGCCAGACTGCGTGCATCGGATGAGGGCTTGGTCTGGATCTGGGGGAGAACCCCACGCCGTTTTTGGCGTGGGTTTAACCCCTCACGTTCCAGACCAAGCCGAAGAACCTACTGTACCCTTGGAGGGGGACCCGCGCCGGTTTTCAGTTCGAAATTTGTCGTTGAGTTCCCCTTCATGGTCAGCGCAGGCTGAAAACCGTTCGGAGATTCCTGTGCGCCGTGTCACGCACAGGAATTTCAGCTACGCCACATGGAATTTACCAAGAATTTCTCGGCGTACTGGCGAGGCGCACGGGATTCCCCGAAATTTTCCTCTGCGCATGCCCAGTATGCAAATGAACCTCCCGAGGTTCAGGCGCACTTTGCAAGCGCACGGGGATCGGTTCTCGAAAGTCACTTTCACTTTCAATTCGACCCGCCACACACATTCAAACACATGTCACTACACTTCCCCTGCATCACCCTCCTCCCCTAATAAACTCCCGCCCGAATCCCCGATATTTACATGACTAAATGCCGTACGCCAGGTCTATACTGGCGTACCATGCGCCCTCTCCTGGGCGCATTAGGCATTTTAGTAAATGAAGAAATACACTGCACTGCCAGCGTATCTCTTTAGTAAATGTCAAAAACACTTTTACTCTTGCCTGTGCGCCATGAGTCATGGCGCACAGGCTTGGTAAATCAGCCCCTATGTGTATCTATTATGAACGTATAATGTTTTTTAAACACTTATAGTGACGCAATGTACAAAGCTTTATGAGTCTCCTGAAGAAGCCATATTTCTGGTGAAACATGTTGAGCCTTTGTACATATTTGACAGCAGTATCTCAAAGATTTCAACAGCTTTAGAATCATATCCAATTTTAAAATACATTTTTCGAAATCTACTGCCCTAAATATTTCCTTGGCCAAAGACATTTGCAAATTATGTACCGATGACTTTCCAATAACATGGAACGATCGTTCGATCACGTACTTAGGTGTTCAACTACCATCCTTATTATCTAACTTATACTCCCTGAACTATATCCCACTTCTAAATAAGATATTAGCTGATCTTTAAAAATGGTCTTCCGGTCTATTCTCTTGGTTTGGGAGAGCTGCCGCTATTAAAATGAACATCTTACCCAGAATTCTATATATTTTACAAACCATCCCGATTTCAATTCCACCAACATTTTTTTCATCTTATAAGAAGGCCTGTACAACGTTTCTCTTGAACAAACGATGACGACGGCTATACTTAACATAGGATACTCCACTAGGGGGCTGCTTTATCTTTACGTCGCGTATCGCTTCCGGAAACGTCGTAAAGTCACTGCGTCGCGCCCGAAAACGATCGTGAATTTCCGACTCCCGCTGATTAACATATTTTTTCAGCGTTAATCAGCGGGAACGCCCCCGGCGCCATTTTTAAGTTGAAGTTACGATGCGATGGCGAAATTCAATTACGCCGATCGCATCGGAACGCCAACCCAGCGTTTCTTGTTTTCTGGTTATAGAAAACAGAAACGCCGGCTTAAAGTGACAGTTAGGCTGGCGGATCACTGTATCCGCCAGCCTAACTCTTCATGAATCTGGCCCATAGCCTCTAAAACTTTAGGAGAAATCGGCTTACCCGATATACGCAAGTACCACCAAGCTTGTTGTCTGACCAGAATTGTCGACTGGAACGTTCACCATAAACTGAAGGATTGGATCCAACTAGAACAGTCCTTCACAACTTTTCCTTTAGGTCAAATCCCATAGATTACACCCACTAATATCCCTTCAGAATGCAAATCGCACCCTCTAATTAACCCTACCCTCAAAATCTTTTTATGCTACCTGCAAGACTCACAACGTCTCTTCACTATTCGGCCCCATGACGCCATTGAGACACAATCCAGACTTTACTCCCGGATTGCATCAATCATTTTTACGTGACAACTGGCCTTATGATAATGGCCATCTTCTCACTCAACCTGCCCAATCATCCAAAATGATTAACAAGTCCTTCCCTTTCTGGTCCTACTTCCAAATAAGACATTTCTTTAATAGTATCAAACCCCGACCAGATTGGTCCAGACACACCACCAAGTTCGAAAACCTTTGTTTACAGAAAGAACCCATTAGACACTTAGGGCCAGATTCTCAGCGACGTTACAACGGAGTATCTCAGATACCCCGTCGTATCGCCGTTTTTTTTTGCCTCGTATCTATGCGCGTGATGCTTAGCATCACTTTTGCATAGATACGCTTCTACATCCGACAAGTGTAAAACCATTACACTTGCGGATCGTAGTTGTAATGACAACTCCGGCCACTAGGTGGCCTTTACGTTGTTTTCTCATTTGCATATGCAAATGAGGTAGTACGCCGATTCCCGATCGCTTTTATGCCGCCCCGTCGTCGCGTACGTCGTTTTCGTCCGTGTAAGGTTACCCCAGCTTCGATGTGGAGTAACCTTACGAAGTACCGTCGGATGCCGTCGGGTGCCGTCGGATGCCATGTTAAGTATGGCCTCGGGACCGCGTTGTGTTGTGCGTCGTTTACGTCGTTTGCGTACGTCGATTCTCAATGGGGCTGGCGTACGCTGCGATTACGTTGTTTACATTGAGAAAATGTGACGTCCTTTGGAGCATGCGAACTGGGCTTTTTCCCCGGCCGGCGCATGCGCAGTTCGTTCGACGCGGGGGCGCGCTTGATTTAAATACAAGCCGCCTCATTTGAATTACGCGGGCTTACGCTGGGCCATTTTCGCTACGCCAACGCAAACGACGGAGCAAATGCTTAGGGAATACGGCACTTGCTCTAGTACGATACGGCGGCGTAGTGTAAATGGCTTACGCTACGCCGGCGAATTTCTTAGAGAATCTGGCCCCAAATCTCCTCTACCTATTCCCTATTATTCTCTGATGTGTCTCCTAAATTCAATTGGTCAAACCAAAAATGGGAAAAAGACCTATCTATTGACCTGAGAAAAAAAAAAGAGTGGTAATACTGCGCTGTCTATGTGAATGGTCTAGAAAAATGCTAGCAACTTAAAATGTGAGATACACACAAAAATAATACTATAAAACAAGAAAAAGCTGCGCAAATATAAACACTACAGTGTAGAACTCAATTGATAGTCCAGTGTAGAGTAAATGAGAGTCCCGTCAAGCAGGTAATGAAAGAAATATATAATATATAAAATCCATCAATCAAGTGCGGAACATGTTAAAATATGTAAAATCCATTAATCAAGTGCGGAACAAGAAAAAGCTGCGCAAATATAAACACTACAGTGTAGAACTCAATTGATAGTCCAGTGTAGAGTAAATGAGAGTCCTGTCAAGCAGGTAATGAAAGAAATATATGATATATAAAATCCATTAATCAAGTGCGGAACATGTTAAAATATGTAAAATCCATTAATCAAGTGCGGAACATGTTATGCTTCTGATGGAAACTGATAGCAGAAAACAAATGTTCTTTCCTCCAGATAGATGGTGACATCAAATGCAAAAACCTCAGAAACAGTGCATGGATAGATAAACACCTCCACCTTTCAATCACCCCGCCCCTTACCAGAGGGGAAGATCCCAACTAGAGATCTTCTGACAGCAGATGGCTTAATCCCCAGCCAAGGGTTAACGTGACAGGATATCCAAAGGTTGAGTTTTCTCCAGCAGTGGACAGATGATCCGAGTTGTAATGAAATCAGTATGGAGAAGAAAAAAAAAGCTACATAGTGTGAACCCATATAACTTTGTTTAATAAACAATTAAAATCACACTTACAAGAAAGTAGATAAAATTTGCATGTGAAAAATAGCCGGCCGGCTAGCACACCCGTTCACTCCGGGACACAGTTTGCGGTTTGAAGGACGTCAGCACGCCGCTACCCTACGCCGTTTTGTCTCCTAAAGACTTCGTCCTGGGGCACGAGCGGCGTACACATTAGACAGTAGTCACATGACTTCTTAGTCAGGTGAACAGAAACACCAATCAAGGCGCAGGGAGGGTGTGGGCAAACACTGCCCACACTGAACGCGTCATGTGTACAGTCCGCGCGTCCCCGGAAGATGACGCGCGCGGTCGCAACCACAGCGTGATTGGGCAGACACTGCGCGTCATCCGATCGTGACGCGCGCAATCACGACTTGTTTAGGCAAACATGAGCACGCCCATTCATCGGGACAACACGCCCTCCCAACCCTTACTAGTCTGATCTTTGCCCATACTAGACGCTGCGCGTCACCCGATCGTGACGCGCGCCATCACGACTTGTTTAGGCGGACATGAGCACGCCCATTCGTCGGAATTGGCCTAGTCATAGGTCAGCACACCACCAAGGAAGTGCAATCATCTATGACGCAGGCAACGCCATTTTGGTAGAGGGAAAGATGCCCTAATACACTGTTTTTCTTTTTCCAAAACAGAGTGATTAAGTCTGTCTGAAAAATATTACAGAGGATTCTCATCCGGCTAATGATCCCGGCGGGAGATTCCTTATGAATGGGCATTAAAAATAAAAATAAATAAAATTTAAATAAAAATTGTTCAATTGCTGAACTTAAAAACAATACTCAAAATAGGAGAAAACGTCCCCCTAAAGGTATATGTCAATGGGAAAAGAAAGTAGCCCCATTTAACTAAGGTTGGGACGAATCCCCCAACTTGATAAAATAGAACATATACATATAAAGATTCTATTTCTGGACAATATTGCATTTCTGGTATGTAAACCTGAATACAATGGGGAAGAAATTAAAATGTGGCCCCCCAGTGGATAAACTCAATATTACACCTGGGGGTTATGAGCCTCATTAACTAATCTAATTGGCAAATGTTCAAAGGAAAATATATAACTGACATTATTTGTTGTTCGCACTAATATATTCTGATGTTTAACCAGGATTTTAGCTGGGAACTCAGATGTGATTCACAATCAACTAGTTACTTAACTATTGTCAATAAATGCATTAACATCTATGTCGATGTTCAAACCATAAGGTGTGTAACACCGTACCCTGTGGATCCAAGCCATTTCCATCTTAGATAATTGTCTGACTAATGAGTCACCTCTCCAATGAGGGCTATAGCGTTCTATGCCCAAAAAGATGGTATTGGCAGGATCCCGATTATGACAGAGATCATAGTGTTTTGAGACTGAGTGATCCTTATAGCCATTCCTGATGTTAGTGATATGTTCCCCTAAACGTACTTGCATAGCCCTTTTGGTCCTCCCTATATATTGGAGCCCACAAGGGCATTCCAAAAGGTAGACCACGCCTATTGAACTACAAGTGACAAAGGATTCTATTTGATATTCTCTCTGTGTGCTTGTAGATTTAAAAGATTCCGTTTTTTTATTTCTGATTCTATTCAAAGAACAGAGCTGACATTTCCGGCATTGATGGTAGCCCTTCAATTCCCTTTGGAAGAAAGATACCCTTTTGGGTGGTGGATCCACAACATTAGGTGCCACCCTATCTCGAAGAGAGGGTACACCCCTAAATATTACTTCGTGTTTGGCTGGTAGAAAAGTGCTAATAACCCGATCATTGGCCAAAAGGTGCCAATGTTTACGAAAAATTGTATTAATCAAAAAATGTTGTGAGGAGTAAGTAGTAATGAAAGGGATCAGTAGCCCATCCCTCTTACGTTTAGGGCCATCCTTTAGTAGTGAGGCTCTTTCTAATTTAGCTACTTCTCTTTGAGTTGTCTCTAGAGAATCATGATTATACCCTTTTTCCAACATTCTCTTTTTTAAGATGTCAGACTGTATTTGATAGTCATTGATCTCTGAGCAATTCCGCCTCATGCGTATAAATTGGCTCTTCGGTACTGATTGGAGCCAAGACTGTTTATGACAACTTTCCATTGGAATGTAGGCATTACGGTCAGTTTTTTTAAAATATGAAATGGTTTTGAAATTTGTACCCTCTTTCATAATAGTAAGATCGAGAAAATTTACACTCTCTTGACTTGCGTCATATGTAAAATGAATTCCTCTATCGTTCTGGTTAATGGAGAGAAAAAATTCTTCTAATTGTGCAGCAGAACCATCCCATAGGAGGAGGACGTCATCAATGTATCTTGCCCAGAAGGCAAGACACGGGTTACGGTCCCTATAGATGACGTCCTCCTCCCACTTGGCCATGAATAAATTGGCCAAGCTAGGGGCATACTTGGCCCCCATAGCTACACCTCGCTGTTGCTTGTAAAATTTGGAGCTAAACCAGAAGTAATTGTGGTCTGCTGCATATTCCAACAATTCCATAATGAATTCCTGTTGTTCCTCAGGTATTGTGGAAAAAATATGTAAATAATATTTAACGGCTGATAAGCCCAGATCGTGTGGTATGATCGTATAAAGGGACGTGACGTCCGCTGTAACTAGCCAGGTCTGATTACTACACGATTGACGAGACAGTAAGTTCAGTACATGTTTAGTGTCTTTAAGGTATGAAGGTACCTGTTGGACTAATGGTTGGAGGAAGTGGTCAATGTACTTGCCCACCCGGGACGTGATGGAATCTATACCACTCACAATGGGGCGTCCCGGGGGGCAAGTCAGACTTTTATGGATTTTAGGCAGGCAGTATAGTATGGGAATTCTCGGAGCTTTAGGAATTAGAAAAAGTTGTTCCTTTTCATTTAGGATGCCTGACTGGCCACCCTTATGAATCAGTTCCTCCAATGTCCGCCTATATTGAATGATAGGATTTCCTAACAGAGGGACATATGTATCCTGATCACTGACTATTTTATTCAGCTCCTGTAGATAGTCTTTACGATCCAATACTACAATGCCTCCGCCCTTATCGGCTGGGCGGATGACTAATTCTTTGTTTTTACACAAAGTTTCTAGTCCTTCCTCCAAAGTTTTATTCATTTTAGTTTTTGATACTTTAATTTTATCCAAATCTCGTAGGATCACATCCCGAAAGACTCTTAAGGAGGGGGCCATGAGACCTGAAGGGTTAAAAGTTGAGGCATTTGATAGTCCAGAATGGTGATATTCCTGTTGGACTCTAGCTCCAGTATTACCCGGCATGCTAGCAAAATATCTCTTGATGTTTATTTTACGGACGTACTTATGCACGTCCATGTACGTTTCAAATTTATTTAGTGCTCGGGGGGGTGCAAATTTCAAACCTTTACTCAAAATTGCGGTCTCTGATTTAGTTAGAGTTTGAGTACTAAGGTTGAAGATGCCCTCTTCCGTTAGGTCCTTGATTTTTTTAGCTGACTGGATTCTCCTCCCCCCTCTTGTTCCTCTTTGTTTTCTATGGGCCTTTTTTGCCCCTGACTGGGCCTGGGAAAACCCCAATGGTATGGTTCAGGGTTAGTTTCACTTGACCCCCTAGAGTGATCTCTATTTGGCCGCACATAATCCTGATCTCTAGGATCAAAATCCACATGTCTTGGACTCTCATGCCCAGAGCCATCATTTTCTCTTATGGGAAAAAAACGATTATTATATTCTAAATTATCCCTACCTTGAGGATAGGGACCCTGGTCATGGTAACGTGGGGCCTGAGTTTGGGGTCTTTCTTGATATGAATTATTTCGGGGACCCCTGTCTCTGTTTCTCCCTTGGTTAGGTGATTCCCTATACCCTAGATTGTGGTTGTATGTTTGAGAACCATATCCGCGACCTCCATTAGGCCCATAATATTGGTTATCCCGACCTTGTGGGTACCCCATCTGGGAGGATGGCCCCGGTCTATGTGGGGATTGATAAGACTCACGTCTCCCCTTTTTCCCTTTCAAACTTTTATTTAGGCTTTTCTTGGGAACTTTCTGTGTGGTAGATTTGAGGGGATAATGTTGGATCCCACCTGAAGTTCCTTCTGGGACACTTTCCCCTTGTGTAATGGCTTCCATTCTTGAGCTCTGTTTGTTCAATTCCTCCTCTGCTAATTTTTTTTGCCAAGTGAAGACACTATTAGCATGATAATCTCCGTAGTCCCGATTATATTTTTTTCTTTTCTTAATTTTCTGTTCCTTCTCTTCCTTGTCCAAAATTTTTAAAAGGTTGGTGCTATAGTCCCTGTACTCATCCCGTTCTGTAAACGGGATGAGACTCTCTTTCAGGGTTTTAATTTCTTCATCCAAATTTGTCAATTTGGTCTGCTTTTTTTGAACTAAAAAACGCAAAAAACTGACCCCGGCATCATTAAAGTATCGAAACCAGTTTTCAAGCTCTACTTCTCCTTTCTGGGGGCAGACTTCCCATCTCAAGCTTCTAGGTACCATATTAAGTTTAACCACTTGACCACTGGGCACTTAAACCCCCTTAATAACCAGACCAATTTTCAGCTTTCGGTGCTCTCACAGTTTGAATGGCAATAACTCAGTCATACAACACTCTAACCAAATGAAATTTTTGTCCTTTTTTTCCCACAAATAGAGCTTTCTTTTGGTGGTATTTGATCACCTCTGCGGTTTTTATTTTTTTCGCTATAAATGAAAAAAGAACGTAAATTTTGTAAAAAAATGAATTTTTCTTCATTTCTATTATAAAATTTTGCAAAAAAGTAATTTTTCTTCATAAATTTGGCCTAAAATGTATACTGCTACATATCTTTGGTAACAAAAAAAAAAAAAATTGGATAATATTTAGTCTGGGTGAAAGTTATGGGGTCTACAAGCTATGGTACCAATTACTGAAAATTGATCAATTTGATCACATCTGATGTACTGACAGCCTCTCTCATTTCTTAAGACCCTAACATGCCAGAAAAGTACAAATACCCCCCAAATGACCCCTTTTTGGAAAGAAGACATTCCAAGGTATTTAGAAAGAGGCATCGTGAGTTTTTTGAAGTTGTCATTTTTTCCCCACAATTCTTTGCAAAATCAAGATTTTTTTATTTAAATTTTTTTTCCACAAAATGTTCATATTATTAGGTTATTTCTCACACACAGCATATGCATACCACAAATTACACCCCAAAACACATTCTGCTATTCCTCCCGAGTATGGCGATACCCCATGTGTGAGACTTTTACACAGCGTGGCCACATACAGAGGCCCAACATGCAGGGAGCACCATCAGGCGTTCTGGAACACCCAGACCAATTCTGACATTTCTCTCCTACATGGAAAAATCATCATTTATTTGCTAGAAAATTACATAGAACCCCAAAACATTATATATGCTTTTTTAGCAAAGACCCTAGAGAATACAATGGCGGCCGTTACAACTTTTTATCTCGCATTGTATTTGCACAGCAATTTTTCGAACGCGTTTTTTTTTTGGAAATAAAACAGTTTTGTGCTTAAAAAAAAAAAACAGTAAAGTTAGCCCAATGTTTTTGCATAATATGAAAGATGAAGTTACGCCGAGTAAATAGATACCCAACATGTCACCCTTCAATATTGCACACGCTTGTGGAATGGCGCCAAACTACGCGACTTAAAAATCCCCATAGGCGACGCTTTAAATGTTTTTCCTGGTTACATCTTTTTAGTTGGAGAGGAGGTCTAGGGCCAAAATTATTGCTCTCACTCTAACGTTCGCAGCGATACCTCACATGTGTGGTTTGAACACCGTTTTCATATGTGGGCGGGACTTACGTGTGCGGTCGCGTCTGTATACGAGCACACGGGTACAGGGGCGCTGTAATTTTTTTTTTTTTTTTTTATTGTTCATTTTACTTTATTTATTTTAGTTTGACACCTTTTTCCCCAAAAATAAATGTTTTGGTTACTTTTATTCCTATTACAAGGAATGTAAACATCCCTTGTAATAGGAATATAGCATGACAGGTCCTCTTTACAGTGAGATATGGGGTCAATAAGACCCCACATCTCCCCTCTAGGCTGGGAAGCCTAAAAAAAAAACGATTGCAGAGTATTGCGCGGGGAGTATTGCGCGGGGAGTATTGCGCGGGGAGTATTGCGCGGGGAGTATTGCGCGGGGAGTATTGCGTGGGGAGTATTGCGCGGGGGTACTGCAGAGTATTGTTCGGGAGTATTGTGCGGGAGTATTGTGCGGGAGTATTGTGCGGGAGTATTGTGCGGGAGTATTGCAGATTATTGCAGAGTATTGGGGGGTACTGCAGAGTATTGGGGGGTACTGCGGAGTATTGGGGGGTACTGCGGGGTATGCAGAGTATTGCGGGGTATGCAGAGTATTGCGGGGTACTGCGGAGTATTGCGGGGTACTGCGGAGTATTGCGGGGTACTGCGGGGTACTGCGGGGTATTGCGGGGTATTGCGGGGTACTGCGGGGTATTGCAGAGTACTGCGGGGTATTGCGGAGTATTGAGGGGTATTGCAGAGTATTGAGGGGTATGCAGAGTATTGGGGGGTACTGCGGAGTATTGCGGGGTACTGCGGAGTACTGCGGGGTACTGCGGGGTATTGCGGGGTACTGCGGGGTACTGCGGGGTATTGCGGGGTATTGCGGGGTACTGCGGGGTATTGCAGAGTACTGCGGGGTATTGCGGAGTACTGCGGGGTATTGCGGAGTACTGCGGGGTATTGCAGAGTATTGAGGGGTATGCAGAGTATTGAGGGGTATGCAGAGTATTGGGGGGTACTGCAGAGTATTGAGGGGTATGCAGAGTATTGAGGGGTATGCAGAGTATTGGAGGGGTATGCAGAGTATTGGAGGGGTATGCAGAGTATTGGAGGGGTATGCAGAGTATTGGGGGGTATGCAGAGTATTGTGGGGGGTATGCAGAGTTTTGCGCAGGGAAGGAAGGAGTTAATGCAGGGATGGCTGAGCAGGGATGGATGGATCTGTGACTGCAATAGTCACAGATCCATCCCACACTGCTGCAGCCATCCGCGCTCTCCTCTCACGCTGTACCGATCGGTACAGCGAGAGGAGGGAAGAACCGGCGTCAGCAAGTGACGCGGTTTGATTACATGTGATCGCGCCGTCATTGGACGGCGCGATCACGTGGTAAGGAGCCGCCACCATTGGCTCCTTACCGAGATCACTGACGCTGCGGGTCCCGTGGACCCGCCGAGCGCCGTGACCGCGTGTGCGCGCCCGCTCGGGCGCACGGATCTGACGCACGTCAGATTTGTTTACACACGTGGTCGCGCCGTCATTGGACGGCGCGATCACGTGGTAAGGAGCCGCCGCCATTGGCTCCTTACCGCGATCATCGGTGCTGCGGGTCCCGTGGACCCGGTGAGCACTGGTGATCGCGTGTGCGCGCCCGGTTGGGCGCGCACACCTGACTCTAACGGAGGACGTCCATGGACGTCCTGTTAGAGTACAGGAACCGCCCTATAGCCGTATTTCGTCTATAGGGCGGTGATTAAGTGGTTAATATAGGTATTCAAGAAGGCTATATCCCATTGGGTATGAATTTCTGAGATGGTTAAGTTTTTGAGGCGTATAAAAAGTCCCCCCAGATCATTTTCAGTACTTTTATAAGTTTCAAATACCCCATCTGAGTTGAAGGTCTTTGAGGCCCTATATTCAAAGACATCCATATTGTGTGAGTGAAAACAAAAATAGAATAAACAAATAAACACTTAAATCCGTGATAAGATCCAATGGAAGACTCGCTCCTCCAGGAAAAAGAATTACACTCTTTAACAGTGTATGACTGCAGCAGTATGAGTGTATCCAGAAAGATATGAGAAAAAAAAAGAGTGGTAATACTGCGCTGTCTATGTGAATGGTCTAGAAAAATGCTAGCAACTTAAAATGTGAGATACACACAAAAATAATACTATAAAACAAGAAAAAGCTGCGCAAATATAAACACTACAGTGTAGAACTCAATTGATAGTCCAGTGTAGAGTAAATGAGAGTCCCGTCAAGCAGGTAATGAAAGAAATATATAATATATAAAATCCATCAATCAAGTGCGGAACATGTTAAAATATGTAAAATCCATTAATCAAGTGCGGAACAAGAAAAAGCTGCGCAAATATAAACACTACAGTGTAGAACTCAATTGATAGTCCAGTGTAGAGTAAATGAGAGTCCCGTCAAGCAGGTAATGAAAGAAATATATAATATATAAAATCCATTAATCAAGTGCGGAACATGTTAAAATATGTAAAATCCATTAATCAAGTGCGGAACATGTTATGCTTCTGATGGAAACTGATAGCAGAAAACAAATGTTCTTTCCTCCAGATAGATGGTGACATCAAATGCAAAAACCTCAGAAACAGTGCATGGATAGATAAACACCTCCACCTTTCAATCACCCCGCCCCTTACCAGAGGGGAAGATCCCAACTAGAGATCTTCTGACAGCAGATGGCTTAATCCCCAGCCAAGGGTTAACGTGACAGGATATCCAAAGGTTGAGTTTTCTCCAGCAGTGGACAGATGATCCGAGTTGTAATGAAATCAGTATGGAGAAGAAAAAAAAAGCTACATAGTGTGAACCCATATAACTTTGTTTAATAAACAATTAAAATCACACTTACAAGAAAGTAGATAAAATTTGCATGTGAAAAATAGCCGGCCGGCTAGCACACCCGTTCACTCCGGGACACAGTTTGCGGTTTGAAGGACGTCAGCACGCCGCTACCCTACGCCGTTTCGTCTCCTAAAGACTTCGTCCTGGGGCACGAGCGGCGTACTGACTCACCGCAATTTATATCTAACAAATACAGATGGTACCGCCCCCATCTGAGCTCCCAGAATCCTTGAAGCTAATGTGGCCATCTTGGATAAGGGATGTATCCAATATATGGGAATGGCAAATGCAATAATACCTCACCTATCTAATTGCAATTACTGCCATTACAAAAAAGAAAAGAGATAATATTGTAAATGATAAATGATAAAAACATTTTTGTCACTCACAGTAATTGGTGGATTATGGTGTCAATCATATAGGATCAGGGATCACTCGTGCAAGTCTGTGTTTGCCCACACCCTCCCTGCGCCTTGATTGGTGTTTCTGTTCACCTGACTAAGAAGTCATGTGACTACTGTGTATACTGCAGAGCGCAGAGCGCTCTGGATGATCAGATGTCACCCACTGCAAATAGGGATGATTATAACACACATGGAGGCTGACACCAAGAGCAGGGAGATACCACAAATAAGGGACATGGACAGACTTGCACGAGTGATCCCTGATCCTATATGATTGACACCATAATCCACCAATTACTGTGAGTGACAAAAATGTTTTTATCATTTATCATTTACAATATTATCTCTTTTCTTTTTTGTAATGGCAGTAATTGCAATTAGATAGGTGAGGTATTATTGGATTTGCCATTCCCATATATTGGATACATCCCTTATCCAAGATGGCCACATTAGCTTCAAGGATTCTGGGAGCTCAGATGGGGGCGGTACCATCTGTATTTGTTAGATATAAATTGCGGTGAGTCAGTACGCCGCTCGTGCCCCAGGACGAAGTCTTTAGGAGACGAAACGGCGTAGGGTAGCGGCGTGCTGACGTCCTTCAAACCGCAAACTGTGTCCCGGAGTGAACGGGTGTACTAGCCGGCCGGCTATTTTTCACATGCGAATTTTATCTACTTTCTTGTAAGTGTGATTTTAATTGTTTATTAAACAAAGTTATATGGGTTCACACTATGTAGCTTTTTTTTTCTTCTCCATACTGATTTCATTACAACTCGGATCATCTGTCCACTGCTGGAGAAAACTCAACCTTTGGATATCCTGTCACGTTAACCCTTGGCTGGGGATTAAGCCATCTGCTGTCAGAAGATCTCTAGTTGGGATCTTCCCCTCTGGTAAGGGGCGGGGTGATTGAAAGGTGGAGGTGTTTATCTATCCATGCACTGTTTCTGAGGTTTTTGCATTTGATGTCACCATCTATCTGGAGGAAAGAACATTTGTTTTCTGCTATCAGTTTCCATCAGAAGCATAACATGTTCCGCACTTGATTAATGGATTTTACATATTTTAACATGTTCCGCACTGGATTAATGGATTTTATATATTTCTTTCATTACCTGCTTGACGGGACTCTCATTTACTCTACACTGGACTATCAATTGAGTTCTACACTGTAGTGTTTATATTTGCGCAGCTTTTTCTTGTTCCACACTTGATTAATGGATTTTACATATTTTAACATGTTCCGCACTTGATTGATGGATTTTATATATTATATATTTCTTTCATTACCTGCTTGACGGGACTCTCATTTACTCTACACTGGTCTATCTATTGACCTATCTGATTCCAAATGGGAAATAATATACATGCTTGCACATAAAGGATCAATAAACATCCAAATTCGAGAAAATGCATTCAAGTTATTATCTAGGTGGTATAAAACCGCCTAAAACTCCACCTTTTTAATCCTTTATTCCCCAAGTACTGCTGGAGGTGTAAGACAGACATAGGCTCGTTCCACCATATCTGGTGGTCATGTTCTCTTATTCAACCTTTTTGGGTAAAGGTTCACAAACTTATCTCCCAGATAACAACCTATGATTTAGACTTCACTCCTGCTCAATTTTTGCTCCACCATTTATCCTCTTTAATTCCCAAATACCGCCATTCCTTAGCCATGCACTTAGTCAATGCAGCTAGAATGTGCATACCTATAAAATGGCATTCCTCTGATCCCCCTTTGGTTAGATATTGGTTCAACTGAATGCAGAGAACCATGGAGATGGAGGAATTGATCCACCAAGTGAGAGATACACAGAATACATTTACCTCCATATGGTCTTGTTGGATTGACTTCACCTCCTCTGACACATACAAATGTGCACTACTCTAATTATGCAGCTTTAATTCTACATAGAAGACTAATAAACGAAAGAGCTATGACGGGTTCCCCTTTTTCCCTTTATGTCCCCCTCTTTCTCCGCATCCCTTTCCCCTTATTAAAAATGTTGTTTGTTATTACAGTTCTTTTTTACAAACGATAACTATATCCAATGATTTCTTGTTATTGTTTGTTCATACGTGAATATTAGATGACTAATAGTCCTGAAGAACAAATACTGTCTTCTCTTACTGATTTTACTTATATGGAGATTTTAATTGTATTTCTTCATTATTCTTCTATCTACGAACAATTCCACCTTACAGTGTTACATTCTTAAATCCACTTATGAATCACATCTACCCTCATCTTGATTTAATTTACAATAATATTTGTTAAACGTGGTTAGTTAAATTTCACCCAATAATTCTATCTCATGTTTATCAATATTTGCTCTTTAATGATTACTTATTGTCATACGGTAAATGACAATGGATATACCATTCCTTTTGTTCAACTCCATTATTTGGATTATTTGAAAATGGAATGTTACTATTAATCTGTATGTACACTCTTTAGCTGACTTTTCTGTTATACTTATATTTATCTAAATAAACACTTTTACAAAATAAATAACATATTTGACAGCAGTATGAATTGGTCATGTTGGTCTTTTATTAAAAAAAATGAGTCTAACCTTAAATATACTAAATAAGTAATGTGATTTTAGAATGTTTTATTTTTTTATTTTTATTTGGGGGGGGGGGGGATTGTTGGATGTAGTATCACATCTTCCTGATCTTTTTTAGCATCCACACATTTATTTTGTCCAGTAAAACAGCTAATCATAGTGATGAGCCAATAGGAATGTATTGGGGAGAGAAGGAGTAGGAAAACTCCCACACTACCTTGAAGTGCCAGAGCTTTGCCTATTTTAAACAATCCAATATTCAAGTGTTGAGTGGGCAACAAAAGCTCCACATGCCTGCATTGTCTACAGCTAACTGGAACAAAAACACTTGCCTAGCACATTAATAGCACATTAGAAACATTACAAAGCAAAGCCCATGGCATCCTATGAATAAACTGCACATCCTCAAAATGCAGTAAGAAACTTGTCTTGTGTTGGGTGAAATGCGTTGGAGTGGAAAGATAGAGTTGAGGTCTTGTTGGGCTATCTGGAGCAATACATTTTTTTTTAACAACACTGGCGTAGTGTGCAGCTATGCTTAATTATACTGACCACATTTATTATGTAGTCTGGACTAATTAATAGACACATTCTAGCTTTGCTTTAAAATGTGTTTAAGCTGTCAACTAATGTAATGTATAATGGAAAAAAAGCTTATTTTATTAATAGTTTAAACTATTAGGAGGTTATTACAAGCTTCTAATTTCATAAACAGAAAATTGTCATAAGGAAATTACAGAATTAATTAATCACTAATCTGTTTGTGGTATTACACATTAAGGATTTAGCAAACACTTTCTTTAAAACTCTGACCCCATTGATCTTTTCTCTGGCTGATTTAATTAATGCTGCATTTGCATTTGTTAATTAGGTACATGCTTTATCAGCGGCATTATGTTTTAGTGCACAATAGTTGTGATCTTGTGATTTGAAATCTAAGTAATATAAAATTAAACCTAGCAAATTATAAACAATTCTTAAATGTTATATGAACACAATGAAGATGATACATTTTTTCAGCTAAAACAGTTTAAAAACTGTACACCACAGTCATAGCCAACCTTTGAGAGGCAGAGATCTACTTGAAAAACATGGAGGAAATCAAAGGTCTCTTTTTTTAACCGAATGCCGACCAGCCACCGGAGTTACTGTATACTGTGGCAGATTGCTTTAGCTGTGTGGTCCCTTTAATGGCTATAGCAGGGACGTGTTCCAGAGAGCCAGAGAGTCAGAATGGAATTCTGTCAATGTATACACATTGACAGATGGAATAAAGGAAAATGTCCCCATCAGACCCCTATACACGGACATTAAATCATTCCCCGCATCTATCAGTGGGTCTGGGAACAAAAGTAAAATTTCTGTCTTTGCAGATGACACCAAGCTATGCAGTGGAATAGCGTCCATACAAGATGTTGCTAATTTACAAGCCGACCTCAATGTGCTGTCTAATTGGGCAACTATGTGGAAGATGAGGTTTAATGTTGATAAATGTAAAGTTATGCACTTGGGGGCTAAGAATATGCATGCATCATACATACTAGGGGGAGTACAACTGTGGAGATCCATAATGGAGAAGGATCTGGGGGTTTTGGTAGATCATAAGCTCTATAATGGCATGCAATGCCAAGCTGCGTTTTCCAAAGTGAGCAAAGTCCTTTCTTGTATTAAGAGAGGTATAGACTCCAGTAGGGACATATCATTTTGCCCCTGTACAAATCATTAGTAAGACCTCATCTGGAATATGAAGTTCAGTTTTGGGCACCAGTTCTCAAAAAGGATATCAGGGAACTGGAGAAAGTGCAGATAAGGGCTACCAAACTGATAAGAGGCATGGAGGAGCTCAGCTATGAGGAAAGATTAGAGGATTAGGGATATGATCTACATGTACAAATTAATAGGGGGTCCATATAGTGAACTTGGTGTTAAATTATTCACTTTACGGTCAACACAAAGGACAAGGGGGCAATCTTTACGTCTAGAGAAAAAAAAGAGTCCATCTCCAAATACGGAAAGGTTTCTTCACAGTTAAGCCTTGTACAGACGGCCCAGAATCTGGTCAGGAAAAAATTTAGTTTTTCCTGACGAGATTATTGGCAAGAATCTCTTGCTGGCCGAGTGTACAGACACTCTATTCAAAATAACCGCCGTTCTTTTGAATGGCACGAATGCGGTGACGTCATCAACTATGATGAGCAGGCGCTCGTCACATTCGATGCCATTGCCACCATCTTGCTACACCCTACCTATGCCTAGGAAGCTACCGCGCATGCCTCAAAGTAATTTCGAGCATGCATGGGTTTCCACGGCGACAGGTAAGTATATAGACGCTCTGGTTTCTTGGCACGCTTTTTATTTTTCTCATCAAGATTCTGGGCAGTTTACTTGCCGAGAAACCTGAAAGCCTCGTATACACGCACGGTTTACTCGGCAAGAAAGCTCTGCCAGCAGTTTTTTTGCTGGTTCTTGCCCAGAAAACCAAGCATATGTAAGAGGCTTAAGAGCTGTGAAATTGTGAAACAGACTCCCTCCAGAGGTGATTCTGGTCAGCTCAGTAGATTGCTTTAAGAAAGGCCTGGAAACGTTCCTAAATGTACATATTGGGCCAGATTCAGGTAGCTTTACGCTGGCGTATCTCCAGATACGTCGTCGTTAGTACAAATGTGCGCCGTCTTACTTTTACGCCGTTTCGCGAAGCTAGATACGCCGTAAAACAAGGCTTCAGCCGCCCGATGTAACTTGCCTACGCCTAGTGCATAGTTACGCTGGACGCATTCGGCGTTCCCATGTTAAATATGCAAATGAGTAAGATACGCCGATTCACAAACCTAGATGCGCCAGGCGGAAAAAGGTTACGTCCGGCGTAAAGTTATTCCACCATAAAGGTGGCGCAACCCATTCGAAGGTATGGACGTCGGAACAGCCGGCGCCTTTTACGTCGTATTACGTATGACCCCATGCGCATGCACCGTTTAATCGGCCATTCATTTGAACAGGGTCACGCTTAATTTAAATAGATGACGCCCACCTCCTTCCTACTTTGAATTAGGCGGGCTTATGCCGGCCAATTTACGCTACGCCGCCGCAACTTACGGAGCAAGTGCTTTGTGAATACTGCACTTGCCTCTCTAAGTTACGTCGGCGTAGCGTATATTGATACGCTACGCCCGCCTAAAGCTACCTGAATCTGGCCCAATATAACTAACATTTACAGGTAAAGTTGATCCAGGGAAAATCCAATTTCCTCTCGGGGGATCAGGAAGGAATTTTTTCCCCTGCTGTAGCAAATTGGATCATGCTCTGCTGGGATTTTTTGCCTTTCTCTGTATCAACTGTGGGTATAGAATTGGGTATATGGGATTGTACGATATTTTTTTATTTTTTATGGTTGAACTGGATGGACTTGTGTCTTTTTTCAACCTGACTAACTATGTTACTATGTAACTATGTAACTATTACCTTTTGTACCACTACTCCCTCCCTTGTAAGCTCTAGAGCAGGGCCCTCCTGTCCCTTCTGTATTGAACTGTACTGTAATTGTGCTGTCCCCCCTTACATTGTATATCGCTGCGTATATTGTTGGCATTATATAAATCATGTAATATAATAATAATAATGTAAACAAACAGATTCCATTCTGTCAGGGAAGTAGAGAGAGATCGTCTGTTCCTAGTGATCAGGAACAGTGATCTCTCTATTACAAGTCCCCCCCCCCACAGTTATAAACACCTCCCTAGGGAACACTTAACCCCTTGATCTCCCCCTAGTGTTAACCCTTTCCCTGCCAATGTCATTTATACAGTGATCAGTGGCTATTTTTAGCTCTAATCACTGTAATAAAGTCACTGGTCCCAAAAAAGTGCCAATAGCGTCCCACCTGTCCACCACAATGTCGCAGTCCCGCATTAAATCGCTGATCACTGCCATTACTAGTTAACAAATAAACGGGGGAACAGTAGAACAGTGGATAGGGTCAGTAGGGCAGTGGATAGGGGTCAGCAGAGCAGAGGACAGGGTTCTGCAAGGCAGTGTACATGGGTTAGAGGACAGGGGTCAGCAGGGCAGTGAAGAGGGGTCACCAGGGCAAAGGACAAGAGTCAACAGAGTGGAGGACAGGGGTCAGCAAAGTGAAGGACAGTGGTCAACAGGGTGGAAGACAGGGATTTGAATGACAGAGTACAGGGTTCAGCAGTGTGAAGGACAGGGGTCAGAAGGGAAGAGACTTATCCCATATGCAAACCATGGAAGTGTCAGTGACACATTACTGTTTGTTCTTTTGGCAAGTGTTTATGAAGGGTTTAAAGCAGCCTTTCTCAACCTTTTAACCCTAGAGGAACCCCATAAATAATTTTCAGGTCTCAAGGAACCCTTACAAAAACCAATTCATCATGGGTCAATAGGAACAATGCCCCTTATACTGGTGGTCAATGGGAAGAATGCCCCCACTTAAAGTGGTGTTCAGGATGCCACCCTTAAAGGCAGCCAAAAATATATTTGGTGTCATGCTGCTGTCTTTTCAAAGTGATGCTGAACCTTGAACTCTGAAGGCACCATCAAATAGGTGGTTCATCAGCCACAGCTCAAGGAACCCCTAGCAACCTCTGGAGGAACCCCAGGGTTCCACGGAACCCTGGTTGAGAATGGCTGGTTTAAAGGCTTCTTTGGTTGTTTCCCTTTATTTATACCTACAGCAGTTTTGTTTTAAACCAGCTGCTGACAAGACCTGTGCTTGTAATCACAGTGTAAAAAATACCATTAAAGGGGTTGTAAAGGTACATATTTTTTCATCCTAATGCATTCTCTGCATTAGGGTGAAAAAACATCTGACAATTAGCGGGCCCCCAGCCCCCCATTTGCTTACCTGAGTCCTGGAAAGTCCGCGTTGCGAACGTGCTCGATCGTTGCCTTGGCTTCTCGGCTCTTCATTGGATAGATTGATAGCAGCGCAGCCATTGGCTCGTGCTGCTGTCAATCAAATCCAATGACGCGGCACTTTGGGGGGCGAGGCCGCTTCATACACTTGGCGGCTATGGCCGTTACCTATATCAAACGGGAGCGTGCCCCAGAGGGGGTTAGCTCTTGCAGGGAGTAGCCGCGTGAGCTACCGTGGGACCCCAGAAGGGGACGATCGGGGTCACTCTGTGCAAAACGAACTGCACAGTGGAGGTAAGTATGACATGTTTGTTTTGTTTTTTAAACACAAAGCTTTAGTGTCAACCTAAAGGTCAAATTCACTGCTCGTCCATTTATATTGTTTTCAATCTCAAGATCTGATGAAGGGGATGGTGTAGGGCCCCACAAAAGCATTGGACACTATTTCTATTTTTCCCCTGACCTTAATTGGAATAAAGGAAAATTTAAGATCTGGACAAAGGAGAGTTCTCCCACCAGACCCCTATACACTACAGACTTTATTGGCACATCACGAGACCACCATAAATAAAATAAATTGTTAGAATTCAAATTTATTTTATTTATGGTGATCTCATGGTATGCCAATATAGTCTGTGTATAGGAGTCTGGTGGGGAATCTAATTTTCCTTTTTGTTTCAAAATATTTGGATATGGCATTTTGAAAGTTTCTATTTGGTTTATTGGTATAAAGTTGTATATGGGCCTTTTTAGCAGAGGTGTGATGCTACAGTTTACATTTTTGTTTTAATTCCAAGTAAACCACAGTGGCAGTGCCGAAGTAGATAGGCACTTTGCTTTTTGCAATAATTATTTTTTAAAACTGACAACTAATGCAGTGGCTTACAATATTGCTAATCACTTGGTTCATTTTAATAGACAATTAAAACAACACAGTGCTTTGTAGACCCCCTGAAGTTTTGTAATTTTCCTTGGTGACACTGTAATTGTGTTCTATAATTTCAAAAGATGACACTTCCCAGAATTGACAAGCTCTAAAAAAGAAGAGACATGTGACTTCACGTATGTGGTATTGAATGTAGTTACCCGTGTTTGCAAAACAATTGAATCAATGACAATAAGGTTCACAAACACAAAAATGGTATCAGCTATCGATTTCCCTGTGGGGTGCTGATAGAGACTTTATGGAATGACAGTTGGACACCACAGCTCCTACAAGGCTTGAACGAATCTGTTAATATGAAGTGTTTTCTTGTAAACTCATACTGTGTCATTGTTCTCACAGGTCGAGTGTGTATTATCACTTCAAACAAATAGCACAGCAACAAAGTTACGTATCTGTAGCTCACTTCTGGTTATATACCGTGTGGAATCATGGCCCCCGCAATGTTAAGTAGTAGTAGTGCTGCAGTTAAGTGTAAATTTATGATAGTTCATGTATTATGGCACCTGGTTTCATATCTTTAACTGCATTTGTATAATACATATTATGTATATATGTGAGGCAATGGATAACATTGTGGTGGGTGTATTTGTGTCAAGTAGGTTTTTCATATACACATAGTAAAGGGCCCTACTGTATCACAGAAGATGTTCTATTGAACGAAATGTACTTCAGGCAAGGAATAGCGGTAACTGATGTTTTTCCGATATGCCTGTGTAAATTATCTTTGCTGTAAGTAGATCTGCTATTAAACTCTTGTGCTTTAAACTGAATGTTGTGCAATGAGTTTGTTTCCTCTTCTTTCTAGCATACTACATGATCGGGTCTGAGGCTCCTATGAGACAGTTATATGCATCACTGGCGTCCCTTAACAGGCTGAACAGTTAAGCTGGCTTATACCTTAAGTGAGGGCTAAATAATCACTAATGCATATACAGGCCATGAAAGGTCTTAATATCCGGTAAGAAGATTTTATTGTCTTATATATCCCTTGGGGAGCACAAGGTGTTACACCTGTCGTTAATTGAAAGGACACCACCCTTTTTCCACCCAAGGATTTGCTGTGTTTTAACACACTTATCACTTTAACATATTATTATATTGAGGAACGATTTTATCACTTTATTACAATTTTGACAGCGCAACATTTTCTTTACATAGTAAGCGTCGCGCCATGGGCTCCCATCTCTTTAAAAACAGCCGACTTACACCCACGGCAATTTACACAGCCATATCAACCTGCTGCAGTATAATGACGACGGCTGGTCAGCAAGCAGTTAAAGCATAAACAAATAGTAAAGTTCATATAAAATCAAAGATAATCAACTGTGTAGAAACCTCCACCTTGGTGCTCTACAGAGTGTGAACCCACCAGAACCAATTGCTGTCTAACATATAGATATTGATGCCCATATACAATATCGGAGGAATATCTATATCCAGTAAATGCTGCATGTACCCCTTGTGAAGAAGGATCAGAGAGTAATGAGTGAGTTTTGCTGCTCTATATGTTGGACAATAATTGGTTCTGGTGAGTTCGCACTCTGTATGTTTGGTGGAGGCATGAATGCCAAAGTGGAGGTTCCCACACAGTCGATTATCTTTGTTCTTATATGAACTTTACTATTTGTTTATGCTTTAACGACTTGCCGACCAACTGCAGGTTGGCTCTCCTGCGCAAATCACCATAGCCGTACGCTGCATGAGCGTGCCCACAAGTTGGGCAGACTTAATGTCTGCCGGCGACCCATGATTGCCTAGTACAGATGCAGAATGGGGATCTGCCTTTGTAAACAAGGCTATTTCCCATTCTGACAGGGGACATGACAGAGATCTACTGTTCCCACGGATCGGGATCAGACATCTCTGTCATGTCCCAGTGAGCCCATCTCCCCTACAGTTAGAACATACTTAGGGAAAAGTTAACCCATTGATCACACCCTAGTGTTAACCCTTTTCCTGGGGGACCTCCTGGGGAACCATAATGTTGTCATTAGTAAAATCTTGTCTGTAATTGCCAGGGATGTATCTTGGCCCCTTTTAAAATATTGGTTCTACATTGGCTTTTCTCCAATCAGCAGCTATCATTCCAGTCAGGAGACTGTTCATAAATATTAGGAACAATGGTTTGGCCATTACTTAACTGAGTTCCTTAAGGACCCTCAAGTGCAAGCAATCTTGTCCCAGTGACTTATTAATGTTAAGTTTTTCAAGTCTTTTTCTAATTCTGTCCTCTGTTAGCCATGTGTGTGCTTCTTGTGAAGTGTCATGAGGATAAACATTGCAGTCTTGGTTACTGAAGCGCCGAAATTCCCTTGTGAAGACCAAGGAGAAAAATAAATTCAATACCTTCACCATCTCTCCATCCTTAGTTCATCATTATTTATGGGACCAATATAATCTGACCTCCCTTTCATACTATTTATGTACTTAAAGAACTTCTTTCTTTTTTTTACTCTCCCTCGCCATGTGCCTTCCGTGTTCTATATTAGCCACCCTAATTGCACCCTTACATTTCTTGTTGCATTCTTTGTAAAGTTGTAATGCTGATGATGATCCCTCAGCCTTGTATTTTTTTAAGTTTATTTATTTATTTATAAAAATGCTTTTTGGGAGCGTAGTCATTACCCGAAGGCCTCGATGCGCTCATAGAACCACAAATACATGTACACAGACAAATCTCACATTACAGTATAATAACAGTATAAACCCACATAATAACATTAAAAACTAAAACTGCTAATATCTTACCCTAATTGGGGCCATACACCTGAGAAAATAAAAACGTTTTTTAAAATTTCCTGAACTTTAACAAATCCTTCTCCCGTCTTAAGTATAGAGGTAGAGAATTCCAGAATATTGAACCTTGTGCATCCAGAGTCCTCCCTCCACATTTAGTTCTTCTCCTTTGCTTTTATATGCATTCTTACATTGGAGTTAAGCCACCCAGGACTTTTATTAGTGCTTTTAAATGTATTTCCCATTGGGATGCACTGGCTAATACTCTTATTTAATATATTCTTAAAGCATAGCCATTTTGGCTCTGTGTTCTTTGTTACTAAGATTTTATCCCATTGTTGGCTCTTCTGAGACTCAGTGGGCCAGATTCCCGTAGATGCCGGCATAGCGTAGCGTAAGCTATTTACACTACGCCGCCGCAACTTACAGGAGCAAGTGCCGTATTCTCCAAGCACTTGCTCTGTAATTTGCGGCGGCGTAGTGTAAATGGCCCAGCGTAAGCCCGCGTACTTCAAAGGGGGCGGCTTCTATTAAAATTAAGCGCGCCCCCCGCCGAACGAACTGCGCATGCGCCGGCCGTAAAAGTAGCCCAGTGCGCATGCTCCATAGTACGGCGCAAATACATTGTTATCGACGGCAACGTAATTAACGTAAAGGCCTATTCGCGACGAGTTACGTAAACAACGTAAAAACCCGACGCTGTCCCGACGTCCATACTTATATTTGGTGTGCGTAAAGTTGAACCACCTTATAGCAGGGGTAACCTTACGGAAACAACGTAAACTACGGCGACGCGGCGCAAAAAACGTTGGGAATCGGCGTATCATGCTTATTTGCATATACGCCACCTAGCGGCCAGCGTAGTATTGCATTTAAGATCCGACGGTGTAAGTGACTTACGCCAGTCGGATCTACGCCATATCTATGCGTAAGAATCACGTCGAATAGATACCAGGGCACAGAAACAGAGATACGACGGCGTATCTGGAGATACACCGTCGTATCTCTTAGGCCCCGTACACACGAGCAAATATATCTGTTCAAATTGGTCGGACAGACCGATTTGAACAGATCTGTCTGCTGGGATGTATTGGTTTGATCGTGTACACACGATCAAACCAAAATCCCCACCGGCAGACAGCGCGCTGACGTGGTGGTGACGTGGCGGTGACGTTGACGCCGCCACGTCACCGCACCAGGAAGTAAATTACTTCCGCGCATGCGTCGAATCCATTCGACGCATGTGCGAGCAGATATGTCTGCTGGTTAGCGTACTAACCAGCAGACATATCTGTCCGACAGGTTTCCAGCAGACAGATTTGAAACCATGCTTTTAAATCTGTCGGCTGGCCAAATCCGTCTGTTTGCCCATACACACGATCAAATCTGTCTGCTGAAACGGTCCGTCAGACGGGTTTCAGCAGACAGATTTGATCGTGTGTATGCGGCCTTAGAGAATCTGGCCCAATGTCTTTGTATTCCCCTTATGTTTCCTGTTTGTATGATTCATACTGAAACTAATTGACCTGTGATCGCTGTTTACTAAATTGCCTGTATTTCCACATCCGTGATCGGGTCTGTATTGTTGGTAATCACGAGGTCTAGTAACGCTTTGTTTCTAGTTGGTGCATTTACCGTCTGACCAATGAAATTGTCCTGCAAGACATTTAAGATATTCTATTCCTTTATTTCCTATTCTATTTTATTCTCTTTGGAAATTGGAAAATTATTCTAATTCAAAAACATTTCAAACTCAAAAACGTTTCGAATTCGAAAACTATTTAAAATTGATTCGAAAACTTCTCAATTCGATCCGAATTTGAATTTAAAAAATTTGAATGGATTCAAAAAACAGATAAGCAAAATGAATTCCGAAAACAAATTAAACAAATTTAACTAAACAAATTGATGTAAATAACGAATCTAAATTAAACAAATTTTTTCGTTCTGCACATATCTATTTAGAAGTTGCTTGCACGGAGCCCTGCTTTACTAATGTGGTCCTGCCATGGTAGAGCAGCCACTGGGAGGACCCATAGCAGGTGGCAAGTTGCACACAGTCTGACATACCTGTAGGTGTCTGTTCTGAAAGGAAATAAAAATTTGACTCTTCACCTGGCAGACGTTAAATATGAAAGTGTATGTAAACCATAGCAGTTACATTTTTTTTATATAGTTCCTTTTAGTCTGTTTCAATATACATTTGAAAGTATTTTTATGCCTATTTGATAAGTAAAAAGAGAATGGCAAGTTAAAAAAAAAAAACTCTAAGGCCTCTTACACACTATCAGTTTTTCTTCAGGTTTTTCTCTTCAGGTTTACCAAATCCATCTAATATGAGGTCTAACCTCAAGAATCTCAATTTGTATGCAATCAGGCAGGCCCTTGCACTAAATGGTTTTGGTAGACCTGAAGAGAAAAACCTGAAGGAAAACTGATAGTGTGTAAGAGGCCTAAGTGGCTGCAGCATCAACATTATTGTCAGGATCCCTGCAGAGCCTGAACCTGCCCTGTGATGTCAGCTGACAGGCTGTCAAGCGTTAAACATTTGCAGCAAAGCAAGTGTTTTAAAAAGTGTACTTTGCCCTTAAATTGAGGTCACTAGAAGACAGATTTACGAACATGCTTGAGCTCTACAAACTGTTATACCTTTTTTTGTTAATAATTAAAGATTTGTTGATACAGTAAAATGGAGCTGTTAGCTTAATATTGCATTTTGTATTGTACACTGTCCAAAGAAGATTCACTCTTTTCTAGCTTGGTAAAACGGAGATTAGTAATTTTGATATCATTCTATTCCCAGCTTTTTATTGCTACAATGCTCTTTATTTCCAGGCTTTCAGAGCAATAACAAAGCAAGCAAGATATTATACATAAAACCACATGTTTCACCATCTAAGATAAATATGAGGCTGTCTGTGATATCTCTATCTACTTGTGTATTTCCATTTTCTATTGTATCTTTTTTGCTACAGCATGGGGCCTTTTGGCTTCCCGGCATTACAATGGATTCATTCTAGAACTCAGAGGGAGGCATTTGTGTTCAGAGTGTATGTTCAGATTATGGAAAATAATAACACTGGTAAATCCATTAGGAGATTGTTCATGCCTAGTGTAAAAATATCCTGTAGGTGCTCACATAGTAAAATTATTCTGGAATCAAAATTCCTACTTTCACAGAGGTCCACCCAAGTGGACAATGGTAAGCTGCAAATAAACATTAAAGCATTTCCCCACAGACCTCTGTAACTTCAGGTACTGTGGCAAAATTAATTCTCAAATCTGTCAAAAAGGGCCAGAGGGTGGCTTCAGATGGAAAAATAATCATACTCTATGGCCTTGTACACACGAGGGAATGTATCCGGTCGGAAACATCCGACGGATATTTCCCAGCGGATAAGGCAAATTTGTCCGTTGGTCTGATGAGCGTACACACCATCGGACCGAAATCCCAGCGGACCAGAACGCGGGCACGTAAACCACGTACGACGTCACTATAAAGGGGAATGACGAAGCCATCAGCGCCGCCCTCTGTTCCGCTTCTGCTAGTTCCGTGTTAGCGAAGGTTTGGTTAGAGCTGATTCGTGCTTTTCAGTCTCCGCGCTTAACAGGTCGTATTTTCAGGTTCAGTGTGTGCTTGTGGGCTCGTATTTGTCATTCAGTGTCGCCGTACGCGGCGTTTCTGCTTTGCAGTGCCGTCCTGTACGGTCGTATCTGTTTGACGTGCGATCTTTGCAGGTCTTGCTGGATTTGGGTGTGCTTTCTGTTTGAGTGTGTTCTTGACTGACCAGCCGGCCGGTTTGAAGCCATGATGGAGCAGCAGCGTAACTTTTCACGAGTTTGTGCTGTTTATGGGTTTTGTTCTGGAGTCTGTGTGCATTCCAGTGATTTGGACAGGAACAGTAGGAGGAGGAGTTCCTGGGCCAAGAATTGGTTGCGGCAGCGTAATCGATTCTCTCATATGTCTCTGCTTAGGGAGATCCGGGAGAATAATCCTGATGACTTCAGGAACTTTCTCCGTATGACGGACCCCGTTTTCCACCGTCTGCTGGATCTCCTGTCCCCCTATATCACGAGGCAGGACACTGTGATGCGCCAAGCCATTCCGGCTGAGCAGAGGCTTATTGCCACGTTGCGGTACCTGGCGACTGGGAGGAGCCTGCAGGACCTCAAGTTCTCAACAGGCATCTCTCCCCAGGCGCTTGGGATCATCATACCGGAGACGTGTTCTGCCGTCATACAAGTCATGCAGGAGGAGTTTATTAAGGTAAGTTTCCTCCTTTAACATCATAATCTGTGTCTTTAATAATGTTTGCATATTTTTCTCACCTTTTTGTGTTGGTTTTCCTAGTCGCCATGATTGTAATATGCTGTGTGCTTAATGTTCCCTTTTCTCCCCATGCATGTTGTTAAGCTTTCCAGGTTAATGTGGTTTGGCCTACCTGCATATTTTTTCCTTCAACACTACTAACCTGTCCAGCATCATCTCCAAGGGACAAAAACACCTTTTTTTTTTTTGGTGTCCTGCTCCATTGTCGTTCAACTCCCTCCCCCTAAAAAAGTGTATTGCCCCATCAGCGGGATGTGGAGTCTGATAATAATTGGCTCTAGATTTGTTGCCCTAAATACTCTCTATACACTAATTTTTAGAAATGTTAATACCGTGATGTTGCAGAATGTTGTTTTTTTACTAGTGTTTGCAATGTTGTTTATGTGCCAAAGTGCTAATTTGTTTTTTGCTTTTGTCCCCACAGTTTCCCTCCACGCCACAGGAATGGCAGACTGTGGCTGCCCACTTTGCCCAGCGTTGTGATTTTCCAAACTGCGGAGGGGCAATTGATGGGAAGCACGTCCGCATAGTGCCGCCACCTCTTTCGGGCTCGTACTATTATAACTACAAAGGTTTTCATAGTATCGTGTTGATGGCGGTGGTGTCGGCAGACTACGAATTTTTGTATGTGGACGTGGGGAAGAATGGCCGGCTGTCTGATGGGGGAGTGTTCGCGCGGACCGAATTTTACAGGCGTCTACAAACTGGTGGTCTTGAACTGCCACCGGATGAAGACAATGTGGAAGGACTTCCGTTTGTTTTTTTAGCGGACGAGGCTTTTGGGCTTGGACCTCACCTCATGCGGCCTTTTCCCCAGAGGACCCTCACCCCGGAGAGGAGGGTCTTCAATTTCCGGCTGGCCAGGGCCCGGAGGGTAGTCGAGAATGCCTTTGGGATACTCGCCAGCCGGTTCCGCCTGTTCCAGACAGCGATACATCTGGCGGAATATAAATTTAACTCTGTTATTTTGGCCTGCTGCATATTGCATAATTTTTTACGCAGGCATTCCCAGACGTACCTACCCAACATCGGTGCTGAGGCAGGACTACCCTCAGATACCCTTCCTGGGCTGGACACTGGTCGCGCTGGCTCGGTCACCCAATCTGCTCGTGAGGTACGCGACAAATATGTTGAGTACTTTATGGGTCGGGGGGCCATAGCTATGCCAGAATAATATTTCTTTATAATTCGGCCCCCAAAATAAAGAAATATTACCAAGAAATAATAAATAATTCGACCATTGGACTTTATAAAGTTGTTTGTCATTATTGCTTTTTCTCTTTTGATCTGTCTTCCAGGTTCTGAAACTAGTGCATTTCTTGTGCCCAATTTAGTTAGCAGGTTTTAGTAAATACACACAATTGCACATTCTAGTCACTCTTCTACAAACTGGGTATTGAGGTTAGAAATAAGAAGCCACTGGTGTGTGTTTTTAAAAGGTTTTTTTATTTATTTTTTATTTACGTAAATCTTTGTCTTTTCTTTGAAAAATTGGTTTAGAAAGTATTTATTTATTCAAAAAATATTTTGTGGTTTTGACAAACATATATAACAATCGAACTTACAAAGTTCAACCTTTTATTTGGCATAACAAACCCAGACAACATGGTCTTAGGTCACGCCGGAATCCCCCAAAATTTGAGGATGCACACATGCTGTGTGTGTGATGGGCCAAATGGTGATTTTTCACATGAGATCCCATGCGAAATGTTCACATGTGCTATCTGCCATCATGGGTGATCAATGTATGTGCTTTGTGGGTGCAACCCCTTTCTGTCACCTACTTGATAAGTAAGGAAGGGGTTGCACCCACAAAGCACATACAATTGATGTCCTGTGATGGCAGATCGCACATGTGAACACACATTGGGGTTTATTTACTAAACAGTCCAAACTCCGGCTTATTTGTGCATATAAGCCAATCAGCTTCTAAATTAAGCTTAGTCAATTAAGACTTTGCATCCAAACATGGAAGATGATTGTTTTATATGCCAAGTGATGCTGCTTTTGCACCTTATAGCTTTAGTAAATAAACCCGTGTGTGTGTGCATCCTCAAATTTTGGGGGATATGAAGCGAACATTATACAACATCTTTGAGAGTGGGGTGGTTAAGGGTGAGGGCAGGGGGGGCATGGGGGGCAGCTGGGGGGGATAGTCTTCTATATACGTCCCAAAATATCTAGCATGTTTTTGAAGTTTTGGTCCATCACCACCATCCTTTCCCTCATATTGGCCAGATCGGTGCTGCACTCCATTATCTGCTGTATTAGAATTTGTGCACTTGCACGAGAAAAAATAGGAGTGACAGATGTGCTAATCCCATCTTCATCCCCTAAAAATGCCAAAGGAAAAACACAACATTGTAAGTAAGTAAGGTGCAGGCCTATCTACATCTCTTTTTCCCTGCAAAGCTGGGGTGTCACTGACCTGTTGTACTGACAAGTTCAACATCTTCTACAACTTCTCCTTCTTCTTCAACTTCTCCTTCCTCCACCAATCCGCCTTCCTCCTCCAATCCGCCTTCCTCCACCAATCCGCCTTCCTCCACCAATCCGCCAAATTCCACCAAACCGCCTTCCTCCACCAATCCGCCTTCCTCCTCCAATCCGCCTTCCTCCTCCAATCCGCCTTCCTCCTCCAATCCGCCTTCCTCCTCTCTCCCTTCCTCCTATCCTTCTTCCTCCTCTCCTTCTTCATCATCCTCCTGCTCAACAATTTTTTCGGGCCGTTTGCAGTGTGGGCCTTCCTGACTCCTCATAGCGCTGTCCTCTTCTGTCCCCTAAAAACAACAAAAAAAAAGGAAACTCATCAGCAAACAGATCTTTTTGGAGGGACTAATTTGCAAACATTGCTTAGAAGTGGCGTTACAATTCTAGTTTTGGCCTTATTACAGCAAAAAACATGTTTTTTTTTTTTGGTAGATGACTTCTCCCTAGCTGTGATATAATGAGGCTTTTTGGTGAAGTGACACACATGGCTGGCCTCCTGAATAAGTAGTTTTTGGAGTCCCTTCTCCAAAAGTCCAAATTACTATTTTATGGGGGGAGACAGGTTCTCAAAATTACAGATGTCAAAACAGGTGCCTATTAGGTTATCTCATCACTGTGTGAATTAATGAATCCTGTTTGCCTTTTTAAATCAACTTAGTTTGCAGAAACACATCATATTTTCCACATTGTTTCTAGAAACAATGTTTTTCGCCAAATAGCCACGTCCAGGTGTGATGTTCCTGGACCCGCGGATTGAGGATAAACTATGTGATGGAACGATGTTGACTACGATCGTGGCAAGTCGTCGGATTTATATTAGACAAACATTACTAAATTTACAATGCAGGGTTTCAAAAATACAAGGAGGCCAACGAGGCAGATGGCGAAATAGACATGGCAAAACATTTTATCCAAAAATAGGCACTCCAAAGACATTTTAAAGTACTTACTTTTTTCAATGATTTTCTTTATTTTGCGAAACTGCTCTGGCTCGCGCAGTTTTAAGTCGGACCAGCGTTTCCGGAGCTGCTCTTTGGACCTGGTGACCCCAAACATCTCATAAAGTTTCCTCGCTGCCTTATCCATAATTTTGGACTTCCTCCGGTTAGGGGTGCTGTATGGGCCATGCTCACCATCATAGTCCTTCCGTCGCAGGATGGACACCAACTCCACCATCTCTTGTAGAGACATGTTTGTGGCCTTGTAACGTTTTGGCCTGGATCTGGACGTTCCGGCCTCTGTCCCTTCCTGATCCCGATCAGAGCCTAATGTGCGCTCGTGTGACATCGCCATATTTTCCAATCAACGTTGCATATGGGCGTGGAAAACAGGAATTGGTACGTCATGGGCGGAGACGAGGGCGGCGTTTCTTGATTGCGTGGGGATATAATGGAAATGACGTGATTACGTAGGTTACGCGGAGATTACTCGAGCGGAAACGAGGAGAGAGAGAGACAAAGGTAAATGAAAACATCGGATCAGAGGCCTATAATTTGAACAGCCATGGGGGATGGGGCTTTTCAATGTTGTTTGCACCCTTTTTGTGCTACTGTTATTTATGTATTTTGGGGCCCACTATAACATTTTGAGAGCCAAGTGCTTGTACACATCACTTCGTCAAGATATATGTAGAGAATGCTCTATCCTCTTTATTTGGATTTTAGAGTATGCAGTCAGATCATGCAAGTATTGTTGTGTGTTGGTTGGACAGAGATAAGTAGGTAGTGTTTTCTGCCATCAATGCTGAGGGCCATGATAGCTACACATGAACTAGTGCCTTGAGATGATTGCTAGCATTCATATTCATGGTGGATGTGTTCTTAACTACATGCTACAACTTGCAAAATGGGCTCTGAATGACAACTTTTTGGGGGGTACAACAATGCAGCAGAGCTGGCCAGCTATGTAGCAGCAGAAGACACTGTGTTTGTATAATGTTGATGCTCTAAAATGAATGAATGCGCACATATTTTAAGAATGTCAAAGCTGAGCCTTTTTAAAGTTGTGCTTTGTGTTTGATTGTCATTTTCTATTCTAGACATTACTATTGAAGCTACATCTAGGAGCTGACAAAAGAATGGATTTGCTGAAAGGGAAGGAGGCAACAATGGAACTAATAACCCGATATCGGGATATGCCCCTTCTTTGGGACACCAGGCACACACATTATTTGGACACTGGGAAGAGAGAGGCAGCACTTGATGAGATTGCTACATACCTGCACACTTGGGTGCCAAGTTGCACAGGCGACATGGTTAAGGAAAAATTTAGTAACCTCAGGAGAAGCTACAGGAATGTATATAAAAAACGGAAATATCCAAAATCAGGATCAGCAGCAGCTAAGACAAAGGAACCCAAGCTCTGGTACTACAAAGAGCTCAGTTTTTTGAATGATGAACTGGATGGCAGGGCTTCGGATTCAACACTACCTTGCAGCCTTCCTCCCAGCGGAACTTCCCCGGATCCCAGGAGCCCTGCAGAATGTGAAGCGGGGCTGGCTGACATGGAGCCAGATCTGGCCATCTTCAGTGAGGTCTAGTATTTTCAAAAATATTTTTGTGCTGCTATTTATTTTGAATTAGTGAGTTGATCTTGTAAACAAAAAACAAACAGGGATGCCAAATGCAGGGGTCAGAAGGACAGTCTGTTTAATTTAAAAAAATACTAACTAAAACAGTCTAGAGAAAGAAAATGTGTGTGATTGATTGTGCAAAAAAATAAAACATGTTGCCTTTTTTATCCAAAGGAAGAAGAGACCAGCCAGGAGGTGGCAGCTCCTGAGGCCCATGTCAGCCAGGCGGAAGGGGGGAGTGGCAGCCAGGAGGAGGCCGGCCCAAGTGAGGTGCAGCAGGTCCCCAGGCCCAGGCTGAGCACCATCAGCCAAGTTCCTCCCCTCCAGATGAGGCCACCAGCTGCAAGGAGGCGCAGGAGGGAGGTGCACGATGAAAGCCTTCAGGTCATCCGGGAGGCTGCGGAAATCATGAGGGCCCCCCTCAACCCCACGGAATGCTATAGTGCATTTGTGGCCAATGAGCTCAACCAAGGGGGGGAGGAGCAAAAAAGCCTGGCCAAGGACATTATTAATCAGGTCCTGGCCAGGATGAAAAGGAACGAGCTGACCAGGGACACTGTGCTGTGTGACCCGGCCTGGCCTGCTCCCCATCATCATCATCCTCCTCCTGCTGCCACATCACCCCCACCTGCACGGGTCCGTGGACGGACCCGTGGAAGTTTCGCTGGAAGGAAGTCTGCAAAGAAGTCGAGAAGATGATTCCCTGCCATCCAGTTGATTGTCCAAAAAACTGAGCTTGTTGTAGTAGCACAGCTTGGGTTCCTTTGTTCATGTGCTGCTGATCCTGATTTTTGTTATTGACTCCTGAGGTTACTAAATTTCCTTAATCATGTTGTAATTCCCAAGTATGCATGTATGTTGCAATCTCATCAAGTGCTGCCGTTCTGGTGATTTTGAATTTATTTTTTGGCCGGAAATAAATGGCTTTTGTATTTACTTTCAAACCTTGTCTATTGTGTTTTATACTGTGGTGAGTAAGCATCAGACATTTGTAAAAGAAAATGTGTCATTTGCAAAGGACACAAACTCCTTGGGGGGGGGGGGACCTTTTCTGTTCGAACTTGGTAAACCCAAAAGAAGCATAAAATGTTAAAAAAAATATAAATACCCCAAAATAAAGTAAAAAATAAAGGACAATACAACTAAATTACATAAGTTACGGAAAAAAAGGGAAATTTTAATTAAAAAAAAACAAAAACATGGTGAAACAAGAAAAAAAAAATATTTTTGAAAGATTCAAAAACCGTTAAATCCAACTGTAAAAAAAATAAATAAATAATACGCTCAACATGAAGTCCAAATAGAAATACTAAA
Source organism: Rana kukunoris (assembly GCA_029574335.1). Taxonomy (NCBI): domain Eukaryota; kingdom Metazoa; phylum Chordata; class Amphibia; order Anura; family Ranidae; genus Rana; species Rana kukunoris. The sequence goes on along the minus strand of CM056052.1, from coordinate 459,978,759 downwards.
AATGTGGAGAACAGAAACAAATGTGGGGACATCTGGCTAGCAAACTGTGTCAAATAGAAAAAACACTAATGAAAATGCAAGCTAGCAGTATGTGACATCTGGACAAAATTGCATCAGCAAGACAACGGGTTTCTTCTAGCAAGAGAAGAAAGAACAAAAAAACGATATAAACGGAACACTATATAGAGAGTTTAGGTGACGAATGTGCCAGGTCCCAAACAAACGCGAGTTTTACCTGAACGAGTGCTCCCGTCCCATCGTTTTGACTGAGCATGCGCAGGTTTTTGGTCCGAGGCTTTTGTGTACTAACGAGCGGACATATCCGACGAACATGTGTCCGGCGGAAAAATTTCAAAGCATGCTTTGAAATTTTTCCGCTGGAAAAATCTGGCCAAAACGGTCCGTTTGCCCATACAGACGACCGGATTTTTCGGGTGAAATGGTCCGTCGGACCAGTTTCAGCGGATTTATTCCCTCGTGTGTACAAGGCCTATGGGTACCGTCCCTCTTATACTGTCTATCAAACCCAAGTGCCCTCAACCCATCAGGCATGCAGGTGGGATTGAGGGTTGAGCAAAAAATGTGACTCTACTTATACCACATAGAGACAATACAAATATATCAAATCAATCAATGTACAGTACACAAAATAATACAAATCACATCCTTTGTACACAGCTGTCACAAAATAACGTCTTAGATCAATGTGTTTTGTGCATATTTGCTTCCTCAGGATTGGTGCCAAAATATTTGTAAATGATAGCCCACTCTACAAAATAAATTGTAGCTTTATATATGACAATGTAAACCAAACAAAAAAATCTATAACACAATTTTTTTATATTATACAAATATAACTGTTCCCTATGTAGTGCCCCCTTGCGTTTAGTGCGGGTATTGCACTTTAAAAAGAATAGTTGATTGGGAGAGTTACTTTGCTCTAAATTGCAATTGTTGAGTTACTGGCCTGTCTTATTCTGGGAAGGTCCACTGGCTCGGACTGCATTCTGGGGATGTAAGTTCATTCTTGGCCTGCAGTGGGATCTAGAGGGATTCCTGGCAGATTGAGTCTTCCCCAGAATCCAATTGGAGAGTTTTCCTCTCACTGTGCATGCTGGGGAGGGGTATATCTGGACGTGAAGGGGGGTCCCAGAGTCGGGGATGCGGCATCCACCTTTAGGGTGTGCGCACTCAGGGACCCCGTCGGTGTGGCCCATCCGGCCAATCTCCTGGCCCTGCTGAGTCTCGGTTGGAGACGAATCTGAGGTGGACCCCAGTAGATGGCTGGGCTCCTGAATGTCGCCGGGAGTATTTGCTCTGTTCAGGTGCTGGCAATTTATTCAGATTACATTGGCCTGTGGCAGAGGCCTAGAGCAGGGTCAGAGAGAGAAAGACCCGTTCCTCCTAGCCTGCGTTGTGACGGTGACTTGTGTGAATTGGCGCTGTCTGCGACTGATTTGCCATGCGTGCTTATCCAGGTCTGACATCAAGAATCTCTATCTCTTATTCATCAATCTGTCCTTCATCGAGTTGATTTTTGGCTATGTTGGCCTAAAATTAAAGCATAAGAAAATCTTTATTGCCTTTCTGGACATTTAAGTTATTGCAAAGTATTCTGGTGCATCCCTAGACCAAGCAACGGTAACTTCAACATGCCGGTCCTATCATCAATCCAGCGGCTCCTTCGGGGGTGAGCACTACACCTATAATCAGCATACATGGCAGAAAAAAAAGCACACAAAAAGGGGAGAAATAACCAACCCACCGACCACCCCATAAACATGGGGTAAGGCTTGGTCTATGGGGTGGGGGGGCAAAGAAACAAAGCCCCAACCCAATACACACACCAATACATTTCCTCCCAATGTCTAGGAGTATAAATGTACCCTTAACACGCGCCCGTCAGCACTGAAGCAAAGTTGCTCAGAAGCGCTGAGCGCCCTCGCCCTCGTCAGCAGCGTCCTTCAAAGTAAGCTGCTTCTACTGTAATGCCAGATGTGTAATGACAAAAGCTGATGCTAAAAAGGGGTGCTGGGGGGGGATGGTTAGCAGATGCTATCACAGGGTGGTAGGGGGAATAGGGGGTGCTACTGCTGGGGGGGGGCGGTTGTTGTTGGATGATTGGGAGGCTAGCACCCTCATGTTATTACCACAGGGGGGGGGGTGTTGCTGGTGAATGATTAGGGTGCTACTGTTCATCAACACCCCCCAACCCCCCAGCAGTAGTACCCCCATAATCTTTCAGCTGATGCTATTATCACAGGGTGGTAGGGGGAATGGGGGGTGTTGCTTGTGGATGATGGGGGTGCTACTGCTGGGGGGTTGGGGGGTTGGGGGGTGTTGATGAACAGTAGCACCCTAATCATTCACCAGCAACACCCCCCCCTGTGGTAATAACATGAGGGTGCTACTGCCCTTGCAGTAGCATCCCAAACATCCAACACCCCCCCCAACAGTAGCACCCCCATCATCCGTCAGCTCATGCTATTACCACAGGGGGGTAGGGCGATTGCCCTGGCAATAGCATCCCAATCATCCAACAACACCCCCTACCCCAGCAGTAGTACCCCCATCATCCGTCAGCTCATTCTATTACCACAGGGGGGTAGGGTGGATGGGGGGGGGGGGGTGTTGCTGGTGGATCTCAATCATCCAAACCCCCCTTCAGCAGTAGCACCCCCCAACATCTGTCAGCTCATGCTATTACCACAGGGGGGTAGGGGGAATGGGAGTGTTGCTGGTGGATGATGGCGGTGCTACTGCTGGTGGGGGGTGTTATTGGTGGATGGTGAGGGGCGCATGATGGGGCATTATATGTGAGGGGCACACGATAGGGGCATTATATGTATGTGAAACCATATTCGCTCAGCCCTGATAGGAAATTTCTGTGGGTGGAACAAGAGCTCAGCCTATCAGGGCTGAGCGAATATTGGCTCACTGCCCTAATAGACTGAGCGCTAATCTATGTGATTGGCTGGCAGTGCCGAAAGAAGAATGGAGAAGAGTGAGTGTTTAAAATTTTGGTCCAATACTTGATGCGGCCCAGCCTCACCCAGCTTATACCTCCAGTGGCCCCCAGATAATTTGAGTTTGAGACCCCTGCTTAACAGAGACACATTTCTGCAAAATCGGAATAACTTTTAAGGCGTAGTATAGCAGTCTCACTGTTTGTAGACACAATATGATAGCAGCAGCCATCCATTAGTATATTAATTTGATGAACAGCAGCATTTCTGGACTGTTATTGGCCAATGGTTGTGTATTAATGTTTACACACAGCTCCAATATTTTCCTCTATGTACGTATTACTGTTAGAAGCATGGAGGTTCCTTAGCTAGGTGCTTTCTCACCTTGACATTGGAGTTACGTTATTGTAAATCACACAATGTTTGACCCTATACAGCAGAACACTTCTCTCACCATTCTTAAGGTAAAAACATTTATTTTTTCATTTATGATAGATCAAGTGAGGGTCAGGTTTGTCCCATTGGGGAGACTTGCCTCCATTACCTGAAGTAAGAGGAAATCCCTCCAAAGCGAGGGGGTCGCTGGCTGTCACCAGGACTAGTGTCTCCCATGGATAATTTCACCCAATTACTGTTTCTTTGACAACCCAAAATTGAAGTAGGACAACTAGAGAGGGGGGATCTCCCTAGTGGGTGACACTGACAGTAGTAACAAATTGACAAATATGTTATTATAATTTGCTATTGCCTGCAATATTTATTTCAAGATAAAACCTGCCTTGTCTTTCCCTCTTGTATCACTGTATAACCAAACTGCTTACATACAGTCCAGCCACTGTACAATGTTTGTGGCTAATGTCTCTGAAATAATACACTCAAATTTATATTTCAAATTAAACCTACCTTTCTCACTCTCTTGTATACTAAAGCCCAACCAAGCTGCTTACATACTATCTAGCCACAGAACACTATTGTGGCTATTATCTTTCACACAATTCTTCTGTTTTTAACCATTTGCTGAATATTCAAGTGCTTGCATATTGCCCCAATTCCTGCCAATTACTACCAACCTGCTGAAGTATTTTAAATATATGGGGATATAATTGGGATACAGTTGTGAATAGGGACTGGGAGTGGGTTGTCTAGGGCTGTGGTTTTGAACAAATTTTTTGTGCACTCTGTTTTGATATTTTATTTAACTTTTAAAATTGCAGTATATCACTGCAGAAAATAAAAACACAAACTATGCTACCAAACTCTTGTGCCACTGGCCAATTTATATGCAGTTGGAGGCTTTAGTATTATTCTGATTTGATTTGGCTGCTACTTCTACCAGTCAATTCAGGCCTCTTGCTGCTATTCCATAACATTACATATAGCCATAAAGGCATCTCCCAAACACCTAAAGCACCTGAAGCACCTAAGGATTGGTGTTGTTCCCATGTCATCATCGACGTCACTCTCTATGATGTATGGTATTTAAAAAAAATAGTTTTATGCTTTAAAGCGGGGGTTCACCTGCAAACATTTTTTTTAAAGCCAGCAGCTACAAATACAGCAGCTGCTGACTTTAAAAAAAAGTAACACTTACTTGTCCAGTGCATCCGCCAAAGCCGGTCTCAGCTTCCCCCGCCACCATCCTCTGTAAGGGAATCGGAAAGTGAAGCGCTGCAGCTTCACTGCCCGTTTCCCTATTGCGCATGCACGAGTCATGGTGTGCAGTTCCACTGGTCCCCGTTGTGTTCTGGGAGCCGAGTGTTTCCCAGAACACAACGGTGGGGGGGTGGGGGCGGGGTGACGTGGAGGGGCGGAGCGAGTCTATACCGGGAAGTGGTGTCCAGGTCCCCTTACAATAACTTGCCTATTAAATGTCAAAATTACCAGAATTTAGTATCAAGAATCACCCCTTATAAACTTCAATGGGTTTCTCTGTTGGGGATTTGTATGCAGAACTTATAAATACAAATAAATAATCACGCATGACTAAAAACTGTGGATTGAATAGGCCGTGGCTCTTTATTATAGGTATTAAATAATTAATTTAATATATTACCACAGATAAATCATAAATCAAATAATACTCATAACATTACCTTAAAATGTCATTCATAACCAAATTGCTTAGATATTTAAACTCAAGCTAACCATTTCACATAACTTCATCAATTCCTTTCAAAGAAACAGGGGTGGGGTGGGATGAGCATTCTTCTGAAAATCCTTGCTGACTGCCAGCAAATTACGCATCCCCTTTTCTTTTATAGGTGCATGTTCATGCAAGAGAACCGTTTTTTGAAAGTTGACAACTTTTTCAACCAATCACAGGTAAGTACTTATATTTAAATTGTATTTACAGTTACCTAGCAACCTCCCTCCTCATCTGCCACTCTCCCATTTCAACAGGAATTGATGAACCTTCCACAAATTAAACCTGGGCAGCCCCGCCATTCCAAACAAGTGATTATTAGTCTTATATTATGTGATTCAGCACATGTAGTATATTATACTGCAGTGCCCTTGTGGCCTGCAGTATATAGAAAGAACTACAGGAACCCTTTAACAACTTCCCGCCCAGTCAATGGACAATTGACGTCCGGGAAGTGGTTGTGAAATCCTGACTGGACGTCTATTGACGTCCTGCAGGATTTTATGTGGGGGCACGCATCGCAGCGGAGGCTATTTACCATGTGATCAGCCGTGTCCAATCACGGCTGATCATGATGTAAACAGAAAGACCTGTTGATGGATCTTCCTCACTCATGTCTGACAGACGTGAATAGAGCAGAGCCGATCGGTGGCTCTCCTGACAGGGGCGGTTCATGCTGATTGTTTATCAGCACAGCCCCCCCTCAGATGCCCACACTGCACCACAAGGGAAGCCCACACTGGACCACCAGGGAACGAAAAAAAAAGGGAAAAAAAAGGACAGTAAAAAAATAAAAATAAAAAAAGGGCAGTAAAAAAAAGAATAGATGTCAATCAGTGCCCACAAATGGGCACTGACTGGCAACATGGACCCCTCAGTGTCCATCAGTGCCACCCCTCAAGTGTCCATCAGTGCCATGCCACAATGTCCATCAGTGCCACCCCTCAGTGCCCATCCATGCCCAGTGCCCACCTATCAGTGCCCATCTGTGCCACCCATAAGTACCCATCAGTGCCACCCATAAGTGCTGTCCATGAGTGGCCATCTGTGCCGTCTGAGTGCCCAGTGCCGCCTATGAGTGCCCATCAGTACCGCCTATAAGTGCCCATCAGTGCCACCTATGAGTGCCCACCAGTGACGCATACCAGCGCTGCCTATCAGTGCACATCAGTGCCGCCTATCAGTGTCCAACAGTGCCGCCTCACCGGTGCCCATCAGTGCCGCCTCACCGGTTCCCATCTGTGCCACCTCATCAAACTTCATCAAAACTTATTTTTTTTCAAAATTTTCAGTCTTTTTTTAGTAGTTGCGCAAAAAATAAAAATCACAGAGGTGATCAAATACCACCAAAAGAAAGCTCTATTTGTGGGAACAAAATAATACAAAAAAATAGTTTGGGCACAGTGTAGCATGACCGCGCAATTGTCATTCAAAATGCGACAGCGCTGAAAGATGAAAACTGAATTGGGCAGGAAGGTGCGTAAGTGCCTGGTATGGAAGTGGTTAAAAACGTATCTGAATCTGAAGCCATACAATACACTGTATATGTGTTTATACTGTATATAGTATAAAAATAGCTTATAAAGATTTAAAAAAATGATACTCACATTTTCATAAAAATCCTTTTCTGAGGTATAAAAACCATTGGAGGAGAAAGTAGTACATTTATAGAGATATTAAAAAAAAAACATAAATACTGGACATTTCAAGCTCAGACTTAGTCAATTTAATTATAAAGTATAAGTAATTTGGATTAGTGCAGGGAGAGGATGAACGAGGAAGTATACGGTTGGGGTTGCTATGGCAACAACATTTTTTAAAACAAATACTTACACATAGCTGGCATGCAAATTTTACAAAGTCACTTTGAAAAAACACATCAAGGTACAATCAGCTACGTCTTTCCTCTCCAAGAGAGATGCTTAGTGCCAGGCTACTCCGATTTGAGCTTATAAATTGAGTATTGACTGTACTGTGTACTCTGTTAAACTGTGAGTGCATTGGTTTTATTTATTTTTTTAAAACTGAACCTAGGCCAAACTATTTTTTAGAAAGCAGTTCACATTTGTTTTTAGATAAATAGATGTGCTAGCTCTGTACTTGCAGCAGTACAAGGTTGACACTATACGTAGAGTGATTTACTTTCAGTGAGTGATTCGATCCATCTCATTCCTGCAGCAATAACAGTGAAGTACTCTGCTCCCATATCACCCTTTATAGAGCCACATGCACACCTGCCCACACAGCCAGTGCTGTAATGTGTTCACTGTTCTTTATTGCCATTACTGCCCAGAGTTGGTAGACAACTGGACACTGTACATTGAAGTAGGGTAGAGAGGGGGTGAAGAGAACCCCTATAGAGTAAATGGAAGGAAATTTCTGCATATACAGGAAATTATGTAGGGTGCACTGCTACTCTTACGCAGGCAGCTGCTGTGAGAATGCTAAAAAGGACCCTCTGATAATATTGCAGGAACTTTAAATGACAGTATCTTCACAAAGAAGCAAAGTATGAAGAGAATATTTTTTTAATTCAGTACCAGAGGTTTCCAAAGTGAGCTTTTTTTTTAAAGCTGGCCTAATATAGTAACTACTCTTTTGTCATAAGGGAGTCATGTTAAAGTGTAAATGCGTAAATGCGTAAGTGTAAATACATATATTTTTTTAATTTTTAATATTATACACTATATTGTAACCTATATAGCTATTGCATCAATTGTATATCCCTATAATTTCTAGACTATCAAGAGCTAGGCCTAATGGAATTAAGTTAGCTATGAAGACAGACACATATGCTAGTAAACAATATCTTATTTATTTCCCAAGAAGTTAGGAATATCACACACTAAACAGCAGATATCTATAGAGCCTATAACAACAGTACATATACTAAACACATCCTCTAGGTAGAATCCTTGTTGGCTGAGCTCAATATGGCAAATAGGGCTCTCTGTTTCAAACAGCCCTATTTAAATATTTAAAGAACCTCAGTTGTATCTCATTCAACCCCCCCCTCATTGCCATCCCTATTTGCTTCTATAAGCTATATCTTATTTATTTCCCAAGAAGATATGAATATCACACACTAAACAACAGATACTGTATCTATAGAGCATGTAACAACAATAAAACAGTACATATACTTAACACATCCTCTAGGTAGAATCCTTGTTGGCTGAGCGCAAGATAGCAAAGAGGGCTCCCTGTTTCAAACAGCCCTATTTAAAGAACCTCAGTCGTATCTTATTCAACCCCTCCCCCACCCCATTGCCAGCCCCATTTGCTTTTGGACAAATCAGTGTGTTCACAGGTTAATCCTCCTCAATAGATTATATTACAGACTGTCCTGCCAGACTAGGCCCCATATCATCTCCAATAGCTTGCTGGTCATTGATCAGATCGTAAGTCTGTATTGTCATGTAAAGTTAGAGGCTTAACTTGGCTACATTCCAACCTGGGGGGGGGGGGCATCCTGTCCTCCAGGGAACTGCAAGCATCAGCCTGGCTGACCGTTGGGAATGAAAACAGATATGTAGAAAATCCAGAAATTATATTAATTCATGTTGCCTTCCAACAATCAAAATCCAAACCCACACCAGTGTGTGCAGTGATTTTAAGTTCTACTGAGAAGGCCTATCTTCCTGTGTAGTACTATTCAATCCCCATATTTTGTAAGTAATTTAACCCAATTAAACGGATCAGCACATGTTTTAAGTTCACTTACTGCTTTATTTAATTTAAAACACTTCTGTAGCTCCATAGAGCTGTGCAGCAGATAAAGTAGGTATTTTAGGCCTGTTTATTACCACGTCCAACATAGTCTCAGTTTCTGTTATTGGATATCTTGCTTGAATGCCCTGCTTCACTTCACACCACAGCAATACTCTGTGTTGGCTATTTTAAACATAGACATAAAGTAAAATGGTTAAAATATATAACATAGTAAAGAACATGAAAATGTATCAGATAGGTTGAAATGTGGGAATCAGCCAAAGGGATCCATATTTACAAAGATACACGATGCTGCATGCCAAAGTCCCACCAGTAGCTACTGGAGGCGTCTGACTCGGGAGCTGTGGGTAAAAGATCCAAAATGGGCTGGCAACTAGAAAAATGGCAGAAGTCCCATTGGACGAAACATACGTCAGGCTAGGCACCAAGCAGCTGTGACGTCCGAACACTGGGAGGGTGCTAGACAAACACATATTTTTGTTTTGAGCCTAATTTTATAGTTTTTGTTTTTCCTTAACTGATGATAAATGTAGAGTATACACCTGTGGAATCCAATTAAGCAGCCTGGGTAGTGGATGCGGTTGAGCCCATAGTGAGGGGTAAAAACTCACTAATGTGCAAATAGACAATGGTAAGCAGATATACTTACCATGTCTATCCTGTGGGGAGCACCGTGTGTCTTCATAAATTGAACAGGGAGAGCTGTGGTGGCTCAACGTGATTGGCACTGCACTGACAAGCCGTTCACCTCTGCAGCCAAGGGTTCGGATCCCGATCTCGGCTACATGTGAATTGAGTTTGGTGGTCTCAGCCCGGCTCCCGGTGGGTGTGCTATGCAAGGTACGCCTGTGCTTAGTACGCCCCCCCCCCCCCACAAAAACCACCACACTTGCACGCACACGAAATTGGTTTAAAAACACACGCACTTTGGCCATGCGGTCTCCTAAAATAAAGATAGTCGAAGGACCTACGGGGCTGGCTGGGTGGGCTAGGCCCCCTCACTCCCTCATAGGGGGAGTCCCTGTGCCCCATTGGGGTCCCGTTGGGCCCCAGTTGGGCTCCCAAGAGGAGCAGGTAGGGTGGGGTGAGTGGGAGGCCCCCCCTCACACCCGCCATTGCCACCAGGGGCATGGAGAAGGATGGCGATTGCCTCCGAGGGAGGGTCTGCCTACTCCCAACTCCTGCAGTCCGGTTCCTCTCTCTCGAGTTCACGCACAAAAATACACTTAAAAAAAAAAAAAACATAAATTGAACAGATCAGCGCACGTATTGAGTTTACTTTATGGATGTGGAATTACATTTGGACTATTAATAATCATTTTTCTTTTTCCTTTTTTCATTTTTTTTCATCTTTTCATCCTTATTGAATTATATTAGATTTTTTTTGCACTTTATTTATTAAAGTCATGGTTTGACAGCGCTACACATTTTGATTTAAACTTTTGTGTACATTGTTGTGAGAACTACTGTCGGTCACGGAACAACCGTGTCACTTACATAATTATTATTTTCTTTATATGCACTTAGCGTAATATCGCTTATTTACTATTTCTTCACTTCTTCTTCTGCTTTTTGATTATCACCACACCAGTTTCAGATCACCAGTCATCAGAAGGGAAGCTCAAATATGAAGCAAATTCCTGCCTCTACCAAGATGACATCTCCACACAGAAACTCAAAGCTTGGTGAACTAGTAATGGAAAAAAAGATCAGCTACAGGCAAAATTGGGGGATTAGTCCTTTGTGCTCCGCTTGCCTTTTTGGTCACATCATTCACAGTACAAGTCCTCTTTGACTGTGGATTAAAAAAAAATGGGTAATCATACACCACTTTATTTGTATTTACAGAAAAGAACATTACTAGTAACATGCTTTTAATTTGGTCTGTTTGCCCACCCAATTTAATATTTTTACATTCTTTACATTTTATACATACTGTAGAGTACATCATTTTCTGCCTTGACTAGAAATATCATGGATCTCTTTGTATTGATGGGTATTTTATGAAGATTTCACCATCTCTGAAGATCAGAAGGGAAAGGTCAAGATTTTCATTTTACTAAAGTTTAAAGGATTTCTCACACTTATGAGACCTTTATGTTGGCCTTAATATAGAACAAAAGATTCCCGCTAGTTGAATAATGCGTAGAACTATAGCATGCTTTTATCTTCCTTAAATGTTTTCTCTCTAGGTCTTTGTCATTTAATTTAGAGGCAATATTTCAACCAATTATAGGGTATAAGTCACTCACATAGGCACCTTTTCTGCTTTAACATCTTTGATCTTATAATGAATATCTACTTGATCTTATATGAAATGTATTGAACTATTCAAAGTGAACAATGCTAAAAAGCAAAGAACTTCAAGAATGAACACTATCCATTGCAAATTTTCCCATAAATGGTTCAGTACTATAGTTTCTAATGGGCTATTAACTGTGAGATTTACAGTAACATGGTCGTCAATGAAGCCAGCAAGTTTTTTCCATACACACCATAATTTTAATCGTAATACATAGGCATAATCTTTGAGTCGCATATGAGACTGTATTTTATATGTGCGAGGCAAGTCCGGTGCATATTACTAAAGTTTGGGTGCTGAATCGGAAACCCATTAACCACTTAAGACCCGGACCTTTAGGCAGCTAAAGGACCCAAACAGGTTTTGCAATTCGGCACTGCGTCGCTTTAACAGACAATTGCACGGTTGTGCGAGGTGGCTACCAAACAAAATTGGCGTCCTTTTTTTCCCACAAATAGAGCTTTCTTTTGGTGGTATTTGATCACCTCTGCGGCTTTTATTTTTTGCGCTATAAACAAAAATAGAGCCACAATTTAAAAAAAAATGCAATATTTTTTACTTTTTGCTATAATAAATATCCCCCAAAAATATATATACATTTTTTTTGCCTCAGTTTAGGCCGATATGTATTCTTTTACCTTTTTTTGTAAAAAAATCGCAATAAGCATTTATCGGTTGGTTTGCGCAAAATTTATAGCGTTTACAAAATAGGGGATAGTCTTATTGCATTTTTATAAAAAAAAAATTTAATGGCGACAATCAGCAATTTTTTTCATGACTGCGACATTATGGCGGACACTTCGGACAATTTTGACACATTTTTGGGACCATTGTCAATTTCACAACAAAAAATGCATTAAAAATGCATTGTTTACTGTGAAAACGACAATTGCAGTTTGGGAGTTAACCACAAGAGGGCGCTGAAGGGGTTATGTATGACCTCATCTGTGTTTCTAACTGTAGGGGGGTGTGGCTGTAGGTGTGACATCATCGATTGTGTGTCCCTATATTAGGGAACACACGATCAATGACGCCGCCATAGTGAAGAACGGGGAGGCTGTGTTTACACACAGCTCTCCCCGTTCTTCAGCTCCGGGGACCGATCGAGGGACTCCAGCAGTCCCGGTCACGGACCTTCGGACCGGGTCGCGGGCGTGCGCCCGCAACCCATGGCTGGGCACTAGCAGAGGACATACCTGTACGTGCATGTGCCCATTCGTGCCATTCTGCCGACGTAAATGTGCAGGAGGTGGTCCTTAAGCGGTAATTAAGTAAATTGCACCCGAATGTTAGAAACAGCAATGACCATTTTCTAGGTTAATAGAAAAGGGACTGCTGAACAAGTTGCATTTGTGGAATTGGGCATTGTCCTGGGGGACATGTACCAAAAAATTGTAAAACTCTGATAAGTAGCAATTTTAGGTTAGTGAAACATTAAAAATGCCAAATTCCTTTAACATGCCTTGGGGCTGACTATAACTTGCCTCTAAAGTGGTGCATCTGTTTGATGTATGCAAACTACTACAGCCAAACTGACATTTAGGCCTGCAAAAGAGCGCCTGCAAAGCGCCTGTAAAGCACCTCTCCTGTCACTCCAGTGTGAAAGCCTGAGTGCTTTCACACTGGAGCGGTGCATTGTGGGATGTAAAAAAAAGTCCTGCAAGCAGCATCTTTGAGGTGGTGTACATTGCCCATTAAATCTCTATGACCGTTGGAGCTCAGAGGCAAACGTGAACGTAAGTCCCGCCCACATATGTAAACGTCGTTAAAATCACACATGTGAGGTATCGTCACGTTCTAGCACTAGACCTCCTCTGTAACTCTAAAATGGTAACCTGTAAAATAATTTAAAGCGTCACCTATGGAGATTTTTAAGTACCAACGTTTGGGGCCATTCCATGAGTGTGCGCAATTTTAAAGTGTGACAAGTTAGGTATCTATTTACTCAGCGTGAGATCATCTTTCACATTATACAAAAAAATTGGGCTAACTTTACTGTTTTGTTATTTTTTAATTCATGAAACCGTTCCCCCCCCCCAAAAAAAATTATTAAAAAATTGAAAACTTATTGCGCAAATACCGTGCGAGATAAAAAGTTGCAATGACTGCCACTTTATTCCCTAGGGTGTCTGCTAATATATATATATATATATAGTAATTTTCAAGCAAAAAAATTATGGTTTTTACATGAAGGAGAGAAGTGCCAGAATTCGGGATTCCCTTGATCTTTTTTAGACCGTTACTCTAGGTTCAGACCGAACTGGCACCTCATAGCTAAAACTGAAAAAAAAAGAGCCGCAGCATTTTATTTTTTTAATTATTTTAGTAGTTTTAAGTTCTTTGTATGCTGAAAATGACCTATTTCCACATAACAAACACCTAAATCAAAATATATTTTTCTGAATCTGACCTTCTTACAAAAATTGAATGAGCATGGTTTTGTAACTACTGCTTTGTTACTACAATTATTTATCAATTATAGTTCATATATTTTAAGCAGAGTTCAACCCCCCACCACCAAATAATAACAGTCAGCAGCTAAAAAAATACTGTAGCTGCTGACTTTTAATATTAGAACATTTACCTGTCCAGGGATCCCATGATGTTGGCACTCCAGCCAATTCTTCTATTTGCTCTCGGGTTCTGCCGCCACCATCCCTTGGAAGGGAAACCAGCAGTGAAGCCTTGTGGCTTCACAGCTAATTCCCTACTGCTCATGCGTGCTTCGCTTTCTGAAGGGTCCAATGGTGGTGGAAGGAGGAGGGGGTCCAAACTTCCAGTGGACCTTTCCGCAGTGAAGTCTCCCGGAAGTGAGGACGGGTACCTGTTAAAAGAGGTAACCACTCCCCCCTCCTCTATGAAGGTGCCAAATGTGGAAGCAGAGGGGAGATAGAAAACAAGCAGAGCTTCCCCTTTTGGTTGGAGCTCTGCTTTAAGTAGTAAGAGCTGTGTGTGGCCTTTAGGCCTCTTGCACACAGTACTGATGTTTAAACATCTGCTTTTTTAGATGTAATTTCAAGTGTTCATGTTGGATGTATTTGTATGCATTTACACGCAATCATATTCTCACACCAGAATGTTGTTGTATTCATACCCATACTCACATATGCCCATATTTTTTGCCTACTGGCTGCATTTTAGATGAATAATAATAATAAAAAAAATATGTACTAAGCTTTTTCAAGCTGCAGTGTACAAGAGGCCTTACAGATGTAGCTAGCATTTTCTTGTTCCCTACTGATGCCTAGAAAATCTCCATCTATCTCCAGATGCATCTCTTATTCCACAACGGTTTACCCAGTTCTCATGGGTCAGTAGAGCCTAACTTCACAGGCAGTCCCTTTGTGCGTGAAACAAATTTATTGGGTGAAATTCAGCATAAAACCTGACCACTAAACCACTAGACTGTAATCATAAAGGTTGATCATGGACCAATTGCACTACAGGAAATGACAACTTACACAATGCGCATTGTGGTGAATAAATAAAAGAGTTGCATTTTTTTCACGTTTATCTGTGCTGCCAGTCTAATCAAAATGAATGGGCTACCTTAACATAGTGTGCGTCAAATGGAAGTAAGGGTTTCGCTAAAAAATAAAAATATATACTCACCTAGGTGGATGCAGCATCATAACAAACTGCACTCCTGTGATCCATAGAAGATGTACAGCCAAAAAAACTTTTGCTATACTTCTTTATTGCACAATAACCCTTTTGTCTAATGCATTGGCACAGCTCATGTTGACTGGGCCCTTTGTGTTGTACAAATTGAGAATCTCTAAAACTAGCAGTTATTGCCTGGCAGCTGAAAATTAGAGGAGGAGCCAGTGAGTAGTACAGTTGTTGGCCTGGTAGGCTTGTGATAAGAGCAGGAACCCAACTAGAAATCACAGGCCCCATAGCAAAAATGTAATGGGCCCCCATAAAGAAAACATCACATCATTGTATGACAATCTTATTAGCACAACACATAATGAAGGAACGAAGAGCATGTGGTGATACTATTAGGGTAAATACTGATGTGTGGGCTGTGGAGGATGGGTCTCTTTCAACCAGGGGACCTAGATATAAAAAAAAGTGTACTTTTAAAAATACACTTATTCTGTAAAGGAACCCTATCACTGATGTGCCATACACGGATAAGAGTATTTTTTGTTTAAAGTGCTAGTATACAATTACAAATAAATAAAAACAGCAAAGATTCCCCCTGAAAATGCATAAATTAGTAGGGGGTGCAGCCTGGGTGGCCAGGAAAGGGGGAATCAATGTATGGCTCTCCCCTCCTAAACCATATCAAGCCATGTGCCTCCAACATTGGTAAGGTACCTCGCAAGCGAGGGCAGAAGAATTACCCCAACTTGCAAGGCACTTTGTCCCCAATGTTAATGGGACAAGGGCCTCATTCGCACATTTTGCCCCCCAAAAGGGATGTAGGAGTCTGTGAGGGGGGCTTATCATAATCTGAAAACCCCCACATATACAGCCCCTCAGTGGATGATTACAGAGTAAAAGGAATAAATAAAAACACTCACACTATGAAAAAGTCCTTTATTAGGGAAAAAATGTCATCTGGCAATGTAGGTCCATGTCGATAACATTGGCTCACCACCTGACGATGTTGACTCATAAACACAATAAACCACTTCTTCCAGAACATGTCCATGTGCTGCTATCTCCAGCTAGCTTCTGTTTGTAAACAAAGGGCCAGTGATTTTGGGTGTTGTGATTGACTAGTTAAGTCAATGATACCACCCAGGATCCCTGGCCTGTTTGGTTACAAACAAAAGCTAGCAGTTATCTGGCATTTAGCAGCAGTAGTGCTACTGCTGCAAAATTACAGAATTCCATGCAAAAAAACATACAAGAAATCCATACCGGGCCCCTGATTCGAGCATTTAACCTGGTTCACCAGCAAAGGAGGAAGCAGGGGGATGTATGTGCGCCCCCCCACCACCTCATGGACCATACCAGGCCACATGCCCTGAACATGGGGGGTGCCTTGCTACTTGGGACCCTCTGGCAACTTCACTTGTTGTTAAGGACTCAGTGGTGTTTGCATCCACCGGTATCCTGAACAATCATTAACAGTGGGAAGCGGTCATGTATAACTGTAGTAATACCTAACTTCCAAATGCCCAAGCAGCAAAAGTTAGGTCCGTACTTTTGTTAGGACTGAACCTTGAGCTCATCCCAATCCATAATATACTCTTACAGACACATATAAACCTCAGAGCAAAATAACATTTCTCAGAACTCTTCTATTAAATATACATTTCTGTTTGAGTGTATTTTAACCACTTCAATACAGGGCACTTATACCCCTTCTTGCCAAGACGAATTTTCAGCTTTCAGTGCTCTCACACTTTGAAAGACAATTACTTAGTCATGCTACACTGTACCCAAACAAAAAGGTTATCTTTTCTTTCACACAAATATAGCTTTCTTTTGGTGGTATTTAATCAACGCTAGGCTTTTATTTTTAGTTTTTATTGTAAAATCTATAGAGTCTACAAGCTATGAAGCCAATTATTAAAAAATGTATCAACCTGATCACACTTGATGTATTGACATTTAATTTCTTGCGCCCTCAGTTGAAGTCGATTGGAAGACGAAACCGGTCAGGGCGGGGCTAACGCCGCGTTTCCGGAAGTGACGTTTTCTGCGCTCCACTGGTGGTTTCTGACCAGGAAGGACATTTGGTCTCACACACTACATGCCTGCTTCTGGGATTTCTGATTCCATCTGAAAATTGTCGTTTTATGGCTCATCTCTGCTGATTAATGGTACGTGCATTATGAGCGGGAGTTCTATGTATGGTTAAGGGCTGTTCCTTTTTAAACATTAAAGCAGAATTACACTATTTCGGATTTTATTTGTTTTATGTGGAGCTTTAACCCTTATTGATCTCCTGCTGGGCTGACGGATGTTTGTGGTGAAAAGTGATTCTCTTAAGGCTTGATATTACTGCCTTTCTGGTGAGTTTAAACCCCGAAGGGGAGTGTCCCTCACTTGTGGTGAAATATCTGGGACAAGGTGTAGGATCCTGAGAATCTTCTGAGAAGCACCCATCACTGTTTATCTCTTTTCTACATCATCTGAGCTCATTATATTTTGTTGGGCATTTTAACCAGGCTTATTAGCGCTGTCTATCATCTGGACTCTGTGTTCTAATTTTGATATTATACTATGTGGTGGAGGATAGCCAGTAGTCCACCTTAAAATGATTGTAAAGCTTTATTTTTTTTTAAAATAACAAACATGTCATACTTACCTCCACTGTGCAGCTTGTTTTGCACAGAGTGGCCCCGATTCTCAAATTCTGGGGTCCCTCTGCGGCTCTCGTGGCTTCTCCCTGCATCAGATAACCCCTCCTAGGAGAAGCGCTCTCCCGGGGGTTATCTTGGGGGCACGCTCCCAAGTCCAGCATTTGAGTCCATAGACACAAATGCCAGACTCAGCCCCTGCATCAATGGATTTGATTGACAGCAGTGGGAGCTAATGGCTGCACTGCTATGAATCTATTCTATCAAGAGCCGGGACGCCATGCAGAGAGGGACAGCACGTCTCGCCGAGTGAATTCCGGGGCTCAGGTGAGTAAAACGGGGGGGGGGGGCTGGGGGGAAGGTGACTGCCAGAGGATGCATTAAGGTGAAAAAACACAAGGGTTTACAAACCCTTTAAGCAGCATAGTTTACTAAACCTTTTGCAGTCATATATACAGTACCTGTAGATAGAAGGGACATGTCACCCCTTACAAACACCTCAGCTTACCATCAATTGCCTCTGAGAATAAACATGTTGTCCTGGTTTATAATATTCCAACAATGGTAACTACAAAATGTCCATCCCTGGCAAGTTATCTTTAAATAAACAAATGAATTATCCAAGAGTTTTGCTGTTGTCAGGGGCTAGGGTCTAAGAAACGATACTAATAAATCTAGTCATTGTCTTTGATAAATATGCCAGGCTGTCAAACAGGTTTATTGATTATTGACTTCCTGCTGGCTCTAGTACTGCAAAATACTCTGATTTATTTGACAAGATCAAAGCTCTGCAGTTGTGTGACTTGATTTTTTTCACAATGTGAATTAATGACTCTATGGAGGGCAGAGCTCTGTGTCAGATAGCTGAATTGTTTGATGTAATAATATTTCACATATTTCTACAGAGCAAATGGAACACGGGACAAACTAATCATTCAGCACCCCATCCATGACTCCTAAACAGTGTAAGCAGTAAACAAAAATATATCAGTACATATTGCAGCCAATTACATATCTTGGATAATAAAATATGAAGCTTAAAGCAGAGGTTCACCATAAAACAATTATATATCATTCCATCCAGCATATTTGCGTCACCTACAGTATGCTGTTTTTTTTTTTTTTTTTCGCTGTACTTACCGTTTAATCGTTAATTTTCTTTTCTTCCTCCCGCGGGGAATAGGCGTTCCTATGAAGATGATTGACGTGCAGCTATGGCCCATCACGCGTTCCGAAAATAGCCGAAATAGGACTCGGCTATATACGGCGCCTGCGCAGTCAGCTCCTAGTCTGTGGGCAGGCGCAGTATAGCGCCGTGAAGAGCCGAGTCCTAGTCAGGCTATTTTCGGGAAGCATGACGCGCCATAGCCGCACGTCAATCATGTAGCTCTCCTCATAGGAACGCCTATTCCCCGAGGGAGGAAGAAAAGAAACTCAACGATTAAACTGTAAGTACAGCGGGAAAAAAAACAAAAAAACAGCATACTGTAGCTGACGCAAGTGAAACCCCGCTTTAATGAATGTACATTTTTTGTAATTAAAAAACAAAAAAACAACAGGGATTTGTTGTAGGCCCCCCCCCGGAGTGGGTGCTAGAAATATACAGGTTTTTCTTATCTGTTCAGAGGCTGCCAGCCCAGGTACCTACTCCAGAAGCACATCAACAAACTCAGTCTGGGGGAGCCTTTTAAAGACTTATGGCAGGAAAGAGGGATGACGGTGTAGGAGAAGCAAAAGCACATGCATATCTTGGAGGACAGATTCCTGGAAAATCTTGTTTCAGCAGTATTGGGGTCTTCAGTAGTAGCCTAAAAGCAATACTGGCAATAGAGGAGACAGCAAGTTAACCAGTTAACCCGAGACTCTGTAATGCCCTGTACACATGACCGGTTTTCCTGACATGCCAAAACTCAACGTTTTTCCTGACGTGATTCCTCTGAAGCCTGCCTTGCATACACACATTCAGTCAAAAAAACTAAGGCACTATAAAGGGGACGTTTCATTCAAGTGGCGCCACCCTTTGGGCTGCTTTTGCTGATCCTCGTGTTAGTAAGAGTTTGGTGAGAGACGATTCACGCTTTTCAGTCTTTGTGCTTTTCAGTACATTACAGTGTGACAAATGTGCTATCTCAATTACGAACACTAGTTTTACCAGAACGAGCGATCCCGTCTCATTCTTGATTCTGAGCATGCACGTTTTTCCCCCTCAGAAAGGCATACACATGAGCGGTTTTCGCAACGAAAAAAAGACTGACGGGAAACACGACAGAAAAAATTAGAGCAGGTTCAAATTTTTTTGAGGGCAGTTTTCTCGTCAGGAAAACTGTTATGGAGCATACACACGTCCGTTTTTCCCGATCAATCTAAAAGATGGCAGTTTTCTCATCTGGAAAACCAGTCATGTGTACGAGGCATAAGAGCAGTCACAGTCCTTGCAGCAACTAATTATAAAAATAATAATATAATAATAATAAAATTAATTTCAATTCTGCAAGTGTTCTAATTTACTATTACTGTTTTCTAGCTGATCTAAAAACGCTTTTGACATAAAGGGACACTTTTTGGTTGCCATGGACAATCTCAAGTTTCCAGGAAGAAAGAACAGTTTAATTAACCACTTAAGGACCCCCGCACGCACATATACGGCCACAACATGGCTCGTACAGGCACAAGGGCGTAAATTTACGTCCCCGCCTTCGTGCGGTTCGGGGGTCCCATCGGGACCCCCTCCGTGGCGTGCGGGGGTCCCCCTGGCTCCAGGAGCGATCCGGGACGAGCGGGCGGATGTCAGTGTTTACCCGCCCCCCCGCGATCGCTCCCAGCCAATGCGCGCACTCCCCCTTTGTGTCACTTCCTCCTCCTGTGTAAACACAGGAAGGGGGAAGTGATGTAATCTCCCATCACAGCGGTATTTCCAACCGCTGCGATGAGAGGAACACCTCACAGTAAGTGTGCACCAACACTACACTGACATACACACACATAGGCATACTTAACCCCTTGCAATCTGCCCCCCACCCCCCCTGTCACAGTGTCACTGAATGCAGTGATCTAATCACTGCATTTAGTGTCAGTGTGACAGGCAGTGTAAAATCAGTTAGTGTTAGGTTCAGGATAGCCCCCCCACCCCCCCTAATAACGTTTTAACCCCCTGATCACCGCCCTAGTTAACCCTTTCACTCTCTATTGCCAGCGTCACTAAGCGATCATTTTTCTGATCGCTGTATTAGCGTCGCTGTTCCCGCTAGGTAGCTATTTTTTTTTATCGCAATTTTTTTTTTTTACTAAAGACATGTGGCTAAATACATTTTGGCCTAAATGTTTGACTAAAATTTAGTTTATTTGATTTTTTTTTAACAAAAAGTAAAAAATAGTGTTTTTTTTTCAAAAATGTCGCTCTATTTTTGTATATAGCGCAAAAAATAAAAATCGCAGAGGTGATCAAATACCACCAAAAGAAAGCTCTATTTGTGGGAAGAAAAGGACGCAAATTTTGTTTGGGAGCCACGTCGCACGACCGCGCAATTGTCTGTTAAAGCGACGCAGTGCCGAATCGCAAAAACACCTTGGGTCATTTACCAGCGTATTGGTCCGGGTCTTAAGTGGTTAATATGAAAGTGCAGGCAGGGCACTGGAAAAACCACTAGGGACAAAAAAGAAGGTGAAATGATTTGATACCGTAATGTAATCTGTAAGATTACAGTGTACTGTATGTGTTGTTTTTTGTACTTTTTGCCACCGGTATCCGCCCCCAAGCATCACGACGCTCGCAGGGAACGGAGCCCTGAACACAGAGCATGTGGCTCGGGTTACTGCTAATGGTATTGAAATCTAATCCTGAGCCACACTCTGGAATACCACCAGGAGGGTTAAAGTAGAATTTTGGAAACATTTTTATTTTATTTTGGATAGTATTTTGGATAGAACAAGTGAGGGTTATAACCCCTGCCAAATTTTTTTAGATTTTGCCATCTGTGTCTCATTTCGGAAGTTTCCCTTCACTTCCTGTCCCATATCCAAACAGGAAGTAAAAGGAAATCCCTGCAAATTAAGGGAATTCCTTGGGGACCCCCAGCTCACTGGGGGTTACCTAATGTCACCTAGTTTCCCCCATTTGGAAGATTTCCCCTCTATTACATTTCTGGGGTTAACCCAAAATTTGGGCTTTTCTTTCATTTTCCATAATAATGGTAAATGGGGCAAATTGAGAGTGTGAATGTCAAAAACAAGGGCACAGACAGCAATAAAAACTGTCAGGTGTTCTAATCCACCTCCCCTCTATCCAAAGATAAAACAAAGTTTTACTTTTAGTTATAATTTAGGGCTCTGGATCACGACCACTTCCAGCCCACTTCTACCTACTTCCACTTACGCCGACTTACGCCTACGAAATATACGCCACGCTGGTGCAACGTTGGGAGCATTTGCTTTGTGAATTCCATGCTTGCCTCTCTGCGCTGCGTCGGTGTAGCGTAAAAGAGACACGCTACGGTGGCATAAATGTGCGCTGATGTCTGTGAATCCCTTGTGTCTAAAGCCCTGTACACACGATCGGTTTGTCCGATGAAAACAGACCGTGTGTGGGCCCCATCGGTTTGTTTTCCATTGGTGAAAAAAATAGAACATGTTTTAAATTTTTCCTATGGATAAAAAAACTACAGTTGTCCCGATACCGATACCAGTATCAGGACCGATACTGAGCAGTTGCGGGAGTACTTGTACTCCCGGAAATGCCCCCGATGCCTCATCCGATACTACCCCATCACCCCCCCTGTCGCCACCGCCGCCGCCAAAATGAAAGCCGCCGCCGCCGCATAACGCAACAACGCTGCCGCCGCCTGGTTAAACACGTGCGGGGAACATTACAGCTTTCATTTGAATAGCTGTAGTGTTTCCCACCACGCCGCGTATAGAGACTCCCCCTTGGGATTGGACGGGTGATCTGTCCAATCCCGAGCAAGGGGGAGTGTCTATACATGGCGCAGCGGGGAACACTACAGCTATTCAAATGACAGCTGTGATGTTCCCCGCAAGCTGATTAACCATGCGACGGCGGCATCTAGGTATGGGGGGACATGGCTGGATATATGGGGGACATGGCTGGATATATGGGGGACATGGCTGCATATATGGGGGACATGGCTGGATATATGGGGGACATGGCTGGATATATGGGGGACATGGCTGCATATATGGGGGACATGGCTGCATATATGGGGGACATGGCTGCATATGTAGGGGGACATGGCTGGATATGTGGGGGACATGGCTGCATATGTGGGGGGACATGGCTGCATATGTGGGGGGACATAGCTGGATATATGGGGGACATGGCTGCATATGTGGGGGACATGGCTGTATACGTGGGGGTACATGGCTGCATATGTGGGGGGACATTGCTGCATATGTGGGGGACATTGCTGCATATGTGGGGGAACATGGCTGGATATGTGGGGGACATGGCTGCATATGTGGGGGGACATGGCTGCATTTGGGGACACATTTAAAAAAAAGTATCGGTATTCGGTATAGGCGAGTACTTGAAAAAAATTATCGGTACTTGTACTCGGTCCTAAAAAAGTGGTATCAGGACAACCCTAAAAAAAACGATCGTCTGTGTGGAACTCCATTGGTCAAAAATCCATGCATGCTCAGAATCAAGTCGACACATTCTCAGAAGCATTGAACTTAATTTTTCTCAGCATGTCGTAGTGTTTTACATCACCGCGTTTGGACACGGTCGGATTTTTAACCGATGGTGTGTAGGCAAGACTGATGAAAGTCAGCTTCATGGGATATCCGAAGAAAAAAATCCATCGGATTAGATTCCATCAGATATCCGATCTTGTGTACAGGGCTTAAGCCTTTTTACCCCTTTATTCTGCTTACAAAAACGTCCTGCAGCTGGTAATTTTATTGTTTTCTTCTTTTCAAGATGATCCACCTAATTTTCCTTTTTTTATTCTTTTTTTTTATTTAGATTTAAAAAAAAAAATGTAATTGAACACATAGACATATACAAAAAAGCATATCCATAGCAGGCCAAAAACAACCACAAGTTACACAAAACATTATACAGTAACATTTAGCATACATCCAACATTGCCTATGGTACCTACTTAACCACTTAAGGACCAGAAGGATTTTCCGCCTTATGGACCAGCCCATTTTTTGCGATACGGCACTTCAACGCTTTAACTGACAATTGCGTGGTCGTACGTTTTACCCAAACAAAATGTATGTACTTTTTTTCCCTCAAATAGAGCTTTCTTTTGGTGGTATTTTATCACCTCTGTGGTTTTTATTTTTTGCGCTATAAACAAAAAAAGAGCAACAGTTTTGAATTTTTTTTTTTTTACATTTTGCTATAATAAATACCCCCCCCCCAAAAAAAAAAATGTCTTCATCAGTTTAGGCCAATATGTATTCTTTCTATATATTTTTGGTAAAAAATTGCAATAAACATATATTGATTGTTTTATCCAAAAGTTATAGGGCCGGATTCACGTAGAGCAGTGCATCTTTGTGCGGGCGTAGCATATCTACTTTACCCTACGCCGGCGCAACGTTGAGAGGCAAGCATGCTATTCACAAAGAATATGCGCTCAACGTTGTGAGGGCGTAGCGTATAGTTGTCGGCGTAAGCCGACATAAGCCATAGTAGGTGGAAGTGGGCGTGATTTTTTATAATGAAGCGTGACCCCATGCAAATGAAGGGCCGAACGAACAGCACATGCGCCGTCCCGTGGACGCTTCCCAGTACACATGCGCAGAATCACGTTGGGTCAAACGCCTGAGATACGTCGAATCAATGAACGTACCCTACGCACAGCCCTATTCACGTAGTACTAAGTAAACGACGTAAAATACGACGGCTGTTCCGACGTCCATACCTTTGCATGGGTTGCGCCACCTTTAGGTGGAATAACTTTACGCCGGACCTACGCCTCACGTAAACGGCGTATATTACAGCGACGGGCGCAAGTACGTTTGTGAATTGGCGTATCTCAGTCATTTACATATTCGACGTGTAAATCAATTGAAGTGGCCCTTGCGGCCAGCGTAAATATGCGCCCACGATACGCCGGCGTAGGCAAGTTACGTCGGGCGGAGGAACCCTTTTTCTTCCCCGACGTAACTAGCGTCGGGAATCGGCACACATTTGGACTTACATCGGCGTATCTGGAGATACGTCGGCGTAAGTCTTTCGTGAGTCCGGCCCATAGTGTCTATAAAATGGGGATAGATTTATGGCATTTTTATTATTTATTTATTTTTTACTAGTACTGGCGGCGATCTTTAGTTTTTCGTGAGGAACTGCGAAATTGCGGCGGACAGATCAGACACCCTTGACACTTTTTTGGGACCATTGACATCTATACAGAGCGAAAAATAGCCACTGATTACTGCATAAATGTCACTGGCAGGTAAGTGGTTAACACTAGGGGCCGGTCAAGGGGTTAAATGTTCCCTAGGTAAGTATTTCTAACTGTGGGGGAGGGGTGTACTGACTAGACAAGGAGAGAGATTGCTGTTCCTGATCACTAGGAACAGGAGATCTCATCTCTACTCCCCTGTCAGAGAGAGGATCTGTCTGTTTACATTGGCAGATTTTGGCTCTCTGAGGAGTGATCGTGGGTGACCAGCAGACATTGTGGCCACTGGCCATGAGCATCAGCTCCCGCATTGCGCCGCAGGCCCCCTATAGCTTCTTAAAGCAGCTGACATACAATGACGGCGATAAGCGCAGCCATGTCAATCTGCCGCAGTACAACATTGGCTGGTTTTCAAGTAGTTAATAACTTGAACAACAAAACCTTACTTAAAGTGTAAATGCTCACATATAACCATTGAATAGATAAAACAAATCCTCCTACATAAATTGTACATGTATATCTGCAGTCTTCCCTTTTCTACGCCCCTTCCAAAGTGCAGATCATGTTAAAAATCTTTCAGCAGTACATAGGGGTGGGTGGGGAGACTGGACTTACACTGTGTGAGAGCTGATTGGAGGAAAAGTTCACACACCCATTCTCCACATGGGTAGAGGAAGGAAAGAACATGCAGAGCTGTATACTAAATCGACAAGCTCCCTGCTTATCTCCCTCTAAAATCTACCTCACAGTGCTGCCGGAATGGCTGAGAGATCCTTGCACTGTGAGCTGTACTCTTTTTTTTAGAAGTTAACCCAGTGCGTGGTTACACAGGTCTGTGGCAGAGACTATTGAAACAATTCTACTTTCACCAAGTCTGTGGCAGAGACTATCTTTTGATCGAACTTGGCACAGGTAGCTAGGCCAGTGAGAGTGGGCCTATCCGGTGGTCGCTGAGTCCAGTGTGGAGACAGTTGTTACTCTGGACCTAGGAGAATATTCGTGATTCGCAAGTAAGATGCTTGAATCTCCCCAGACATTTTTCTTTAACCACCTCTTCAAGGAGAACCTCTGAGATGAGTGCAAGGAACAGTAAGGTAACGGCAGGCCCAAATCTAATCCAGCAGCTCCTATGAGGGTAGTACTACATATATTTAAGGTTTAATATAGAAAAAGATCAGCATGTTCAGTTCCTACCTCCATACCATACGCCTTACTTACAGGATTGGTTCTTCTCCCCTTTGGCCAGCTGTATTTCTTTTGGAACTTTGAAAGCCTTCACAAGGCAGTTCCCATATGTTTGAGGCCCATAAGGACAAAAGAGCGCCACCAGTGACATGAATTTTTCCAAGTCAATACAAAGCCATGCAATGCCATTGAAAGCTAAGAGTAAACATTGAACAAATTATCATTCACACGCTTTACATGTTGCATAACATACCATCCCAAATTTCTATTTTACTTGCTGATTAATATATTTATAATAAATGGACTTACGTCCTTTGTAAACACTTATTGAGACAACTAACTTGTGCACACGCAAAGTCTGTGCTTACTGCATGTGGCAGAACGCAATCAAGATACAGGGTGAAGGACCCCCAGCTTTTAAGCTTAAAAACTATTTTGAGCCACAAACATTTTTCAGACAGTTTCGGTCTTTGAGATATTGAAATTCTATTTCAGATTATGTAACATCAAGCCCTGCCCACTTTTCATCTAATGTTATTACAATTTTAAAACATAACATAGCATTCATTTACATCTGTGCTGATTTGTGCTACAAAAAGGAACGTATGTGCTGGTTTGGTTTTAGAGATATTGCGCATTATAGTGGATGAAACCTCTCCCACTTTGCACCACATGTTATTGCATTTTAAAAGCAATTATACAAATTGTTTGTGATGATTTGTACCACAAAAACAAAAAAATTCTCTTTGTTCAGTTTTCGAGATATTGGACATTCAACGTTAGATTATGTAACCTAAAGCCACGGCCGCTTTGAACTATGTTATTACATTTTAGAATCAAATATACCGTATTTATGCTGCATTGGCAGGCAAAACAAGCATATTAGTATAATGTCGTTTTTCATATAGCACTCTCATTTTGTATCAGAAAGAATGATTATGGGACACATTTACGCTTTTAGCCTGAGCTACCCTGAAAACCTAAAATATACCTTTGAAGTTTTTCAGAAGATCTTTTTAGAGCTAGAAGTGGGAATCTATCTTCAAAAGTTCACACTTTAAAGTGCAGGCTTAAAAGGCTTAAAAATAATAATAATACATTCTGTGTTCTATGTTCTTTACAAATATGCTGCATGTTACATGTGTGTGTTTCAGTTTGATTTGTTAGCTGAGAAAGATGCGTTTTTTTCTTTCTTTTTTTTTTAAATGTTTACATTTACATTTGATGCTGCTTTTATAATATTACATTTGTAACACTTTATAAATAATAAATGTGTTTTGAAAGCCTGTTTCATGAGACTATTCCTTTTTTTAAAACCATATTGTATTATTTTTATATAAAAACCATCAAACATATATCAAATGCATTTGGAAAATAAGTTTTACCCCAAAAAATTGAGTAAGTTACAAGTTAATATCACTTAAAACAAAGGAAGTAACTAAGTAATAGGGCATGACAGTGGTATAGTGGTTAGCACTTTCACCTAGCACCAAAAGGGTTGCTGGTTTGAATCCTGACCACAACACTACCTGCCTGGAGTTTGCATGTTATATCCTGTTCTTGCGTAGTTTTCCTCCCACACTCTGAAGACATGCTCATAGGGTAATTATCTCCTGTGTAAACTGGCCTTAGTATCTGTATGTATGAATGTGAGTTAGGGATCTTAGGGCCAGATTCAGATACAATTACATTGGCGCAGAGTATCAGAGATACACTACGCCGCCGTATTTTACCTGGCTCTACGACGAATTCATGTAGATTTTGGCCCGTAAGGTACGGCGACGTAGTGTATTTCTTGTGGCGGAATCGAAATACGCGATTAGGGGGCGTGAAGCATTTAAATTAGGGGCGTCCCGCGGTGATCGAATTGCGCATGCTCCGTTCAGAAATTTCCCGCCGTGCATTGCGCGATATAACGTCGTTACGTCATTTTTGGTTTGAGTAGCGTCTTTTACGTACATTCCTATTCCCGGACGACTTACGTAAAAAATAAAAACAAACATTGAAATTCGACGCGGGAACGACGGCCATACTTAACATGGGCTGTCTAATATTAGACCAGATAAAAGCTGGAATAACTTTACGCAGCAAAAAGATGACTACAGATGCCGTAAGAGATTGCGAATGACGCTCGTAACTTCGTGGATCGTCGGAAAAAGCTCATTTGCATACCCCGATGCAGAAAACGACGGGAACTCCACCCAGCGGCCGCAAATTTAGTGCAGCGTAGATCCGAAGGCGTACGAACACGTAAGCCAGACGGATTGAAGCCCGAAGCCGTCGTTTCATGGTTTGAGGATTCAGACTAATGAAACGACACGTGTAATTTGAAAGTACTCCGGTCTAACGCGAGATAGACCGGAGTAAGGGCTCTGTGAATCTGGCCCTTAGTTTGTAAGCTCCTTGAGGGCAGGGACTGATGTGAATGTTTATGTAAAGTGCTGCGTAAATTGATGGTGCTATATAAGTACTTGAAATAAATAAGTTATTGTATGTGTTGCTAACTTAAATCTTTCTATAAACTGGAAAAATGTAGTTGGCTTTACTTGAATCTATGGTCTATAAACTGGAAAAATGTAGTTGGTTTCACTTGAACCTATGGTCTATAAACTGGAGAATTTGTGTTGCCTTTACTTAAAACTATAGTTCCAGACAAGTTAAGGTATGTATTCCTAACTTAAAACACTATGGGCCAGATTCAGGTAGATGGGCGCATCTTTGTGCCGGCGTAACGTAACGCATATACGTTCTGCCGATGCAAACTAGTAAGGCAAATACAGTATTCACCAAGCACTTGCTCCTAAGTTGGCGCCGGTGTAACTTAAATGTGAAGGCGCAAGTAGATGTAGGTGGAAGTGGGTGTGACCTTATGCAAATGATGGTCTAAGCCTGGATCTGACACTGACGCCCGGCCTATCATCCACGGAGCATGCTCAGTGACCTCGGTGTCTGATCGCTTCCCTGTGAGCATGCTCACAACTACCCCGGTCCAACTTCCTGAGATATGCCGGCCCAACCGACTTATGCCGAGCCTAAAAATAAGCCCAGACATGCTCCCGTCCGGTGCAAATTTGCCTCTGGGTCCTTTAATAAAAAATAAATATATATAAATAAAAAAACATTTATACCTGTACAATTTATATTTTTTTAATATATTTTTATTTTAGTTTTTATTAAAGGGACAATTTTTTTTTCTTTTATTTTTTTTTAGAGGTCCGGAGGGCCCCAGATGCCAAATCCCCTTTTTGTATATAAAAAAAAAAATTTTTTTATTTCTTTTATTTATATATATATACATATATATATATATATATATATATATATATATATATATATATATATATATATATATATATATATATATATATATATATATATATATTTATATTTATAAATATATTTTTTTTTATTTCTTTATATATATATATATATATATATATATATATTTTTTTTTTTCTTTTTATTAAAGGGGCCAGAGGTTTTGTGTAAGGGGCCCCATAATTTCTGATGGCTGCCCTGGGTAACGGTGCTGCTGGAGCTGTTCTCCAGCTGATCTGTGCCCGTCAGGTGCAAAGATAAACTAGCTATTTGTAGGAATAACTTTACGCCGGACTTAACACTTACGCTCGGCGGACTTAGCCTGCGCCGGACCCAAATATGTTCACGAATCGGCATATCTCCCTCATTTGCATATTTAAATAGGAAATCAATGGCCGCACAAGATGCATCCAGCGTAAATATGAGCCTAAGTTATGCCGGCACAGGAAAGTTACACCGGTCGGAGGAAGCCTATTTTCAGGCGTATCTAGTTTTGTGGGTACGGTGCAAAGATAAGCCGACTCAACTTTACACTTACGCGGCGTATCTCGAGATATGCCGGCATAACTCTGCCTGAATCTGGCCCTATGGGGCCAGATTCACAAAGGACTTACGACGGCGTATCTCCACGTACGCGTCGTATCTATGCACCTGATTCTTAGAATCCTGATTCTAAGAATCAGGTGCATAGATACGACGGCGTAAGTCCTTTGTGAATCTGGCCGCATAAATTTGGCCAAGATACGAGCGGCGTAAGTCTCCTACGTCGTCGCATCTTGGGTGCATATTTACACTGGCCGCAAGGGGGGCTTCCGTAGATTTATGCGTCGAATATGTAAATTAGGCAGATACGCTGATTCACAAACGTACTTGCGCCCGCTACGCCGTTTACGTTAGGCTTACATCCGGCGTAAAGTTACCCCTGCTATATGAAGCGTAGCCAATGCAAACTATGGACGTCGGAACAAGCGTATCTTTTTACGTCGTTTACGTAAGTCGTACGGGAATGAGGCTGTGTGTAGTTACGTTCACGTCACAGGCATTGTGTCTGAAAAAAATTGAGTTGGTTTTACTTGAACCTATGGGGCCATATTCAGAAAGCTATTTACGCAGCGTATCTATAGATACGCTGCGTAAATACTAAGAATAGCCGCCGTATCTTTTTTTGCTATTCTGAAAAGAAGATACGCCGGCTTTCTTCTAAGATACGAGCGGCGTAATTCGCTATCAGAAACCTTTTGCGTATCTGTCCGGCGGCGTAGCGTATGGTGTTTACACTACACCGCCGCAAATATTATGGGCAAGTGTCTTATTCAGAAAGCACTTACTCCATACTATGCGGCAGCGTAGTGTAAACTGCACGGCGTAAGGCCGCGCAATTCAAATGAATGGAGTGGGGGCGTGATTCATGTAAATGAATCATGACCCCACGTCATTCACATTTTTTTTGGACGCATGCGCATGCGCAAAATCACGTCGATTTTTATCAATGTAAATGACGTGAACGTCGAGCCCCATTCCCGAACGAGTTACGCAAACGACGTAGCCGAAGGCAAATTCGACGCGGTCCCGATGTCCATACTTAACATTGGTTGCGCCTGCTATAGCAGGGGTAACCTTACGCCGTCTAACGTTTACGTAAACGACGTAAAAAACGACGTGCCGTCGCAAGTCCGCTCGTGAATCGCCGTATCTTTCTCATTTGCAAATGAGAAATCGACGTAAACGGCACCTAGCGGCCAGCGTAATAATGCAACTAAGATACGACGGTGTAAGCGAATTACGCCGCTCGTATCTTAGAAGAAAGCCGGTGTATCTTCTTTTCAGAATAGCAAAAAAAGATATCCTGGCTATTCTTAGTATTTACGCAGCATGGGCCAGATTCAGGTAGATGGGAGCATCTTTGCTCTGGAGTAACGCTTCTCATTTACGTTACTCTGACGACCCTTTCAGCGCAAGTACTGTTATTCACATAGCAATTGCGCGTAAACTTGCGCCAGAGTAACGATAATGCGCTGGCGTAACCCGACGCAAGTGGAAGTGGGTGTGATCACATGTAAATGATGGGCGGAGCCCAGCGCAGAGGCTTACGTTCAGCGCATCATCCACGGAGAATGCGCAGTGAGTGCGGCTCCACTCGCCCCCTTGTGCGCATGCTCACAACTTCCGTCGGCACCACTTCACGGGAAACGTCAGCGCAATGCCTTCCGTTGGGCGCTTAAAAGCGCAGGCGGAAACGCCATTCCGGCGCAAAAGTCTTTCCGTTTCCCCCCACTCCAGGGAAGATACTTTTGTGCTGTGATGGCTGCTCCCGCTACCCCCAGAGAGAGGAGGAACCTCAACTTTAACGCCCAGGAGGTCTCAGTGATCATCTCCGCTATGGAGACATTTAATCATTTCCTCCATGGCAAAAAAAGCCGTAAGACCAGCCGGGAGAGGAAGCAGGGCATCCTGGACACCATTGCTGGCCGGGTCAATATTTTGGGGTACTCCACCCGGACTGCTGCTGACATCCAAAAAAAAATCAATGATCTGCGGCGCAAGGTCCGTGGCAAGGTGGCCACCATCAGGAGGCATGAGAGGGGCACAGGTGGTGGTCCCCCATGTCCGGTCACCCTGACAGCGGAGGAGGAGGTGGTCTCTCGCTGCCTGGAGAGGGAGCAGGTGGAGGGGGTCCCTGGCTATGACTCCGTGGAGGAAGGCTCCAGGACAGGTAAGTGTTTTTTATCCCCTATTTGATGTGTTGCATTTGGGGGGGGGAGGGTACATGTGCCAAGTGTGTGGGACCACCAACATGTGTCTGCTTTGTGTCATCCACAGATGACGGAGCTGGGCCATCATCTGTCGGCGGCCAGTCCACCCCATCCCCCCCACGCCATCCTGTGCACGAGCCCCTGGGTGGTGAAGAGGTGGAGGAGGAGAGTGGCCACACCACACCTGCCAAGGTGGTTGTGGAGGATCCTGCTGTGGCAGAGCAGGACGTTTCCTTAGTGTTGGAGGTCTCCTCCCCTTCTCCTGGGCCGTCTGTCATCCCCTCCCCCATCCTTGGAAGCCCCTCAAGGGCGACTCCATCCCCCCGGGGACAACCATCTTCTGGCCCCAGGAAGGCGACCCAGAAGACCAGGGGGGTGTCGGATCTTGTCCCGGGCCAGTTGGCAAGGGATCACGCCAGACAGACCCAACAAATGGGGGACATAGTTGGGCACTTGGAGAAAGTGGCTGACAGCCTGTGCTCCGTTGGCCAGATAAGCAACGCAGTGCAGGATGTGAGTTGCAACTGCGCTGCAGTGGTGACCAGTTTGGGGGAGGTGCAGGGGGATATTAGGCACCTCACTGCAGCTGTCCAGACCAACACTGCTGCCATCCATGGAAACAGTGCTGCCATCCGGGACCAGGGGTGTCACCCTCGGCCGTGGTGGAGAAGTTATCCCCACGGCTGTATGAATGACGTGTGAAAGGTGTATGAATGGACAGTGACATCATTGGGGCCTTGACGCTGGCGTTGCTGCTCCCAAGTCCTACATGCTGGACTTGGGCTAATCCAATGCGATGTGGATGTGGTGTGTGTGATCTAGGGACATCAGTGGTGTACACGCGTGCATTGTCTGTGTGATTAATGTTTTGGTTTAGTGTCCAAAGATGCCTACGGCAAGGACCCTCCTGACTGCTCTTCCATCAGCAGACTGGGTCTCCTCTGGCAGGTGGGGACTGTGTGGGTCGGGGGTCAGGTCATCACGTATGTCAATCTGCAGGCCTTTTCTCATAGCAAAGTTGTGCAGAATGCAACATGCACCGATGATCTGACACACAAAGGTAGGGGAATACAATAGGGTCCCCCCAGACTTATCCAGGCAGCGGAAACGGGACTTCAGGAG
Source organism: Rana kukunoris (assembly GCA_029574335.1). Taxonomy (NCBI): domain Eukaryota; kingdom Metazoa; phylum Chordata; class Amphibia; order Anura; family Ranidae; genus Rana; species Rana kukunoris. The sequence goes on along the minus strand of CM056052.1, from coordinate 459,945,599 downwards.
CCCAAATGTTTGCTCCACCACTGCACGGGTTTTGATGTGTGCTTCATTGTATTTTCTCTCTCCTCTGGTTTGGGGGTTCCAGAAAGGAGTCATGAGATGGGGTCCCAGTGCATATGCAGAGTCACCTGTAAGGTAAAAGACAGGAGGATGTTAGTCATGCATGTACCACTTTTGATGTGCATCACGGGAGGGGATAGTCATGCCTGACTCCCATGTCACTCACCAACCAGCCAGCTGTCCCCATACATGTTCTGTTCGAATTCTGCTGGGATGGGGCTCTGATTGTATATGAAGCTGTCATGGCTGGACCCTGGGTGTTTGGCACGGACGTGCCATATGAGGCGTTGGGCATCGGCTATCACCTGTACGTTGATGGAATGCCAATGCTTCCGATTGCGGTATATGTGCTCTGTGGCACTGGGGGGCTGAAGGGCCACATGTGTGCAATCAATGGCCCCCTCAGTGCGTGGGAATCTGGCAATGTTGTAGAAATCTGTCATTGCCTTCAGCCGCAGCTCCTCAGTGGTGTGTCTGATGAACTGGTTGGACATGCGTCTGAGGATAGCAGGGACAACCTGGTGCACACATCTGCTCATGGAGGACTGTGACATCCCAGCCACCACTCCACTTGTACGCTGGAATGATCCACTTGCTAGGAAATGGAGTGTTGCCAGGACCTTCACCAGTGGCTGCACTGCTTGTGAGCGGTGTGTCTTGCTGGTGATGTCATCCTGCAGGGTTGTGGTTAGTTCAGGTATTGCATCTGGGCTGAATCTGAAGAGGCGATACACCTCCTCATCCCCCATGCCAAAGAGGTTCATGCGCGTGCGATATATCCTCTCACGTGCCCGCCTCCTTCGTTCCGGGGGTCCCATCAGTAGTGCTAGGACCACGATTGACCCTGGCATGTTGGCACACAGAGGTGTTGTCCTTGCAAGTGTGGTTGTTCAGCTAGCTCTTATCATCGGTAACGCTGCTGTAGCTGCTCTCCTGCTGACCTGTGACCGTCTGGAGTAAAGATAAAGCATGTAGCCAGCGTATGGTGCTAATCCGTTCGCGAATCGGGAAATCTCCCTCATTTGCATATTTGCAGGGGAAATCAATAGGCGCGACTGATGCGCCAAACGAAATTATGCGCTGACGGGACTCTGGCGCCGGAAAGTTAAGCCGATCGGAAATAGCCCGTTTTCGGGCGCATCTAGTTTGGTGGGTACAGCCACATAGAAACGACTGTGCATATTCACAGTTACGCGGCGCATATCGAATTACTCCAGCGCAAGTCTTGCTGAATCTGGCCCCATATCTATAGATACGGGAGTAGATTCACATAGAGATACGACGGTGTATCTACTGATACACCGTCGTATCTCTGAGATCCGATGCTCGGATCTATGCGGCTGATTCATCGAATCAGATTCCGCATAGATCTCCCTTAGAGCCGACAGGTGTAAGTGACTTACACTGTCGGATCTTAGGCTGCAATCTCCCGCCGGCCGCTAGGTGGCACTTCCGTTTTTCTAAGCGACGACAATGCAAATGAGGAGAACCGCCGAATCAGAAACGAGCGACCGGCCGTCGTTTTTTTTTACGTCGTTTGCGTTCGTCTTTTTCCGGCAGATAGTTACCCCTGCTATATGAGGGGTAACTGCGGCGTATCCTATGTTAAGTATGGCCGTCGTTCCCGCGTCGAGTTTTGAAATGTTTACGTCGTTTACGTAAGTCGTTCGCGAATACGGCCATATGTAAATTGCGTTAACGTCGTAATTCAGTATTTGAATTATGCGGCCTTACGATGCCGCATTTACGATACGCCGCCGAAAATTACGGAGCAAGTGCTTTGAGAATACAGCACTTGCTCCAGTAATTTGCGTAGACGTAGTGTAAATGCGTTACGATACGCTACGCCGCCAGATACGCCTTTTTTTGAGTCAGACAAAAAACGTTTAATTGACAGTACTTGAAAAGATGATTCAAATAATTGATACAAATAGTTGCCTTCATTTTTTTGAGTAGACCCAGCACAACATTTTTTTTACAGTACAGGCTCAAATGCGAAAAGATAACAAATGTTTGTGTGTTTTTTGCAAAATGGGTGCGCTTATTATTATTACTTTTTTGCAGAAGGTGGAATTCTGTCACTGCACACTTAGGGCCAGATTCATGAAGAGTTAGGCTGGCGTATCCAGTGATCCGCCAGCCTAACTGTCACTTTAAGCCGGTGTTTCTGTTTTCTATAACCAGAAAACAAGAAACGCCGGGTTGGAGTTCCGATGCGATCGGCGTAATTGAATTTCGCCATCGCATCGTTACTTCAACTTAAAAATGGCGCCGGGGGCGTTCCCGCTGATTAATGCTGAAAAAATATGTTAATCAGCGGGAGTCGGAAATTCACGATCGTTTTCGGGCGCGACGCAGTGACTTTACGACGTTTCCGGAAGCGATACGCGACGTAAAGATAAAGCAGCCCCCTAGTGGAGTATCCTATGTTAAGTATAGCCGTCGTCATCGCGTCGGAAAAAAAACAAATCGCGTCGTTTGCGTAAAACATTCATGAATGGGGACGTGACGTCATTGACGTTCACTGACAGAACTTGGAGCATGCGCACTGGGATGCATTGACACTCGACGCATGCGCAGTACGTTCGCCGTGGGATCGCGCATAGTTTGAATACTACACGCCCCGTACCCGCCCAATTTGAATTCCGCTGGCTCATTTGCGATGCGCTGCCGCAACTTTAGGAGCAAGTGCTTCATGAATAACAGCACTTGCTCCTAAAATTTCGGCAGAGTAATGTAAATGAGAAGCGTTACTCCAGAGCAAAGATGCTCTGATCTACCTGAATCTGGCCCATAGACTCGTTTTGTTTATCCTGTAGGCTGAGTGAAAAAAAAGAAATCTAGTTGCTCCGCCATCCACGCTATACACCACAGGCAAAGTTATCTCCCGATGCACCTATTGTACTCCGCCAACCACTGCCGGTAGCCTTAGAATACCCAAACAACAGTTTGGATGCTGATGTTGTTTTTTGAATGAAGGCAGTCAGGCAGGAGGGCACACACAGAGCCACCCACTTAGCAAAATGTGCTGACCGTTAGGCCAGCTTTAGGTCCTCTTTCCCCTTTGGTAGTACAGAAGCTTGTCTAAAATAACTAATTGTAGTACTTTAAAAATAACGCTATTCTAAATCATATCGTCTCTACAGACAGAGGTGGTTGAAATCTGTAAATATAATTTAAGCTTTTTATCATGCCTCTGAGACAAATCATAACATGCTGTATATAAGTGCTCTGCCACCATAACAGATTAATTGTCTGTGCCACCCCCTCTCCTTGTGTCAGGATGGCTGACAACAGCTCAGTGAAGGATAAAGGAGAACAAAGAAGCCTTTTGTTAAATTTTGCACCATACATGTTACATATAACACGCAACACATCTGTTGTTATTTGAAGGAATTTGACTTGTCAGAGGTATAAAACAGTCATTGCAGTAATTATTTTTTTTTTTACTGCTTAAACTAGTTAATTTCAGGGGGCATACAGTGTATATTATTTGAAAGATTTATAGCTCTTATATCTAAAGAGTGCTTGTGCTGCTGTACTTCAGAAAACTACAGGAGTCCTAATCTGTTATCAAACACACAGAGAAGCTGAAAAGTGCAGAGGAGTCTCAAGAGTCCAAACATGTCCATGTGCTGCTGACAACTAATTACAAAAAGGTCATAGAAATGGTTAGAGCAAAAGCAAAAACCTGAGCGCCAAAAAGTGGAAGCACACAGTGCTCAAACCCAGTTTGATGGATATACAGATTATGTGCAAAAAGATGGGTGACAAGCAAACAGTAAATACAAATTACAAATATTAATCAATTAAACATTAATTAAAAACACAATAAAAAAGTTACCCTTAAAATCCTCCAAAAAAGGGTAGCCCAGAAATAAGACATGTATAAAAACAAAATAGCAAGAAAGCCAGGTCCGCTGCTGTGTATTGCAGTTTTTCTGAAATTATTGTGGTGTTTTGGCGCCATTTAAGATTAAAAAAAGTTTCTGCCAAAAAGCCATTTCAAATATGACTTATGCAACAATAGGTTTATTGTATTACTTATGTTACAAAAGTTGTGAAGTATTATATGTAATTTGGCTTTGTATGGGGAGGGGTAAAGCAAGACAAGTCTAAAGTCCACCATACTTGTTACAACCTCATTATACAACCAACTATATATTCACCAGCAAGTGTATAGTGTAAGGCCGCGTACACACGATCGGTCCAAACCAATGAGAATGGACTTAAGGCCAGTTTCATTGGTCCAAACCGACCGTGTGTACGGCCCATCGGTCCGTCGTCTGTCGGACCAAAGTTTTAAAACTTGCTTTAAAATCGGACTGATGGACGCCTGACCATTGGTCCAAACCGATGTAAGTACGCAAAAGCATCGGCCCAAAAACCCGCGCATGCTCAGAATCAAGTCGACGCATGCTTGGAAGCATTGAACTTCGTTTTTTCAGCATGTCGTTGTGTTCTACGTCACCGCGTTTTGACCCGATCGGATTTTGGACTGATGGTGTGTACGCACATCAGACCATCTAGCCACTTCAGCGGTGAACCGATGAAAACGGTCCGTCGGACCAATCCTCATCGGGTTGGACCGATCGTATGTATGCGGCCTGAGGGGCATGGCCTGCCTGATAGGATACAAATTGTTTAGACAGTTTAGATAGGTCCTCATATTACATAGTTTTGGTAAATCTAAAGTAGACAGTACAGATATTGTACAGCAGTGGCGGCTGGTGCTCTAAATTTTTGGGGTGGCGCAAACAAATGAAAAAAAAAAACAATTGCAGCCTCCCTGTGCCCATCAAATGCAGCCACTGGGCCCATAAAACACAGCCACTGTGCCATCAATTGTCACCACTGTGCCATACCATCAAACACTGCCACTGTGCCATGCCATCAAACGCAGCCACTATGCCATCAATTGTCACCACTGTGCCATCAGTTGTTGTCACTGTGCCAATTGTCGCCACTGTGCCCTTTAATTGTCGCTACTGTGCCCTTTATTGTCGCCACTGTGCCCTGTAATTGTCGCCACTGTGCCCTGTAATTCTCACCACTGTGCCAATTGTCGCCACTGTGCCCTTTATTTGTCGCCACTGTGCCCTGTAATTCTCGCCACTGTGCCAATTGTCGCTACTGTGCCCTGTAATTCTCACCACTGTGCTCTTTAATTGTCGCAACTGTGCCCTTTAATTGTCGCCACTGTGCCCTGTAATTGTCGCCACTGTGCCAATTTTCGCCACTGTGCCAATTGTCGCCACTGTGCCAATTGTCGCCACTGTGCCCTGTAATTGTCGCCACTGTGCCCTGTAAAATGCTGCACCCCCACCCGGCACTTACCTTTCTGGGGTCGGCCATCCTCCTTCCACAGTCCCATCCTTCTTCCACAGTCCCTTCTCCCACCCTTGATGATGCTTCAGCCATTCAGGTTACGGTAATCCAGAAACGGTGAACATGATTGGATGAGATGCCTGTCAGTCTCATCCAAGGAACGCCCCCCCCCCCCCCCGTGCGTAATCTGGATAAGTATTTGGAAGCTTATTACAGCCTGAGGGCTGTAATCGGAAAGCCTATCAGAGCCACTGGCTCTGATAGGCCCTTTCACAGCCAACCAGCTGCCATTATTCAGATGGCCGGCGCTCACCAGGGAGACAGCTATCTGAACAGTCGGTGGCAGCGACAATACATAGATTCATGCAGCGTTCCGGCGCCCTCTATGGACGCACCGCCACAGTTGTACAGTCAGATAATTTGTTATTAAACGAAAAAAAATATTATTGATTAATTTCAAAATAGCTGGATGGGAAATGGAACTTCTGGCAGGTAAGTAGTGTGATGATTGTGACAAAGTGAAGAGTACCTAGCCAAGTTCACATAGGTCTTTGGTTCCATGCAAAGTAGGTCCAATCTGATATATCAGAGGGTGTGCTGAAGGGGTGGTGTTCTCAGGTCCAAATCATTTGGTGGAATGGGGATTATGGTGTGGTGTTTTGTCAAAGGTTGCGCTGGCCCTTAGATCCAGTGAAGGAATCTCTTAAGGCATCAACATACCAAGATACAGAGCTTTTTTTCTCAGAAAATAGGTACAGGAACTCAACCACGACCCGTTCAGATTTCACAAACAGTAGAAGGGTCTTAAAGGGGCATTAAATACCAGAATTGCATTACATACAGAGTGCAGAGTTCAGGGGGTTACAAAGCTGTCACTTGTAAACACAGAAACCAGACTTCTGTGTTTACAAGTGATTGTGGTGAGCAGGCACCAAAGGGTCTGAGCCAAAGGTGGTGGAACTGAGTTCCCCCAAGTTCCCCCAGAAAAAAAGCCCTGCCAAGATATGTTGGACAATTTCATGCTCCCAACTTTGTGAGAACAGTTTGGGGGTGACCTCTTCCTGTTCCAACATTACTGTGCTCCAGTGCCTAAAGCAAGGTCCATAAAGACATGGATGAGTGAGTTTGGGGTGAAGGAACTTGACTGGCCTGTAAAGAGTTCTAACCTCAACCCGATAGAACACCTGTGAAAGGAATTTGACTGAGACTTCAAGACAGGCCTTTTTGTCCAACATCAGTGCCTGACTTCACAAATGCGCTTCTGGAAGAATGGTCAAACATTCCAATAGACATACTCCTAAGCCTTGTGGGCAGCCTTCACAGAAGAGTGGAAGCTGTTATAGCTGCAAAGGGTGGGCCAACGCAATAGTGAACCCTACAGACTAAGAATGGGATGCCATTTTAGTGCATGTGCCTGTAAAGGCAGGTGTCCCAATACTTTTGGTAATATAGTGTATATAAGCTACAGGGAATTCTAGAAAAGTCATTTGGATACATTGAATGAGTAATCCCATTATTGTTAGGGTTATAATAATAATTTCTGTATAGACCGATCATTTTCCCTAGAGCTGTACAATTAAGCCTTACAACCTAGAAAAACTATACAAATCAAAAAACTGAAACAATAGAATTGATTTAATAGGGCCCCATTTATGTCAATGCAGTGCATTAACACACTCACCTTAACATGTTATGCTATGTCACGTGTTAATGAGCATTGTGTTAGGGCAGTCCATTTGTCTATTTTTAAAATTACATTGAATCTGAGTGGGCATTCAGCATGATGAACCCAGGTTCCCTATATTTGCAAATGCTAACTTTAAAAAATGAAGACATGGTTGGCACAGCGTTTACTAGTTTAGTAAATTAAACCCAATGAGTACACACAACTGGACAGAAAACTGATTACAAAACAAGAATAAGAGCTCAGCAAATGGTAGCTTTGTTCCTAGATTCACTGATCCTATATGTCAACTTTTTGATCAACTAACTTTATTAATTATTGTTAATGTCACATGCTCTATCTTTTAGTATTTCCTGTTTGTGTATCAGAAAAAAATCATGCTTGGTACAGTGGAACAGAACACAATAGAGGATAAAGGAGAATTTGAATAAATATATCTGATGCTTCAGTCAGCTTCAGGCCTTTATAATAAAGCCAGTCCTTTAGAAAAATAAGACAACTTTCCTCAATTCACCTCACTAAGGTTTTCATTTCCATTTTTCATTTCAGATATCCCAATAATATGTACATACGTATATTTTTATCATTTTTTCTAGCAGAAACGAAATAAATTATGCAGGAAATATTTCATATAATTTAGGCATTGTGCTGAAAGGCTGTGGGATTTATGACACAGAATTTCCCAAGTAACTGTGACAGCATGACTGATGACTAACGATGTGCAAATCACTCATAAAATGATGTGCCATAAGGCTTTATATATCAGTGCAAAAATGAATGTGCACAATGCAAAGCCGCTTACATACAGTGAAAAACGCTGTGTGGAACTTTACCTTAGCTATCATTGTTATTACATTCCAGAATTAAGCCTGATCTGCCTTGGCAATGGCATTCTTGTTTCTAAACTACCTAAGTCCTTGTATTATCACTGTTTTTGCTTGAAGTCCATTCCAGCAAAATGTTTTTAAGTCTTCCAGCAGTGGTGGGAAACAAAAAAGCACCTCTGCTCGCCTCGTTTTTGCCACTATCCTTCACAATAATTTTCACCACTAGATGTCCTTAGTGGTTTAGGATGCATGACACCAGGTACCTGACTGAGAACATACTATGAGTGCAGGATGTCATGGACCTGCCTCCTGAGAGGAAGTCACTATGGTGTCTGAACTCACAATATAAAGATGCAAAAAGCCTGAAGCTGAAGGAAATAAGTAAAACATTTTTTATAAAATAGAGATGAGGGAAGCCTTGGGGGATAGGAGAGGTGAGTCAGGAGCTGGACTTTAATTAGCTAGGTTTTTGATAAAGATTTATATAGACTTTGTCAAGGGCTGCATTTAGACAGCATACTGCAAGGCAGCATACTACAAGGCATACATACATTATTATGACAGATTTATGACATTTTGAAAACAAATTCTTGCTAGTAATGGTGGCGATCTGCGTTTTTTTTCAGGCCTGCGATATTACGGCGGACATATCGGACACTTTTGACATTATTTTGGGACCATTCACATTTATTCAGCGAGCAGTGCTATAAATATGCACTGATTACGGTATAAATGTGACTGGCAGATAAGGGGCGATCAAGGGGTTAAATGTGTTCCCTGGGAGTGATTCTTACTCTTGGGGGGAGGGGACTGACTGGGGGAGGTGACCGATCTGTGTCCCTATGTACAAGGGACACAGCATCAATCTCCTTTCTCCCTGACAGGACGTGGCGCTCTGTGTATACACACAGAGCGCCACGTTCTGCCTCTGTAACTGCCGATCGTGAGTACCTTCGTGGACATCGCAGCCGCCAGGCACAAGCATCAGCACCACGTGACACAGCGGGCACAGCTTTTCCCCGCCCCCGAGGGAGTGCGGCGCGGGGGGGAATGTAAACAGTAAGAAGTCCAGGGACGTCCACCCGGCAGTTGAGAGCCGCGCTGTAGACGTCTTTCGTCTATAGCGCGGCTCTCAAGTGGTTAATGAGGATGACAAGCTCCTGCATGAAAATGATGAATCTGTTTTAACTTTAAAAGTTACAGGACAACAATTCAGCATTCTTTTTTTTTTTTTCATATCTGGTCAAAATGTTATAATATAGGGATGTTTACTCTCACTTAACTTGTCTTTGTAGCTTATTCTAATAAAGAATGCATATTTTTTTTAAATATGGACAGGGCGTTATATGTAAATTCACAATCTTTCATTTATTTTTATTTTTAAATTAAAGTGGAACTTTAGTCAGAAAATTAAGTCCCAAAAGATCACTTCAGGCTGGCTCCTTTTGCAGGTATACAGTACATTACTATGTAAAACATTAAAAATAAGTGTCTATGGTGTTTAAAATCCAGTATAACTCTGTTTTACCCTGCTCTGCACATGCTCAGTTGTTCTCCATTTAGTAGTGAATATACATACAGTGCCTTGAAAAAGTATTCATACCCCTTGAAATTTTTCCACATTTTGTCATGTTACAACCAAAAACGTAAATTTATTTTGTTGGGATTTTTATGTGACCAACACAAAGTGGCACATAGTTGTGAAGTGGAAGGAAAATAATAAATGGTTTTCAACATTTTTTAGGAATAAATAACTGAAAAGTGTGGCGTACATTTCTATTCACCCCCCTTTACTCTGATACCCCTAACTAAAATCTAATGAAACCAATTGCCTTCAGAAGTCACCTAATTAGTAAATAGAGTCCACCTGTGTGTAATTTAATCTCAGTATAAATACATCTGTTCTGTGAAGCCCTCAGAGGTCTGTTAGAGAACCTTAGTGAACAAACGGCATCACGAAGGCCAAGGAACACACCAGACAGGTCAAGGATAAAAATGTGAAGAACTTTAAAGCAGGGTTAGGTAATAAAAAAATATCCCACGCTTTGAACTTCTCACTGAGTGATCCAAAATGGAAGGTGTATGACACAACTGCAAATCTACCAAGGCATGGCCGTCCACCTAAACTGACAGGCCGGTCAAGGAGAGCATTAATCAGAGAAGAAGCAAATAGGCCCATGGTAACTCTGGAGGAGCTGCAGAGATCCACAGCTCAGGTGGGAGTACCTGTCCACAGGACAACTATTAGTCGTGTACTTCACAAATCTGCCGTTTATGGCAAGAAAAAAGCCATTGTTGAAAGAAAGCCATAAGGAGTCCTGTTTGCAGTTTGTGAAAGGCCATGTGGGGGACACAACACACATGTGGAAAAAGGTGCTCTGGTCAGATGAGGCAAAATTTAACTTATTGGCCTAAAAGCAAAACACTATTTGTGAGAGGAAAAGTAAGACTGCGCATCATCCTGAACACACCATCCCCACTGTGAAACGTGGTGGTGGCAGCATCATGTTGTGGAAATGCTTTTCTTCAGCAGGGACAGGGAAGCTGGTCAGAGTTGATGGGAAGATGAATGGAGCCGAATACAGGGCAATCTTAGAAAAAAAAGACTTGAGACTGGGCCAAAGGTTCACTTTTCAGGAGGACAACGACCCAAAAAATACAGCCAGAGCTACAATGGAATGGTTTAGATAAAAGTATATTCATGTGTTAGAATGGCCCAGTCAAAGTCCAGACCTAAATCCAATTGAGAATCTGTGACAAGACTTGAAAATTGCTGTTCACAGACACTCTCCATCCAATCTAACAGAGCTTGAGCTATTTTGAAGAATGGGCAAAAATGTCACTCTCCAGATATGCAAAGCTGGTAGAGAAATCCCCAAACAGGCTTGCAGCTGTAATTGCAGCAAAATGGGGTTCTACAAAGTATTGACTCAGGGGGGGGCTGAATACAAATGCACCCCACACTTTTCACATATTTATTTGTAAAAAATAATTAAAATAATTTATAATTTTCCTTACACTTCCCAATTGTGTGCCACTTTGTGTTAGTCTATCACATAAAATCACAATAAAATACAGTTAAGTTTTTGGTTGTAACATGACAAAATGTGGAAGATGGGTTTGAGTACTTTTCAAGGCACTGCATGTTTAAAAGTTCATATAGCAAGAGGCAGTTTGTTCGCCGAGGGGCTGAAGAGCGGTAAAACAATCAGTGTCTGCAGGCAACAATGAAGCATGGTGGAAGTTCCTTGCAAGTTTGGTGCTGCATTTATGCAAATGGAGATTTGGTCAGGGTCAGTGTTGTTCTCAATGCTGAGAAATACAGGCAGGTGTTTTTTTACATCAGGCGATACCATCAGGAAGGGGTGTGATTGGCCCCAAATTTATTCTAAAGCAAGATGACTGTCCCAAACCGGCAGCCAATGTCATAAAGAACCTGTATCTGAAGCATAAAGAAGAACAAGGAGTCGTGGAAGTGATGGTTTGGTCCACACAGAGCCCTGATCTTAACAACAAGGCTGTCCAGGATTACATGAAGAGATAGAAGGATTTGAGGCAGCCTACATCCACAGAATATCTGTAGTTTGTTCACCAGGATGTTTGAAACAACCTACCTGCCAAGTTTCTTCAAAGACTGTGCAAGTGTTCCTAGAATAATTGATGCTGCCTGGAAGGCAAAGGATAGCCACACCAAATATTGATTTGATTTGAATTTTTGTTCTGTTCTGTACTTTCCATTTTGTTAATTGATAGAAGAAACTATTAACCCTATTTCTGAAAGCATCAGATGTTTTCCAAAAGAGAAAACCTCCACGACCCCCTAAAAGAGAATGTGTTGACGTCACTCTTGACCCTCCCTACAAAGGTCAAATTAGCACATCTGTCAAGCACCAGGACCCAGAGGATACTTCAACCGGAGGTAAAGAATTGCCATCTTCAATCAGATCAAGCTTGTGTATATAGGTCAGAATGCTTCTCTGTGGGACCAAAAAAGGCCATTGTAACATCTGCCTCAAGTGGTCAGACATCCAATGAAAACATGTTTTTCAAAGTCAAAAAAAAAAAAAGAGCAGACCATAGCACTACAGATGATTTTTTTAAATCATTTTCTTGAATCTATAAAAAGATAAAAACATTTGGATTTACATATAAATTCCTGTCTATATTAAAAGCTTCCTGATGACGTCCCTTCCAGACAAAACACATTGAGGCAGGGTTATTGGACACACCCGATGACCTCACATCCTTTTGCTGGAACAGTTCTGGGTTTTGGAATGGATGCAAGCTGGGAGACACTTACCTATCACTGAAATGATTTAGTGCCTCTTAGGTACCAAACTATGTGAGTGGCATTCTCTTTTTCCTTTAATGCAGTTGTATTAAACGTGTTGTGAATTGATGCTTCATCCTGTGGCATTTCTACGTCTTGGCATTATGGAGTGGTATTATTAAAGAGTATTCTGCATCTTGGGGTTCCCTGGTGGCTGGAGCAGTGAACCTTAGAGCTGATTTTTAGAAAACGCTTTGTAGACCCTTTACTAGCTTATAAAGTCATGGGGATCTGGTGAGTATTGTCATGGACCGTGAAATCATACTTCATGTATTACATAAGATGAGACATTATGGATATGACATATTGCAGGATGACTTTGGACATTATGAGGTGTCTGTCTAGATGGGGATTGAACTGAATCAGACTATTGAAAGGCTAAGTGGCTTGTGAAAGACATTCATTGTCCAGTGTGTAGAGGTGTTAAGTCAGTCGGCTCTTTGACCTTTCTATTGTGTGATAACACTGTTTTGAACCTTTTGATTATCAGGAGTATTGGATTAGCATGTCATTATCTAAAAAAGTGTGATCTCTCAGATGTAGTAATGACCTCCTATGCGGAGACAAGCTGGCTAGATAACGTATTCTGTTAACTTCACTGACTTCACTCATTGTCTACAGGAATGTCATTCTCTCTGAGGTAGTAAAGTCATGCTAAATACATCAGTGCCAAAATGCCTCTGTATGGAAACCCCAGTGTGTGAAAAGGGGGTGGAGATTTCCTTGTTCTTTGATGGATGGAAGCTGTAACCTGTATATAACCAGCTGAGCCGATCAATAAAGTTGAGTTCATACAACTCGTTTGGTGTGTGTTCTTCATGGATCCAATCGGCACATAGCTGTAGGTTGGATCCTGGAATCTTGGATGACTGGACCATCAGATGTTGCAAGCTGCAATCTGATCCGATAGAAGCAGAGGAGTGTCGGGAGAGCAGGACCTGGGCGAGAAAGGGTCTCGTCACATTGGTTGGCAGCAGTGGGATTTGCTCTCCAGTTACTGGGACAACTCCAAACCACCACCATGAATGACCAGCTATGCAGCCTGCAGGAGAACCATGCTAAAAGATTTGCGTGAAGAGCCGTGGAGGGATTGGTGGGAAGAACAAGGCCACCCTGATTATTACGCTAGCCGAGATGGATCAGAGGGATGGTGATGCAGGACCCCGGTCAGTTGAAGACTTGTTCCAGCAGCGAGTTCAACAGCGGTTGGCATTATATGGTGCTAACCCATCCGAGACTGCCAGACAAAATACCATTAGAGACCTCCAGCGGCAGGATGAGAGAGAACAAGAGCGTCAACAGAGAGAACGAGAGTGGCAACAGGAGCTGAGAATTGCAGAAATACGGCGATCGGTGACAACTCCTAAAGAAGCAGCACCAAATGAAAGAAGAGGAGAGGTACAGATACCAGTAACCATGGAAGAGGAATTCAGAAGGAGGTTGCGAGAGAAGCAGATACAGTACAGAGGACCAGTATCAAAAGAGGTCCTGCTTGGATGGTCTGATTCGATCCGCTGTGAACTCTGGAAAAAAGTGCTAGCCCGCGAGCAGCGACACCAGGGAAAAGCTCTCCCCTCCATCCATAGAAGGTACTGGTCACAGTATGAAGTAAGAATGCTGTTATTGGGGGAACAACCAAAGCAGGAGTGGAAAACAGAGTTAAACAGGCTGATCCGGGAAGAGATGCGGTTGGACGAGAGCTACAGAGCCCTCCGGTGGCATGCAGTCCAAGAGTGCCCGTGGTCAGCGGATGACAGCCCCACGGAAGGCTTTGACTATGATGGCCTGGGATTGTTGTATTGGAAGATGTCCAGGGATCCCGACTTTGTAAATGATCGGGAGTGGCGCTTGAAGGACATAATGGAGCACAGAGAGGAAAAGTTGAATATCTCGGAAGGCCACTGGTTACAGGAAGATTTGGAATTTCTGGCCATTCAGGAATGGGAGCTGGAATTTGCCTACAAACAGCTGCTAGACTCCGCTCAGCAGCAGGATGGGGCTCCCTTTGCCTGGGACTATGAGGAAATATTAGCTGACAGTGCTGAAATCCTGGCTGAAGAATCGGCAATGTGGCAGGGTAACAGTGTGCTTTGCCAACCTGCCCCTGCAGCTATGGACCAGGAGGTCTTATGGCGGATGCAGCAAGTGCTGACTGACCTTGATGATCCTGTTTCTGCAGGGGATGATCTTGAATGGAGGAATGTGCCTGTCCAGCAGTATGCCAGTGAATCGGCAGTGGAAAATCTGGAGATTGCTATTCCCAAAGCTGAAGTACTGACCACAGGGCCAAGCTCTGCTAACCTCTGCTCAGTACCTATAGCATCTTCTGGGTTACATGGACAGGAGATGGTGAACCTCTATCCCCAGACACCAGTTGCAGAGACAGGGGATTTAATAGATTATTCTGCTGAGGAAGAACAACCTGAGGAGCCTCCAGCAGAAGAGCTGGGATCAGGCACAAACTTTACTGTGCTCTGCCCAGCACCAAGGGCAGTATTTGTGGAGTTACAAGGAACTTCCCCAGCTGAAGCGCTGGTCACCGGACAGAGGGTTCAAGACCTCTGCCCCACCCCTGTGGCAGTTTCAGAGGCTCAGGATGAGAAGGTGGCGATCACGCCCCAGCTGCAGATTACAGAATGTATGGACTGTTCAGAGGATGTTACGGTTTGTGCACCCCCACCAGAAGTGCTGGCAACAGGGCAGAGTGCCAGCCATCTCTGCCCAGCATCGGGACCAACTGTGGAGTTCCAGGGAGCCGGGGCGGTTGGCCCCCCTCCCCAGCAACCAGCTGAGGTGGTAAAGCTCTTATTCCCAGCTGAATCACTGGCAGCAGGACAGGATGCTACTGGCGGCTGCACCCCACTACAGCTTGAGCGGATATCGGTGGATGGGACTGTGGTCTCCACTCACAGCAACCCAGCGGAAGAGCTGGCAACAGAGCAGAGTGCCCCGGGCCTCTGCTTTCACCTAACAGAAGAGGGGGTTCCTGTGGTAGTGGATGGGACTTCGATCTTCACTGACTCAACCCCAGAAAATGATACGGCCCTGAGACAGGAGGATGTCAGCTTTGCTTTACAAGCATCGGGGGATTTTCACCTAGCACCAATGGTTGGGACTTCAGTCTCCACTGGTATACCCCAGGAATGGTGGCCAGTTGGCCCGGATCCCCAACAGCATGATGAACTGAGCCTGGCCACCCTGTCTTCTCTCCAGCGGCTGAAAGGACTCCAGGGAGAAGGGCCAGTCCAGGCCTCGCCCCAGCGGCAGGCGTATTCCCTGAGAGAGGCAGAGGATGGCGGAGTGAGTAATGCTCTGTTTGGAACAAATTAATTGGGGTACTGTATGGGTACTGGCATTGGGGGACTGGAACTACTGACGAAGTTCAGAGTCAACCCATCTGGCGTCTCCTACTGTGTTAGTCTCCTGCCAAAAGGGGAGCTGTGTGCCAGACCTAGCCGGGACAGGGGCTTTTGGAGAGGACTGAATGCGAGCCTCTTGCCGTCCGATTATGGGCCCAGGCCTCAAACCAGGAAGGCGGATGGTTTATCCCGGCAGACAGTCCTGGAACCTTAAGACTACTTTTCCAACATCCTCGAGTAGACCCGTTTGGGTCCCACTGTGGCTGTTGGACTATTTCCCAGGGGGAGTAATGTCATGGACCGTGAAATCATACTTCATGTATTACATAAGATGAGACATTATGAATATGACATATTGCAGGATGCCTTTGGACATTATGAGGTGTCTGTCTAGATGGGGATTGAACTGAATCAGACTATTGAGGACTATTGAAAGGCTAAGTGGCTTGTGAAAGACATTCATTGTCCAGTGTGTAGAGTTGTTAAGTCAGTCGGCTCTTTGACCTTTCTATTGTGTGATAACACTGTTTTGAACCTTTTGATTATCAGGAGTATTGGATTAGCATGTCATTATCTAAAAAAGTGTGATCTCTCAGATGTAGTAATGACCTCCTCTCTATGCGGAGACAAGCTGGCTAGATAACATATTCTGTTAACTTCACTGATGTCATTGTCTACAGGAATGTCATTCTCTCTGAGGTAGTAAAGTCATGCTAAATACATCGGTGCCAAAATGCCTCTGTATGGAAACCCCAGTGTGTGAAAAGGGGGTGGAGATTTCATTGTTCTTTGATGGATGGAAGCTGTAACCTGTATATAACCAGCTGAGTGTTTCAATAAAGTTGAGTTCTGGTTGAACATTCATACAACTCGTTTGGTGTGTGTTCTTCATGGATCCAATCGGCACATAGCTGTAGGTTGGATCCTGGAATCTTGGATGACTGGACCATCAGATGTTGCAAGCTGCAATCTGATCCGATAGAAGCAGAGGAGTGTCGGGAGAGCAGGACCTGGGCGAGAAAGGGTCTCGTCACAAGTATGCTGACTTTTTGATAGTGGCACCGAGTGGCACAGAAAAACACATTGGGGTGGCTGTGATTGTGACTTAAATATCTCTTGCTTTTGTCACATTTGTTCGTCACTGCAAATCATACCTATATTTTATGGACTTTTGGATGCACTGCACTTTACTTCTAAATATGAACTGGGCCTAGTATGGACTGGGAGGGGGGCCCACGCCAATTTTTTCAATGATTTTTATGTATATTGCCAGGATCCAACAATACATTACAGCTGTGAGCAATTTTAAATTAAATTTTTTCTTTCTTTCTTTCTTTATTTATTAAAATGCTTATAAAACAACAGTGCACTCTTACACACGTGCTTCAATGCGCTGGCGGGATAGAAACAGTACAGAACAAACCGCATCGATCAAACAAGTAACCATAAAACAATATGTAATTTTGCTGCAGTACTGTTATAAACATGGGAAAGGTGTGCTACTTTACAGGCAAACTAAGGGGACCCCCAGG
Source organism: Rana kukunoris (assembly GCA_029574335.1). Lineage (NCBI taxonomy): Eukaryota > Metazoa > Chordata > Amphibia > Anura > Ranidae > Rana > Rana kukunoris. The sequence continues at coordinate 459,928,482 of CM056052.1, read as the reverse complement.
TACGATATTTCATGGAATATTTTATTTTTATTGTTTCACTTTAAGCATTATTGAAATCACTGCTCCTGAAAAAACAGCCATTTAAAAAAATGCATTGATACATGTCCCCTGGGGCAGTATACTTTTTATGGCAATAACTTGCATATAAGGCTTTAAAATTAACCCTTTTCATTCTTCACATTCGTGTCATATAAACATTAACGGTGTTCGCATGTTTGCACCAATTTTATGTCTGTTCGCATATTCTGGTGCAAACTGAATTGGAGAGTGTTCAGCTCTTCACTAATTTTTTTTTTTTTTCAAATAGTTTTTATTGAAAGGGTTTTACACAAAAATACAACATAGCCAGGACTGGCAGTGAATACCACAGCGGTAGTTACAGATATCATACAAGAAATAATTATTGCAAACGTGATATAGTCATATATCAAACAGCCAACAGATTACAGCACAGCTGTGGGTTCATTCCAGAGCCTCAACCCATTACCGGGAGAAGGCAACCGCCATACTGACTACGAGGGAGTAGTAGAAAGAGAGAAAGAGAAGGGGTCAGATGCAAAAGAAAGAAAATGAAGAGTATAGTGAAAGAGAGAAAGAAAGAAAGAAAGAAGTAGGGAGGGGGGAAGGGTAGGAAGAGTAGGAAGATCCATGGTCCCATTCGTCAGTTGCAAAAAGACTCCCGGACATTACATATTACATGTAGCAATCAATGGGTAATTTTAGGTCCCACCAGCATACCACAATTTCCAAATAGACCAGTTGGCGTCCAATTTCGCTCTGACTCCACGTCTGCTTGCAAGGAGGGATTCATGTACGTAATTGGACTGAACCATTTTCCAGACCTCTGAGACATTTGGTGCTTTATCCTCCTTCCAGTGTTGGGCTATTAATGTCCGAGCTGCAAGGAGGATATGCGTAACCACCGTCCTAAAGTTGGGTGGAAAGAGATCTATACCCAAGTGTAATATCGCCAACCCAGGATTTGGTCGTGTAAGTATGCCCGTAAGTCTAGAAATATTTGAAAAGATTGAGGTCCAGAAACTTGTAAGGTGCTTGCAAGACCACAACATGTGCAACAGGTTCCCTACCATACCACAATTCCTCCAGCAGAGCGAGGAATAGTCCCCGCTGAATTTAGAAATTCTATAAGGGGTGAGATACCATCTCAAAGTTATCTTTTGGGATAGTTCCCAATGGTTCACACATGCCGAGGCCTTGAACAAGGCCCGGAATGCGCGCTTCCACTGGACTTCTGTATACGTTTCACCTAAGTCACTCTCCCATTTCAGAAATGGGGGGGATTTCGTAAATTGAAGCTTGTCTTGAAATAAGTTGTAGAAGAGAGCAATTCCCTTACAGGGGGCAGGAGTGGAGTTGTAGAAGTGCCAGACTTCCTTAGGGAGAAATCCCTGATGTGTCTTCAAGGATCTTAAAAAATGAGCTATTCGGAGATAAGTAAAATGGTCAGTCAGGGACAGATCAAACTTATCACGTAGGGACTCAAAGGGAAGAAGAGCATTATTGTGAAATAGATCATTAACAAATTGGATCCCTCCATTTCGCCAATTAGTGAGAGAAATGTCAGGGATGACCCGAGTAAGAATATTAATAGGGATGGGGACCTCTGTGAGGGAGGAGGTAGGGCTGCTTCTGCAACGTAGGTCCCTCCAAGCCTGAACAGAGGCCCGCAGAGACAGGGGGAGACCCTGTAACCCAAATGGTTTCCAGGCATCAATGAGAAGAAAGTCCTTCAGATCATGAACTGGGCATAGGTCTTGCTCAATGTCCTTCCATACAGCACCAGAATTCGCGTCTATCCATGCCCGAAGCTGTGATAGGGTCGAGGCACGGAAATAGTCGCGTATATCGACCAATCCCATGCCCCCAGCCATCCTATGTTTAACTAGAAAGAGTTTTGAACATCTTGGTCTTGTTTTCTGCCAAATGAATTTAGAGAGTAATGTACTGAGTGCTTTAAGATAAAGGGATGGAATAGGGACTGGGAGGGTCCTGAAAACATACAACATCTGTGGTAAGAGTAGCATTTTAAAGGCGGCTAAGCGGCCAGACCAGGTGAGTTCAACCTTAGTTAATCTAACAACTTCACCCGAAATCTTGTTGATCAAAGGAGTGTAATTGGCTTCTACTAGTTGCGCGGGGTCTGCTGTTATTTTTAATCCTAGGTATGTGATAGAGGACCCACTCCAGGAGTAAGGAAATGTCTCCTGCAGTTGGGTCCGAAGAGCCATGGGTATTCCTAGGTCAAGGATAAAGGATTTTGTACAATTCACCTTGTAATAGGAAATGAGGCTAAATTCAGATAATGTGGAATGGGCGTGACCTAGGGAGGTGGAGGGCGAGGTCAGAAAGAGAATTATATCATCTGCGAAAAGGTTCACAGAGTGAGTCTTTTTAGATGTTTGGATTCCCTCAATACCTGGATGGGACCTTATCCTCTCCGCCAATGGCTCAATAAGCAAATTAAAAATGGAGGGTGAAAGAGGGCAACCTTGACGAGTGCCATTTGTAATTGAAAATGTGCTCGACAGTAGACCAGAGGTGTATACCTGGGCACACGGGGAGGAATACAGAGCTAAAATGGCCGAAAGGATCGGTCCCACAAACCCAAATTTCAGCAAGGTCTGCCTCATATATCCCCAATGTATCCTGTCAAACGCCTTCTCTGCATCCAATGACAGGAGCAAAGAAGGCGTCTGAAATGTCCTGGCATGTTGCACCACTCCCAACACCCTTCTAGTGGCATCAGATGCCTGTCTTCCAGTGGTAAAGCCTGATTGGTCAGGTCCTACAAGGGATGGGAGGATAGGTAGTAGTCTGTGGGCTATAAGCTTCGCATAAAGTTTGACGTCAGTATTAAGTAGCGATATTGGCCGGAAGTTGGCCGGTGTGACAGGATCCTTGCCCGGTTTAGGAATAGTGACCACATATGCTTTTAACATTTCGGAGGGAAACGAGGCAGAGTACATAGCATTCAAGAATACTTCCTTGAGGGTAGGGACTAAACTTTTTTGGAAGACTTGATAGTAATCATTAGGGAGGCCATCCGGTCCAGGGGATTTACCTAATGGAAGCTGCTTAATGATTCGTTCGATCTCAGACTCAGTAATGGGGGCGTTTAAAGCGTCCAATTGAGATTGGGAAAGAGAAGGGAGATTCACCTTATGTAAGAAATCCTGAATAGCACTATCTACAGGCTGTGGGGTGTTAGGGTCCAGATGGAGATTATATAGACTGGAGTAGTACTGTGCAAATGAGTCAGCGATCTCCTTAGGATTCACAATTTTATGTTTGTCCACCGGGTGGAGCAGGAATGGAATATTAGCTTTGGCTCTCGCTGCTTTAAGTCTCTGAGCTAGAAATTTACCTGCTCTATTTCCTGAGGAATAATGGGCCAATTTGAGATTGCGCAGGTGCTTGTCATATTGTTCAATCAAAAGGAGTCTAAGATCGAAGCGGCACTTCGCGAGCTTCTGTGCTAACAAAGAAGAGGGAGTAGATTTGTTTTGACACTCTAAACTCTTAATATCTTCCAATAGTCGGTCAAGTTTTTGCGTTCTCTGCCTCTTTTCCCTTGCACAAATTTGTAAAATGATACCTCTAATATACGCCTTATGGGCACACCACACAGTATTAGGGTCGGAGACCGAGCCCCTATTTTCGACAAAGAAATTTTCAAGGTTATCAGTTATAGTAGCCACGTGAAGGGGCATTTGGAAAACCCTTGAATTAGCTCTCCAAACACTGGCAGGATTAAAGGTGTGTCCCCCCGCCACTACAATTGATACTGGTGCGTGGTCCGACCACGAAATAGCATGAATGGCGGAGGAAGACACCGTCTGTAGTAAGGACTTGTCAACAAAAATAAAATCAATTCTTGAGTAAGAATTATGTCTAGCTGAGTAAAATGAATAGTCACGTTCTGTGGCATGATGACACCTCCAGACATCAAAAAGTCCTTCCAAGTGAAGCAATTGTTGTAATTGGGGAGGAGGGCGTCGTAGAGTAGTAGAAGAGTCCAGGGCAAAATCAACCGTTAAATTATGGTCACCACAGATCACCAGGGATCCTTGACGAAGCGAAGCGACCTTGGAGTACAAGCGATTTAGAAAGCGCAACTGGTGGGAGTTCGGAGCGTACAAGTTCACTATAGTGAAAAGTTTGTTGTTTAATTCCCCAATCAGAATAATGTATCTACCCTCCGGGTCAGAATGAACTTGTGAAACCTTGAGAGCGACAGAGTCTTTGATAGCTATCAGAACGCCTTTGCGTTTAACCAGTGCGGAAGCCAGGAAGACATGTGGGAATCGCTTGCTCTGAAACCCGGGGGGATCATCTTTTAAGAAGTGTGTCTCTTGAATGCATAGAACATCTGCTCGGAGAGCAATAGCTTCTTTCCAGACCGAGGCTCGCTTGGCTGGGTGATTGAGGCCGTTCACATTAAATGAAACTATGTTAAGAGCCATTTCTCAGGTGCAAAAATGAAAAAAATGAAAAACAATGGTACCTGATCTAGGTAAGTAGGAGGCCAACATCCACTCAGATGCGAGAGCAAGGATCCCAGCAGGACAACATGGAAGGTTTGCGACGACCAGCGGGCGTAGTGGACCATGGGAGGAGAAGAGTCAGAGGGAGGAAGGGGGAAGGAGTTAGAGGACTGAAAACTAGTAAAATAAAATAAGGAGCACAAAAAGAAAACAGTTTTCAAAAATAAGCAACCAGGGGCAGAAATCCTGCCCAAAATCATGGAGGGAAACTCAAACAGAACTTCTCCAGAACACAGAGGAACTAGTGGCGAATAAGGTTAGTACAGCCGCAAAAGAGAGCTTAGGTTGTAGATTTCTTGTTTGACCTCTTCTTCATCACTGTCTGCCATTCATGTTGTTGTGCCATCCGCACAGGAGGTGAGGACTGTGGGCTGGGAACTGATTGATCTGGGAGAATGTCCAGGGATCTGAGCAGTGACAGCCCAGCGTCCAAGTTCGAAATCACTGTGTCATGCCCATTATGAGTGACCGTGATTTTGACTGGATACCCCCACCGATAGGGAATATTGTGATTGCGGAGGGCTTTAGTTATTGGGAGTAATGATTTACGCTTCTGCATCGTAAACTGCGACAAGTCAGCGAATAATTGAATGTGGGCAAATCTGTCAGGCAGTTGTTGAGTTTTCCTGAAAGTGGATACCAGCTGGTCCTTGACCTGATAAAAATGTACCCTCATTAGGACATCTCGGGGAACATTATCAGGGAGAAATGCTGGCTTAGGTAGTCTGTGAATTCTATCAATTTGTAGTTCAGAATCTGGAACTGATGGCAGGAACTGTCGTAGTAAATCTTTAGCAAACTGTTGGAGTTGTGCAGGGAGTACAGTTTCAGGCACCCCCCTAATTTTGACATTGTTCCTTCTTGATCTGTCCTCGAGGTCAGCGACCTTTGCCCTTAGCCATGCAATCTCCTCATCATGCTCAGAGTGGGCATCAATTAATGTGTTATGCGATGCAGCAAACTCCCCCATTTTTTCTTCCACATGTGACACTCTGTCACCCAGTTCCCCTATGTCAGCCTTGAAAGTTTTCATGCATTGCAGTAGGTCAGTATGCATGGAGCTTCGGAGGGACACTAACATATCTTTTAATGTTGTGTCAGAGACAGCTTTACCAGAGGTGGGGAAAGCTGTAAAGGGATCCACCAGCTCCGTTGTATCATTGAATGAGTCCTGCACAGGGCTTACCTGGGACGTTGAGCCCTCCAGCCGAGGCTTCGACTTGGCAGGGCTCCGAGACAGCGGGGTGGACACCTCTGGGGATCCGTGAGCAGAGCCTGCAGCGTCTCCTGGGCTAGATGCAGCGGAGCGTGAGCCGCGTGAGGAGGCAGGCGAGGCCGCTGCGGCGCCGGCGCCATCTTGTTGTAGGCCGCGATTCCGCGGCGGATAGAAGTCGTCTAACTTCTTGGGCTTGGCGGATTCTTTGCATTTGCGGGTCATCTCTCCGGCTCCACGAAGTCCTCGGCTAGGAAAACGGGAGGATTTGTGTATGTATGTTGCGGCTAGGCCGATCGGTTCCCGTGTCTGGATCGGAGCTACTCGTTCATGCTGCCATTCAGCTGCGCGGTAGCCACGCCCCCCCAGCTCTTCACTAATTTGACTGTAGCAGGAGGCAGTTTGTTCCCCGAAGGGCTGGAGAGCGGTAAAACAAGCTGTAATGTATTGTTGGATCCCGGCAATATACATAAAAATCATTGAAAAAAATGGCATGGGCCCCCCTCCCAGTCCATACTAGGCCCTTCGGGTCTGATATGGATATTAAGGGGAACTTCACCCAAAATTTTTTTTTCTTAAATGGCGAGGTGGTCCCCCCAAAATCCATACCAGGCCCTTTTTCGAGCATGCAACCTGGCAGGCCGCAGAAAAGGGGGCCCCCAGATCCAGACCCTCCCTTTGTGAATGGGTATAGGGTACATTGTCTGGGATCAAGAAACCCAAATGCTAACTACATGGCACCACTCACTTGTAGAATATCTTAAGGGGTCAAAATTATGGCCTCTCACCGCTCAGGTCTCTACTAAACTGTGACACACACCTACGTATGTTGGTTTGCACTCTCTTAATTGGGAAAATCCACCAATCAGAGAGCACAGCACAGGGAACTCCTTATAAATATTGGCAACATTCCCTTAAGGCCCCACTTTTAAATATACTTTACACAGAGTGCACAGCATACCTGCGTGAGTTGTCAGAATTTCCATTATATTTTGTTTATGCTGTTGTACAGAAACTGATGAAGGATTTAGTGTTAACAGCCGCAAATATCGGTCTTGATTGTTTTGGAGGGTGCACTGCATGGAATTTTATGCTATCTGGTCATTGTACTTGTAACATTTCAATAACTTCACTGACGGATACAAAATACATATTTTTTCAAGACAATACAAATGTCATGTTCGGTTTAGACTAAAATGTATTCAGTTCCCTGTCCAGCATGCATTAAGCTAAAGAAGAAAACACAATGTGCCTGTTATACTTTGTCAGGATAGCTCCTTCTTCCAATGTTATTCACTTCTTCTCTGAAGCACTTGACCCCAGAATGGCAGTAAACAAGTTGAACTTCAAGAAAATTTAAATTATAGTTGCTATTGGAACATTTTATGCATCTGTCTAGACAAGCAATAAATCACTTTCCTGGCACAAAACCTATCATTTAATCTTATATACAATAATCCATTTTATGGAAGCATCAAAGCTTTCTTCACACCAACAAGTCTATACTGATACAAAATAGGACACAGATTGATTTTATTTTAGAAACAATTTTTGTTATATGGACTGAAGTGTGTGCAATATATATATATATATATATATATATATATATTGTGACAGGGTACACGATTGTATGTACACCAGTGAGAGGCTGGAAAGGTCAGTTTTCCCTGCCCTGGAAGGGGTTAAGCCTGGCCAACAGGTAAACCTCCTCTCTTCCCCCTATTAATTAACAGTCACCTGGTAGGGAAATGGGAAGTGAGAGCTCAGTGTGAGAGGTATGCTGAGCTGGACGGACAGGTTGGAAACTGTCTGCATGGAAGGAACAAGGTCTGTCATAGATTTGTTTATTTTGGACTGGTATTCTGTTTGTTTTGTACTGGAGGCCGGAATAGCCCCTCCAGTACAGTGTAGTGAGGGACACTACTGTCAGTTAGCCTCCTAAATTGGAGTAGGCCATTTTGTTTTTGTATTATTTATTTTTGAGTGCAATAAAGCCATATTTATTGCTTAAGATCAGCGACTTTGCTGCATGACATGATCGCTATTTCTACGACTTTGTCACAAGTGGTGTCAGAAGTGGGATGTTTGCTGCGGTACCGGTCAATGTACAGTTACAGTGGCCTTAAAGGTACAGGACCCAGAAAATGGAAGATATTGTGAAAGCCCTGTTACAAGCGGTCTCTGTGCAGCAAGAGACTAATAGACAGATAGCGGCCTCAGCTGCAGCACAACAAGAAACTAATAGACAGGTAGCTGCAGCGCAACAAGAGACTAATAGACAGCTAGCTGAAGCACAAAAGGCAGACCATGCTGTTCTCAAAGCAACCCTGGATCACATGACTACCCAAGGGTCTTCTAACCCACCAGCAAGGGGGGTAAGCCAAATACGTGCCAGCAGCTGTCTGCAGAAAATGACCCCGGATGATGATGTGGAGACTTACCTACTGGCGTTCGAACGGACCGCTACCCGAGAAGGCTGGGCCCCGGAACAGTGGGCTGGAATCATTGCACCCTTCCTCCTGGGAGAAGCACAGAAAGCCTATTTTGATCTGGATGAGGTGGCTGCTGCAGACTATCCCAAACTGAAAGGAGAGATCCTGGCTCGCTTAGGGGTGACTTCCACAGTGAGGGCCCAGCGTTTCTACAACTGGAGGTTTAAAGAAGGAAAAGCGCCAAGATCCCAGATGTTCGATTTAATTCATCTGGCGCGGAAGTGGCTCAAACCAGAGACTCAAACCCCTGCACAGATTATAGAAGCGCTTGTACTGGACCGTTACGTGAGAGAGCTTCCAAATGGCCTCCGGGAGTGGGTCACTCAGGGAAATCCCCTGGACTGTGATAGTATGGTCGCACAAGTGGAGCGGTACCTATCTACCAAAAGTTTGGACCGATCTCTCTCTAGGACGATCGGAAAAATACAGAGACCAGGAGGCCGGAGGAGTGGAGTGGAAGCAGACTTCGGATCCGGAGCCCGTTTCTCCAAACCTGACTTTAGAAGTCAAAACCCTGGGAAAGAGGACCACCCTAGGAGAAACTCCATAACTTGTTTTGAGTGTGGCGCCAAAGGACATGTCAGGGCGAGATGCCCCAATCTTCCTGAGCCAATGCAGTGTGGACTAGGGGAAGATTCCTCTGACTTTTGTGGGCTCATTTGTTTAGCAGGCCTGGTAGAAGGGGGACATACCTTCCGAGTACCTGTCCTGCTGGACAAACAAGAGACAGTGGCCCTGGTGGACAGGGGCCAGTAAATTGGTAAAACCTTGTTGGATTCAGAAGCATAGAACCATGGGGGTGTTGTGTATTCATGGGTGTACTGTGCGGTATCCTACTGCCAACATAGAAGTGTCAGTACAGGGCAGTTTGGTAAGGATCGTAGCTGTGGTAGTTCCTCGTCTACCATATCCTTTGATAATAGGAAGGAATTTCCCTAATTTCCACGCTCTGTTACAGCCCCCTGTGAGGGGAGAACAAGGGGAACCTGAAGTGGAGCAGAGAAATACAGGGGTCCATGAAGTATTTCCCTTTGCTCATCCTGACTTGTATATCTCTAATCCAAAAAGAGGTAAAACAAGACGGGAACGCAGGGAGAGCAAGCTACGATTTAATAGGGCTGTCCAGGAAGTCCTGTTGAATCAGCGTGGGGAGCAGTCCAGGAGAGGTGGGGCCCCACGACAGACAGAAGATGAGGCAGAAGTTGGTCAACCGGAACCCGCCCCAGAGGCTACCAGTGAAGACGATGAAGGGGATACAGATATCCTGGATATCTCGGGTAGTGGCTTTGGCCGTGACCAGGCAGATGATCCCCTTCTGCAGGAAGCCAGGAGTAATGTTGTAGAGGTGAATGGGGTACCAGTAGAAGGGGTAACAGGAAAGGCCTATCCCTATTTTATCCTTAAAAACGATCTTCTTTACAGAGTAACCTCCGATGAGGGACAAGAGCTTGAACAACTGGTTGTGCCTTCATCATACACCCGAAAAATCCTAGATTACTCTCACTCTCATCTGCTGGGGGGACACTTAGGGGTGGAGAAAACACAAGAACGGGTGCTCAGGAGGTTCTTCTGGCCTGGGGTATATGAGGGGATTAAAAGGTATTGTGCTTCTTGCCCGGAATGCCAGCTGGCATCTCCCAGACCGAAGTTGAGAGCCCCACTCATACCTCTCCCCATAGTTGACGTTCCGTTTGAGAGGATTGGCATGGACCTAGTGGGTCCCTTAGAGAAAACAGCTCGAGGTCACCAGTACATCCTTGTCATCGTCGATTATACCACCAGATACCCAGAGGCCATTCCACTACGTAAGGCGAATGCTAAAAGTATTGCAAAAGAGTTGGTTCAGATGTTTACACGGGTGGGGATACCCACGACATTGCTCACGGATCAGGGGACTCCGTTTGTCTCCCGTATTATGAAAGAGCTATGTCAACTATTTAAGGTACAGACTCTGAGAACGTCAGTGTATCACCCCCAGACAGATGGGTTGGTAGAAAGGTTTAACCGGACCCTAAAGGGGATGTTGAGGAAAGTCGTTAGCAGGGATGGGAAGGATTGGGACTTGTTACTTCCTTACCTGTTGTTTGCAGTTCGAGAGATTCCCCAAAGTTCTACGGGCTTCTCCCCGTTTGAGCTTTTATATGGTAGGCATCCCAGGGGTATTCTGGATATCCTAAAGGAAACTTGGGAAGAACAGGGGGTAACTGGGACCAATGTCCTCCAGTATGTTGAAGATATGCGGGTGCGTATGGCTCAGATTGCCCCTCTTGTTCGCCAGCATATGGAGCAGGCGCAGAGTAGGCAGAAGTCCTACTACGACCAGAGGGCCCTAGTGAGACAGTTTGAAAGAGGGGACAGAGTAATGGTTCTAGTACCCACCGCAGAAAGCAAACTTCTAGCAGAGTGGCAGGGACCCTATGAGGTGTTGGAAAAAGTGAGCCCAGTAAATTATAAAGTTAGTCAGCCGGGACGCCGGAAGAAGGAGGCCGTGTTCCACATAAACCTTCTTAAGCCATGGAGGACTAGAGAGGACTGCATGGCCGCAGAGGGGGACACCACACCTGGTCCACAGGCACCTAGTCCTTCGGTGACAATCTCTCCAGAGCTGACACCTGAGCAAATAAAAGAAGCTAGAGGCTTGGTTGAGAGGAATAACGATGTTTTCTCCCCCAACCCTGGACACAACCGGAGAGATTACCCATGACATTATTACAGAACCAGGGGTTGTCGTAAGAGTGAAGTCTTACCGCATTCCGGAGGCCAAGAGGGAAGCTGTAAGGGCTGAAATCAGGAAAATGCTTGAGCTTGGAGTGATAGAGGAGTCTCATAGCCAGTGGTGCAGCCCCATTGTTCTAGTGCCCAAACCTGATGGGTCCATCAGGTTTTGTAATGACTTCAGGAAGTTAAACGAGGTGTCTAAGTTTGACGCCTACCCCATGCCTAGGGTGGATGAACTAGTAGAGCGATTAGCCAAAGATAGGTTCTTCACCACGTTGGATCTGACAAAGGGTTATTGGCAGATCCCATTGACAAAGCACGCCCGAGAGAAGACAGCCTTTGCCACTCCTGATGGCCTATTCCAGTACAGGATCATGCCTTTTGGCCTCCATGGGGCTCCAGCCACTTTTCAAAGGCTAATGGATAAGTTGCTCAGGCCCCACACTGAGTATGCAGCCGCATACTTGGATGATGTGATCATTCATAGCCCGGACTGGGAAAGCCATCTGGATAAAGTACAGGCAGTCTTGGACACTCTTAGAAGAGCGGGTCTGACAGCTAACCCCTCTAAATGTGCCTTGGGTCTAGCAGAGGCTAGATACTTGGGTTACCTGGTTGGCAGAGGACTTGTTAAACCACAGATGAACAAGATAGGAGCTATACAGAGCTGGCCCAGACCATTGAGGAAAAAACAAGTCAGAGCTTTCTTGGGGATTGTAGGCTACTATCGGAGGTTTATTCCTCACTTTGCTACGAGGGCTGCTCCGCTCACAGACCTTATTAAAGCCAGAAGTCCAGACACTGTAAAGTGGAACAGCGAGGCTGAGGAAGCCTTTGCTGGTCTGCGGGCAGCGCTTTGTACCCAACCTGTGCTTGTGGCTCCTGACTTTAGAAAGGAGTTCTTTCTCCAGACCGATGCCTCAGAGGTGGGTCTGGGTGCAGTTTTGTCCCAATATGTGGATGGTGAGGAACACCCTGTGCTGTATTTGAGTCGGAAGTTGTTACCTCGAGAACAGCGCTATGCCACAGTGGAAAAAGAGTGTTTGGCAATCAAGTGGGCAGTAGAAACACTCCGCTACTATTTGTTGGGCAGGCGGTTTACCCTCGTCACAGACCATGCTCCGTTAAAGTGGATGCACACCAATAGGGACAAGAACGCTCGGGTCACGAGATGGTTTCTGTCCCTACAGCCCTTTACTTTTATGGTACGACATAGGGCAGGTCTCCTCCACAGTAATGCAGATGCTCTGTCCTGAGTGCATGGGTTTGTAGAGATGGCCGCTTCCCACCCAAGTGTTAAGCTGGGGGGGAGGATGTGTGACAGGGTACACGATTGTATGTACACCAGTGAGAGGCTGGAAAGGTCAGTTTTCCCTGCCCTGGAAGGGGTTAAGCCTGGCCAACAGGTAAACCTCCTCTCTTCCCCCTATTAATTAACAGTCACCTGGTAGGGAAATGGGAAGTGAGAGCTCAGTGTGAGAGGTATGCTGAGCTGGACGGACAGGTTGGAAACTGTCTGCATGGAAGGAACAAGGTCTGTCATAGATTTGTTTATTTTGGACTGGTATTCTGTTTGTTTTGTACTGGAGGCCGGAATAGCCCCTCCAGTACAGTGTAGTGAGGCACACTACTGTCAGTTAGCCTCCTAAATTGGAGTAGGCCATTTTGTTTTTGTATTATTTATTTTTGAGTGCAATAAAGCCATATTTATTGCTTAAGATCAGCGACTTTGCTGCATGACATTATCGCTATTTCTACGACTTTGTCACAATATATATATATATATATTCTAACCACTTGCCAACCAGCCGCCATCAATATACTGCGGTAGGTCGGCAAGATCCCGCGAACCGTCTGTCCGCGAGTGATCATGGGCACGAGAGGCAGAACAGTGACATGTGTGTGTAAACACACAAATCCCTCTTCTGTTCTGTGAGAAGAGACAGATTGTGAGTTCCTAATAACTAGGAACCACGATCTGTCATTTCCTCTTGTCAATCCTCTCCCCCCACTGTTAGAACACACAGTCAGGGAACATAATTAACCCCTTGATCTCCCATTAGTGTTAACCCCTTCACTGCCAGTGACTTTTTTTTTACAGTAATCATTGCATTTTTATAGCACTGATCGCTGTATAAATGCCAATGGTCTCATAAAAAATGTGTCAAAAGTGTCCGATGTGTCCGCCATAATGTCGCAGTCCCGATAAAAATCACAGATCGCTGCCATTACTAGTAAAACAAATAATAATAATAAAAATGCCATAAATTCAATCCCCTATTTTGTAGACGCTATTACTTTTGCGCAAACCAATCAATATATGTTTATTGCAATTTGTATTATTAAGAATATGTAGAGGAATACATATCGGCCTAAACTGAGAAAAAAATTGCTTTTTTAAAAAAAAGAATGGGGATATTTATTATAGCAAAAATTACAAAATATTGTGTTTTTTTCAAAATTGTTGCTCTTTTTTTGTTTATAGCGCAAAAAATGTAATCGCAGAGATGATCAAATACTGTACCACCAAAAGAAAGCTCTATTTGTGGGGAAAAAAAAGATGTACATTTTGTTTGGATGCAGCGCAATTGTCAGTTAAAGTGACGCAGTGCCGAATCGCAAAAAATGGCCTGGTCATTGAGCAGCCAATTCTTCCGGGGCTGAAGTGGTTAAAGCATAAATGTATTCCTTCAATCACATTAGCAAAGTAAACCTGCAAATTGTTTGCATTAATATCTATCAGAGAAGTCTGAGGAGATTGCCTACATCAGTGACATGTTACTACACATTGTAAAAAGTTAATATTTTATTTGTCTTGCCTTCAGAATACTCATGGTCTTCATACAAACTAATGGTCACATCCCAAACAGCAAGCAATTGTGCTGCAAGTTTAAAAATGACTTGCTAAACTATTGCTAGACTTGCCAAGCTTCACAAGTTTGTTGCAGAATTGTAGAAAATCTGCATTGCATGACTCCAGATCAACTTTCTTTGCAAACACTCTGCAAGGCTGCTGCAAGTCCGAGTTCAGTTATGTTGTGCAATAGTCCTCCCACCACAAGGGGTCACTGTGGCTGAATTTTCATGGTGTAGTCTTGCAGAGCCCTTGCTGTAGACTCACCACTTTTGCTAGAGACTTGCCATGCAAATTTGCAACACATTGGAAAAGTGTCAACTAGAAGTGCTCTGCAAGTGTACAATTTGCCAGTGAAAATGTGCAGCAAGTTAACAGACTTACAATTCAACACTGCCACAAATGTGTGGAAAGTTATCCTTGCTATCTGGCATTATATTGTAGTGATTATTTGCAGCTTAACCACTTCCATACCAGGCACTTACGCACCTTCCCGCCCAAGCCAATTTTCAGCTTTCAGCACTGTCGCATTTTGAATGACAATTGCGGGGTCATGCTGCACTGTACCCAAACAAAATTGGCGTCCTTTTTTCCCCACAAATAGAGCTTTCTTTTGGTGGTATTTGATCACCTCTGCGGTTTTTATTTTTTGAGCAACAACTAATAAAAGACTAAACATTTTGAAAAAAAAATACATTTTTATTTTTTTCTGTTAACTTTTTGTAAATAAGTACGTTTTCTCTTTCAATTGTGGGCACTGATATGGCGGCACTGATGGGCACTGATGAGGTGGCACTGATGGACACCAATGAGGTAGTACTGATGGGCACCGATGAGGTGGCACTGATGGGCGCTGATAGGCGGCGCTGATATGCGGCACTGATGGGGACTCATAGGTGGCACTGATGGGGACTCATAGGGGGCACTGATGGGCACTCATAGGCGGCACTGATGGGCACTCATAGGCAGCACTGATTGGCACTCATAGGCGGCACTGGGCACTCATAGGTGGCACAGATGGGCACTCATGGGTGGCACTGATGGGTACTTATGGGTGGCACAGATGGGCACTGATAGGTGGGCACTGGGCATGGATTGGCACTGAGGGGTGGCACTGATAGACACTGTGGGGTGGCACTGATGGACACTGAGGGTTGGCACTGATGAATCTATGTTGCCAGTCAGTGCCCATGTGTGGGCACTGACTGGCACCCTTCTTTTTTTTTACTGGCATGTTTTAAAAAAAATCCTGACTTTTTTTGCCCCTTTTGTTTTTTTTTACTTTTGCCCTTCCAGTGTGGGCACTCCCTGGTGGTCTAGTGTGGGCATCCGAGGGGGGGCTGCGCTGATGAACAATCAGCGCGAACCCCCCCTGTCAGAAGAGCCGCCGATCGGCTCTCCTGTACTCGCGTCTGTCAGACGCGAGTAAGGAAGAGCCGTCGGCGGCTCTTCCTGTTTACATCGTGATCAGCCGTGATTGGACACCTACATAGCTTCCTTTACCTTAATGCAGTGCTGTTTTCATGTTCTCATTGTTCGTTTTTGCTTTGAAGTACCTGTAATACTTCTCTGATCTCCACACTTCCTGGCTCCTTATGAAAAAAACACATGGCAGATTTTCACTGTGGTCTAAGCTGTGTGTCTAAAACTCTTCAGAACCAATGGGATTCATTTTAAAAACAAAACACTGCCCTGGATTTGTTTGTTTTTGTTCTGTGTGTCTTCTCTACTTCACAGAAACATGAAACCATTTTAAAAACGAAAGTGAAACTACAGGCACATTATATGATTGAATTTTATCTATTTTTAATCATTTTTAAAAGGAATCAGTTAACTTTTATGTCTCTATACCCTGTAAACAGTCATTTCAGCAAAAAAATTAAATAAGGTTCAAAAAGGTAAGGAACGGGGAAACAAAAAAGCACTCACATGTAGCCAACATCCGAAATAATTGAATCAAATCAATTGATTCCTTTAAATAAGAACTCAGACCATTAAAATACTTTTCTGTCTTTGCGACACATCTTTGTGATCCAAAATGGAGAAGGAATATACTGCATTATAAGTGAAGGTGCTGGGCAGGATTACAAATCCATTTGCAGAAAATATAATTCATGTATTTATTTCTTTGCATAATTGTCTGCAGACCTATACTGCAATACACTACGGCGTTCCCATTAAAAATATGCAATAGAGCTAAATACGCCGATTCACAAACGTAGTTGCGCCCGGCGTACTGATATACGTAGTTTACGTAAGGCGTATGACCGGCGTAAAGTTACCCCTGCTATGTGAGGCGCAGCCAATGTTAAGTATGGACGTCGGAACATCGTCCAATTTTCCGTCGTTTACGTTGTTTGCATAAGTCGTATGCATTAGGGCTGTGCGTAAGTTACGTTCACGTCGAAAGCATTGAGTATTTTTGCGACGTGATTCAGAGCATGCGCACTGGGATACGTCCACGGACGGCACATGCGCCGTTCATTCGGCACCTCATTTACATGGGGTCAGGGCTCATTTTAATACAACACCCCCACTACAAGGCTACTTTAAATTACGCACGCTTACGCCGGCACATTTACACTACGCCGCCGTAACTTACGGCGCAATTTCCTTTCTGAATACGGTACCTGCCACTATAAGTTACGGCGGTGTAGTGTATATGAGATACGCTACGCCCGCCGAAAAATACGCAATTCTTTCTGAATCCGGGCCTGTCACGCACCTGGTGGTGGAGCCTGATGTGCAGGGAACGGCTGCTCGTGCTCCTCCCACTCCGGAGGCCAGGGAGGAGACAGGGAGCCCGAAAGTGCAGAGTCGCATAAGCGCCTGGCAGGACCGCTGGTGTCGGGTAGAGTTGGGATCCAATGCACTCCAGAGCAGGATCAGCAGAGCTGAGGAAGGCTGGGCGTCCGGTAGCTGAGGTCGGATTCCACTGGTCGGGATTCAGCACAGAGGGAGGTGCACTATAGTACAACAGTCAATAGCAGGGCCAGGCCGGCCGGGTCAACACGAGCAGGCAGGTCAGGTACAGGGACCGAGCAGGGATGGAATCGTGAACAAGCCGGGGGGTCGGCAACTGGCGGGCAGCAGACTGGCAGGTGGGACAAGCAGAAGCATGGTCAGACAAGCCGTGGGTCAGGGCAGGCGGAGATCAAGGGTAGTCAGAGGCAAGAAAATTCACTTCACTCTGTGTCTCTCTCTCTGGCCATCTATGACAGGAGGACAATTGTGGACAAGAATTAAAGGAGTTGTAAATAAAATAAAAATTATGCTGAAATGACTGTTTACAGGGTATAGAGACATAGGGCCAGATTCAGGTAGGAGAGCGAATCTTTATTTTGGAGTAACGTTTCTCATTTACGTTACTCCGCCGAAACTTTAGGAGCAAGTACTGTTATTCACATAGCACTTGCTCCTAAAGTTGCGGCGGCGTAGCGAAAATGAGCCGACGGAATTCAAATTGGGCGGGTAGGGGGCGTGTATTATTTAAACTAGGCGCGATCCCGCGGCAAACGTACTGCGCATGCGTCGACTGTCAGTGCGCATGCTCCAAATTCTGTCAGTGAACGTCAATGACGTCAATCCCCATTCACGGACGTTTTACGGAAACAACGCAATTTTTTTTAAATTTGACGCAATGACGACGGCCATACTTAACCCCCCTGCCGGTATCCCCGAGCGTGACTCGGGGTGGATTTTTTATGTAAAAATCGATATCCCCGAGTCGTGCTTGGGGTGAATATGCAGAGCCTGCAGCGCGCTGGCTTACCTTGTATCCAGGCTGGGTATACTGTACTTACCTTGTCCCTGGATCCAGCGATGCATCCCCGCTGTGTGAGCGAGTGGCGTCCTCCATTCGACTCACACAGTGCCCGCGCGCCGCCGATCTCCGTTCCCTGCGACGTAACGGTGCACGGGGGCGGAGTCCGGCGGCAAATTCAAAAAAGTAAACAAACATTTTACATACAGAATACTGTAATCTTATAGATTACAGTACTGTATGTAAAAAGTACACCCCCCCCCCCTTGTCCCCAGTGGTCTGCCCAGTGCCCTGCATGTTCTTTTACATAATAAAACATTTTTTTTTGTGCCTGCAAACTGTAGATTGTCCATAGCAACCACAAGTGTCCCTTTATGTCAAAAGTGATTTTAGAGCAGCTAGAAAACAGCGATAATAAATGATAATCACTTGCAGAATTGAGCGATAGCGATTTGTGGGGAAATTCGTCATAAAAAAATAAAAGTAATGACAATTATGCAACTGAGCAAATTTCAGTGATTTTGATTTGATTACATTAGTGAATAATTTTTATTATAATTACATTATTATTTGTTATAATTATTTATAGTTATTTATTATATTATAATTTTATGATTTTGTGTTTCAAACTTTATCATACCCGGGATGTCTACTAGACTCTGGTTTGGACAAATTTAAGTGAGTTATTCCTAAAAATTGCAGGCCTACAGTATAAAACGCAGAATTTCCATGCAAAATAATTGTACCGCTTTTGGTACGTAATTCCAGACAGAATCATACCGCCAGGGAGGTTAATATAGGATACTCAACCTACGGGGCATGTTTTTCTTTACGCCGCGTATCCCTTACGGAAACGTCGGAAAGTCACTGCGTCGGGCCCGAGTACGATCCTGAATTGCCGATTCTCGCTGATTAACATATTCTCGGCGTTAATCAGCGGGAACGCCCCGAGCCCCATTTTTTAAATTGAAGTTCCGATACGACGGCGAAATACAATTACGCCGCTCGTATAGAAACTCCAACTCGGCGTTTCTTGCTTTCTGCTTACAGAAAACAGAAACGCCAGCTCAAAGTGAGAGTTATGCTGGCGTATCACTGATACTCCAGCCTAACTCTACCTGAATCTGGCCCATAATAGTTAACTGATTACTTTTAAAAATGATTAAAAATATATCAAAATCAATCATATATGGTACCTGTAGTTTCTAGTTTCGGTTTTGCATGTTGTTTCCTGCCTCTCTGCTGTACAGAGCCACCGAGCCAATACAGGGCAGTGATGGTTTGGAAAACGAAACCGATTGGTGCTGAGGGGTTTTAGACACACAGTAATCACACCTCCTTGATTAGTGACCACAGAGAGAAAGCTCCCAGCACTGTGGTTATCAGGAAACAGACAGCAAGGAAGTGTGGAGATCAGAGAAGAATTACAGCAACTTGAGAGCAAAAACGAACAACGAGGACATGAAAACAGCACTGCATTAAGGTAAAGGAAGCTATTAAGATAAAAAAAATCCTTTACAAACCCTTTAAGAGTGATTGAGACCAGAAGACATACAGTAGATAGTAATGATAACCTATAAAGCATCTGTCCCACATTATACATTTAACAGTTTACTGAGGGGGGTGCATGGTCAAAGGTGATTCCACAACAAACTTGGAAATACAGCCAGCACACAATAAGTAAAATCTCTCAGTCTTTTACCGAGGTCATAAAAGCACAAAAGTTGAAGTGGAAAAGGCAAACACGGATTCACCAACTTTTTGCAGACACAGAGGTCACGCAGTCAACTGAAAGAAAAGGGACGGTTGTATTATATTTATCAAGAATACATTTTAATTTAAATAATGAAGCCAAAAAAACTTTACTGAGTTTTGAATAGTTAAATCGGTAGCATTATAAATAATGAAAGGTGAAGAATCTGAAAGGCTTTATTTTGTTTATTTATTTTTTATCACGTTAGGTTTTTGTGAAGAAGGAAAGATTGAATTATTCAGATGTTTTACTGGAATAAAACTAAACTTAAAATTGTATTTTGGTGAACATGTATTCAAATGTATGAGAGAACTGCATGATTTGTGAAACAGCTACTACAATATATTATATAGTACAGTGTCCTTGTAGAGCTATTAGCATATGCAGTAGCTGCTGGAAGCAAGATGTTCTATCACAATAAAGCAATAAAAATCTGTTATGTCACTTTGTTTTCTTAGGACTTCTAAGGATAATCCTCTAGTAGACCCATATTGATCTGATATTGGTCAGCACTAGGGATGAGCTCCGCGTTCGATACGAATGTATGTTCGACTAGAACATTGTCTGTTCGTACGTTCGACGAATTTCGAACAAAACGGGTCGTTCGAGCCAAATTCGAGTGACGCGCAACGGCCCATAATTCACTGCGGCATTGCGCGCTGATAATTGGCAAAACATGCACAATGACCCTGCATGATTGGCCAATCACAGCGCGCAAAAACGAAGAGCCATAATTGGCTGGTGCAATATGCAGAGTATCTGACAGGAACATATGCAGTGCTGGTGTAATATGCAGAGTATCTCACAGGAACATATGTGGTGCTGCTGCAATTAGATTTGTGAAGAAGGACTGACTACTATCTAATTCTCTCCCTATGAGCACAATCAGGAACCTTACCCTAAATGATCTAATGCAGAGTACTGTATGTCACAGGAAAATATGCAGTGCTGGTGCAATATGTAGAGTATCTAACAGGAACATATGCAGTGCTGGTGTAATATGCAGAGTATCTCACAGGAACATATGCTGTGCTGGTGTAATATGCAGAGTACCTCACACAAACATATGCAGTACTGCTGCAATTCGATTTGTGAAGTAGGACTGACTCCTATCTTATTATCCCCCTATAAGCACAATCTATCTATCTCTCCCTGAGAGCAGCAGCAGCCTTTCCCTACCCTAGCTAAAGAAGAGTAACAAGCTGTGCTGTGTGCCTCTAGCTTATATAGAGGCTGGGTCACATGCTCGGTCACATGCTGCACTGGCCAATCACAGCCATGCCATTAGTAGGCATGGCTGTGATGGCTTCTAGGTCGCACAAGTAAAACAAATGCTGATTGGCTGCCCTGCAGCACGCCGTTACATAGCCGAACACGGGACCCGAACTTACAGCAAATTGTTCGGGTTCGGGTACGGGCCCAAAAAATCCAAAAGACCGGTACGAACCCGAACTTTACAGTTCGGGTTCGCTCAACCCTAGTGACAACACTTCAGGGACTGCAGTGAATACACTGCGGAGCTGTGTACATTCTGGGAAGAAGGGATAAAATCGGACGGCACTGCTGGCAATCCTCCACCAATCAGCACAAAATACAGTTTGTCCCAAGTCTGGAGGAAGTAATGTACCTCCTGCCTCTTAGGACTGAAGGTCTTGGTGGCCTCTGTTATAACATCAAAGGAGTTAGCAAGTGAAATACTGTCACTCTCAGAGGAAAGTAAAAAAACAAAGCTGAAATGCATTCAAAAGGAAAAACATAAAGAAAATAGCTAGACATGCACTTGAAGATTTTTCTGCCCTTTTGTTCATTGATCAATCAATAATTATTTTAAAAAAACGAGCAAATTATCTAACTTTTTTTTCTTAAATAAACTCTACTATATAGTAGCAAATCAAGGAATAAAAAAATACTTATAGCCATGCACCATAAGTAAGACAAACTGAAAATTGTCTATCAAATTCTTACCGTCATTTTCCTTTCCTGATGGACTCCATGGCAGCATATGTTTGGGTAGCCCTGCCCTTGTTCCTACCCCATAGGACCCCACTCTCATTTCCAGGCTGTTCTGTAACTGGCCTCATGTCACTGAGAGGGAACACTTGCTGTCATGGAGTCCATCAGTAAGTATTAGATAGGAATTTTCAGTTTTCCTGATAGACTTTATGGCAGCATACGTTGGGGAACTAACTAGCCCAAAAATAAAACATCGTTGGGATGCTGAAAAAAATAAAGTTTCGAACATAGCACTTAGCCAACAGGAACCTTATGGTTAGATACTAACAGTATAAGGAAGTTAGTTACATCCCACAATGAGTTAGAACAGCCTAATAGAAGACATGTCATCCCCTACAAATGTTCCTGGCACCTTTCACAGGGAGCCCACAAAGCCCACACACTCCTGGTTAAGTGTGTTATCACTGCTTTTGTGGGAGTTAAGCCCAAAGCTCTATAAGCCTATTGGCTAGCTGGTATAAAATATAGAGATGTAGCCCGATTATTGTGGCACCACATCCAGGCAGGAGAACCAGGCAGGATCAGCTAGGTATTTCAGGTTATACAGGGGACCAAATTACACAGGACAAGCACTGTGCTGTATAACATGCTTTAAAGGAACAGGATCGATATTTTTTTTGTTTGCGTTAACAAAAGCTTTAAGGATTCATTATGATCACATCTCTGGAAGGTCTTTTTAACCTATGATGTCCCCAGAATAGGGCCTGTTATATCTACCCATAACAGAGGCCGGGGATGCAATTTATTTGGTATACCTGTACTGCAATATATTTTTAATAGAGTAGATCATAAAACTAGTTTTTGGATTTACTACATTTTTACCACTGAAAGCTGCAATGTTGTTGCTATATAATACATTCCTAAAATCTAATATTTCGTTTTTCTCCTATGTTTTTTCTCATGAAATAGCATGTCTAATAATATCCAGTGTTACATTTTAATGGGAGATTTCAACAAAATGTAGTAATTTCTCTTCCAAACAGGAGATTATTTCTCAAGTATTTTTGCATATACTATACTAAATATAAAACATGTGCATGTATTTTTGGAACTGGCAATTAATATGCACAGAAGGCAATCAACGTAATTGGTCTGATTCAGTTTGTTTTCATTAATAATTTCCCCCTAATTTATAATTTTTTTTTAAATTGCAGAACTGCTCACACGTTTCCACTAAATTTATCCAGAGACATCCCAGAAAAATGCTTTCAAAACCCTTTTAGAACAAATAAACCTTTAATCAATGCCATATAGATATATATCTGTATTACCCAGTACAGTCACTCACAGACTTACCTGAATGGTGGTCAAATGGGATGGTTAATGTGTGAGTCCTTTTTTTTGTTAAGAGTAAGTGCACCATAAACAAAATGGATTTGTATGTAATATAAATGTAACATTGTTGTATTTTTTATTTCTGATTTAGTTCAAAATTATAAGAAGAGGTTGGGACTTTAAAGTGATTGTATACCTTTTTTTTTACATTTGTACCTACAGGTAGGCCTATAATTAAGCTTACCTGTAGTCTTACCTGTACTGTTTAGGAGATATTCACTTTGCATGCAGCCACTGACGTCAGCGGCGCATGCGCTGTGAAGGTCTGGCTAAAGGTCTGGCGGACGCTGCCGAACCTTGCCGGGAAAAAGTTTTGCTTGCGGGAGTGAGGTTGTCGCGGCTCAGGGCACTCACAGGGCCAGAGCCACGAACCCGGAAGACACGCTGAGGGGGAATCGTCAGCTCCCTTGGTGGTGACTGGGATCAGATATTGATGCCTCGTTATAAGGTAAGTATTTTATAATGAGCTAGTATACATCGGCAGAATGTCTGGTGTGTGCAAAGCAACGTATGGGTATCCCGCAAACGTGTCATGGAGCTGCAGAACGGGGGGAAGCCTGTGTAAACAAGGCATCTCCCTGTTCTGCTTTGTGACATGACACTCATCGGGAGCATTGATCAGTGTCATGTCACATGTAGCCCAGCCCCCACACAGTTAGGACACTCACTCCCTAGGACACACTTAACCCCTTCCTCGCCCCCGAGTGGTTAACCCCTTTCCTGCCAGTGTCGATTACACAGTAATCAGTGCATTTTTATAGCACTGATCACTGTATAAACGAAAATGGTCCCAAAATAGCGTCAAAAGTGTCCGATGTGTCTGCCATAATGTCGCAGTCATGATATAAATCACAGATTGCCACCATAACTAGTAAAAAAAAATATATTAAAAAAAATGCCATAAAACTACCCCCTATTTTGTAGATGTTATAACTTTTGCACAAACCAATCAATATACACTTATTGCAATTTTTTTTTACCAAAAATATGTAGAAGAATACATATTGGCCTACACTGAGGAAAAAAATTGTTCTTTTATATATTTTTTGGTGATATTTATTATAGCAAAAAGTTAAAAATATTGCTTTTTTTTTCAAAACTGTCGCTCTTTTTTTGTTTGTAGTGCAGAAGTGATCGAATACCACCAAAAGAAAGCGCTATTTGTGGGAAAAAAAAGGACATCAATTTTGTTTGGGAGCCACGTCCCATGACCGTGCAATTGTCAGTTAAAGCGACGCAGTGCCGAATCGCAAAAATTGGGCAGCCAAATCCTCCGGGGCTGAAGTGGTTAAGCATCAAATTGTCTTTATTCAGATATACAGTATTTTACAAAAGTGAGTACACCCCTCAAATTTTTGTAAATATTTTATTATATCTTTTCATGTGTGGCTGTTAAACGCGCTGGTCTTGGCCACCATGCTGCAGCTCAGTTTTAGGGTCTTGGCAATCTTCTTATAGCTAGGCCATCTTAATGTAGAGCAACAATTCTTTTTTTCAGATTCTCAGAGAGTTCTTTGCCATGAGGTGCCATGTTGAACTTCCAGTGACCAGTATGAGAGAGTGAGAGCAATAACACCAGTCACATGACATGGGGAGGGAAAATAGCTAATTGGGCCCAATTTGGACATTTTCACTTAGAGGTGTACTCACTTTTGTTGCCAGCGGTTTAGACATTAACGGGTGTGTTGAGTTATTTTGAGGCAACAGCACACTGTTATACAAGCTGTACACTCACTACTTTACATTGTAGAAAAGTGTAATTTCTTCAGTGTTGCCACATGAAAACATATAATAAAATATTTACAAAATTGTGAGGGGTGTACTATCTTTTGTGAGATACTGTATATAAGCATCCTTTGATGGAAAGCAGTGGTAAAGTTTATGTCTGGAATACCCTGTGTTAAATGCGCTTGGTGCTGGAGTCTCCCCCCCCCTACTGATCTAATAAGGATATATAATAGAAGTATAGGGCGCTACCTAGTCAGCATGAATTTGTGCAGTTAATAACCATTTAAATATTTATACGTGCAATTGTTAATCAATTCATTTCATATATATATATATATACACACAACATCTATAGATGAATAAAAAGTCCAAATAAATGTATCAGTTTCTTCAGATATTGTTTGATATTTTCACTCCAACACTGTGCTTGAGATAATAAATATGCTCCAAATGCCAATTAGTGACTTTTTCGCCCAAAGTGACAACAAAATGCGCTCACCAGATGGTTTTGGCCAGCCAGTTACCATAAAGCATAGAGATGAAAAACTCCTCATTCCATAGATGCAACACCTTCAGCTATCTTCTTCCAACCAATCTTTCATATGTATGGTATCACTTCAATCAGGTGAGTGGACTGTAAAAACTTGCTCCAACGGTATATATGTATCTTCTACTTAAATCATCCAATTCATATCAAAGGACTCTATAAAATGAACTCCACCAAAGAGAGCCCTGGAAGGCAAATATGTGTAATAGTACTTATTTATTTGTTTAAAAGTCACTTACATATTCCAGCAAGGGAGAGAATCGGCACACAAGAAACAGCCCAGTGTTGGTGAAAGTATGTCCTATACCACTGTTTGACTAGTGACTTGCGGTGTGTGTTTGCAACTGCCTGCCAGAAGTGACGGTAATGCGTGTCAGGCCTCGCTTCTATGCATTTCGCAATTTTTTTTAAAGATTTAAATATCTACAGCAGCATAGCCTGCATGGAAGTTCCCAGCTTCTTTCCGTAGAAGCCGTTGGGCACTTCCAGGTTTAATGATAGAGAGATGGGGGGGCGGATGAGAAAGAAAAGGGACTAGTGAGAGAGGGTGTGAGAGAGAGAGAGGGGGTGAGAGATAGATTGAAGGGGTGAGAGAGAGAGAAGGGGGTGAGAGAGAGAGAAGGGGTGAGAGAGAGAGGGGAGCGAGAGAGAGGAGGTGAGTGAGAAAGAGGGGGAAGAGAAAGAGGGGCCAGAGAGAGAGGGGGTTCCCCTACCCCCCATACTACACCAGGAGACCCCCTATAAAATATGACACATATACAATGTCTTTCACAGGGTAAGAGAGAGAGAGAGGGGATGAGAGAGAGGGGGGTGGGAAGGGGAGAGAGAGGGAGAGGGGGGGAGAGGGGGAGAGAGGGGGAGAGGGGGGAGAGAGAGAGAAAGGTCCGAGACACATGCGGATGCATTATTACAGACCTAAATATACTTCCCCTGTTTGACTTGTGGAGCCTCTCATGGGGCCCCCTACTGACCCCAGGCCTTCGCGCAGCGCCCAAGTGCCAGAATGGTCAGCCTGCCCCTGCCTAAGATAATCTTCAACATTTAAACATGTGAGATATAAAACCCATTTCAAACAACTGCAGAGGAAGACAAATTATGTATTAGCATTTTCGAAAAATGTTGAAACAAAACTCTTATAATAAGCCTTGTGGTGCACCTAAAATCTTTAAAAAAGTCAATAATACTACAAAGAATATCCTTTTCCATCAAACTGTGTCACTGAAAAATGAAAAGTATGTAAAATATGCAAGATAAATGACATTACATTTTCATAGGAGCATGGCTCTTTAACTGGAATATAATGGTTTCCCTGCTATGTAATGATTTTTTCCACTTCTTTGGTTTGTACTTTTTTCCCCTCTAAGATGTTTTCACTGAAAATTTGGTAATGCACAAACAAATCTTTGGATTTAAAATTTAAAGCAGTTATAGAGCCTAAACATTTTTTTACCTTAATACATTTCATCCATTAAGGTTAAAAAATGTTTAGGCATCAGTATCCCCCCTCACCCCTCCTTTTTCTTACCTGAGCCCTCATTCAATCCAGCACTGTGCCAATCTGCAGTTCTTCTCTCCCCTCCAGGCACTCAGTGGAAGGTAGGAGCCAAAGCACTATCTTGGGATCCAAGAAGAGGAGATTTGGGATCACTTTGTGCAATTCCATTGCATCGAGCAGGTAAGTATAAATCTGTTTGTTTAAAAATTACAATCACTTTAAAGCGGGGGTTCTCCCTAAAAAAACTATATACCATTAGATCCAGCATACTGCTGACATCTGCAGTATGCTGTTTCCCCCCCCCCCCCCCGCTGTACTTACTGTCTTATCGTAGTTTTCACCCGGCTTCCGGGTTCTCTCTGCCCCGGGGAATAGGCGTTTCTAAGACCAGGCATAGATGATTGACGTGCTGGTAAAGCGTGCCACGCCTTCCGAAAATACCCGAAGTGGGACTCGACTTTTTACGGTGCCTCACGTCGGCTATTTTCGGAAGGCGTGACGTGCGGTACCCGCACGTCAATCATCTATGCCTCATCTTAGGAACGCCTACTCCCCGCAGGGAATCAGCTCAGAGCCGAATGAGAACTACAATAAAACGGTAAGTACAGCAAAAAAAAAAAACAGCTTACTGCAGATGTCAGCAGTATGCTGGATCTAATGGTAAGAAGTTGATTTTCAGGGTGAACCTCCGCTTTAAGGTCTACTGTTTACAAAGCATTTGAAAATTTCCACAATTATACCTAACAAAGTAAAGTTAGCCAGTGAAAATATTACGTATTATTGTACTAGATAAATTCTGAACATTTATGTAGTTTGTGGTCACCAACAGAATCCATAAACATGTTGTGTGGTTATTGTAATATGGATTACCATTAATAGAAGTCTTAATTGCTTCAAGACAGAGGTTTAACCTATTGGAACCACTGCCCCCAGGAAGGTCAGAAGTCCAGGGAGGAGAGGAGCTAGACTTTCTATATTTCTATGTTTCTACCTTACCACTGAAGCCAGGTGGTTGGCTAAAAATGGAGAGTGAAAGAAACACTGGCTACAGTTGTTTACTGAAGGTGCTGCCCTGCAGTGCTGAACGGGTTAACAGCTATATCAGCAGAAGGAGGGAGTTGCTGAGGAGAAAGATTTCAATAGGCTGAGTCAGTTAGCAACACACTGCACTGGTGGAACTGCATTAACCATGGAGGGAGGGAGATTGCCAGAAAGAGAGGAAAGAGATGCATTTTTTTAAAGCTTTACAGGACACAGCCTCCTCTTGCTGTGAGAGAGATTGGAGAGTGCACATTGCTGTCCAGTGTGCACCATTAGTGCTGAATATCAGCAGCCTTTGCAGGATACAGATTGCCGAGTGTAGAAAAAGTCACCCAAGTGCGGATCAAAGAGTGGATTTATCACTGCGTGTGACCAGATGGTGAGCTGCAATACCACTGAAACTGGTGAGCTACTGCTGTAGGAAAACTATCTGCTGCTAGAGAAAGAGACTAAGCTCTTTAGAAACTGACCATGCAGAAATCTAGTACAGCAAACTAACAGTGCAACTGGGTCCCAATGCTAGCTGGCTGAAGGGTTGGGACAAAAGACTGCCCCTTTACAGCTGCTGCACAGAGACCTTTACATATTGCTTATGCTAAGAGGTACCTCTGAGGCTGCATACACACAGAGGTACCTCTGAGGCTGCAGACCAGTTTCATCGGACCAGTTCGATATTGTGTACGGCCCATCGTACTTTAAAATCTTTAAAATCTGTCTGACGGACACCTGTCCGTCGGACAGGTTCGATGGTTAGTACGCAAAAGCATCGGACCAAAAACCTGCGCATGCTCAGATTTAAGTCGACACATGCTTGGAAGCATTGAACTTCGTTTTTTCATCACGTCGTTGTGTTCTACGTCACCACGTTCTGGTCTGATCGGCTTTTTGGTCCGATGGTGTGTACGCACATCAGACCATCAGACCACTTCAGCCTGGTCCGATGAAAACGGTCCTTCGGACCAGTTTCATCAGACCGGTCTGATCGTGTGTATAGGGCCTCAGGGGACATTGCACCATATCTAGCCATTCTAGCCATTCACTAATTATATTATTATTATTCATATTGCAGTTAATACTTATGCGCACTGTTTATTGCTGACTTTTGCCGATTGTTAATTCTAGTCTAGCGGTACAGAACTCTATTCTAAGTTATTTTTACATTATACATTATAATTACACTATCTATCTGTGTGTGCATTTATGCTCAAACCACCATTTATTCTAACCAACACAGTGAATTAATTTAAAATTAAATGGTCTTTTGTCTATTTCCTGGTGCTAAGTCACACCTGAGTTAAAGTTATCTTTACCCGTGTGCTTGCAGTAACTTTTATTCCACCAGGTGTATCAGAAGGGCTGAGGGTGTTCTTTGAGTCATGCAAAGAACAGAGGACCTAATTTACCAAGTGTGAAAAACCCTGAGAGCAATTGGAGGACCCCCCCCCCCCATCACAGAGATACACATCCCATAATATACTTTTCTTCCTAGGCAGACAGACACAATAAAACAATGGAATACAACCACACCCCAAACGATCCCAGCAAAGAGTCCACAACAGCACGAGACAACACAAAATATATACATATATACAACATTCCAGTGTGGCTGTACAGTGAGTCCGACTAGCATAGATCATAGTGGGGTTTTTAGTCACCCTGTGACCCTAATGGA
Source organism: Rana kukunoris (assembly GCA_029574335.1). Classification (NCBI taxonomy): domain Eukaryota; kingdom Metazoa; phylum Chordata; class Amphibia; order Anura; family Ranidae; genus Rana; species Rana kukunoris. The sequence continues at coordinate 459,899,293 of CM056052.1, read as the reverse complement.
CTCCCGTCATTCCAAGTTACTCTTGCACGGTAGTGCTACACCATTATGCATGTCAAGACAATTTATGTGAATCTATCTTGTACATCCCTCTGCATATCTCTGTACATTTCTTATAAAGGTTGTGAAATCTCCATTGTGAAAAAGCCAAATCACCACATGAAATGTTGGGAGGAAATTTTTGGTGCATTATAAAACATTCCTTGGAATGGATTTGATTGGCTTTAGGACTGTTGCCATTTGTCATACTTATTAAAACTCAACTTGTTTTGGGGGTTTTGGATATAGTGGAGAAAAATTTCTGTCCATGACTCCATTCAGAGTATTTTCCCTCACTGTCTGTCTCTGTGGCATTAGAATAAAAAACAGGGGGAACAGTTATTACTGGGACAAGAAGTCACAAGCAGCAAAAAGAACATATTTAAGTTAAGTTCTATTTCTTCCCCACTCCGCTACAAATGTGGAGTTTTTTGTCTATATCAATGATCTATGATAAAGAGATTTCCCAAATTTACCAATTAGGAATATGAAGCAATAAAACCATGACAGAATATCTAACTCTTCCCAGTTCTCTTCAAAACAAAATAAACAGTTTGGAGCTTTAACCAATTATATTAAACTGGACAAATACCCTCAATAACTTATGTATTAATGTGAAAACACAACTTAATTAACATATTACCCAGAACACCAAGCATTAGTATCAAGATATCATCAATAGTATCATTTACATATAATTAGCAAAACCAAATAGCCAGTACGAACGAGACCATGTTTAACTTGTGTATACAGCTTTGCTAACACTATTAGTCAAACAGATTGAAAATATATATCAGCTAAATGAGTCCATTCTCAAGCAAGAATATAGCTGCTGATAATTCTGTAAAACAGACACTTTGCACATAAGCTGTCTTTAGCCACAATCCATTTACTAAAAAACAATTCTATAACAGCTTGTAAGACTCACTTAATGCAACTCATGTTGCTGAAGCAAAATAAGCATAATCCATTTAGTCTCACATATGTTATTAGGCATCTTTGTCTACTGTCTACAGTTATTAATCAGTACTGTACAATAACGGAACCAGGCTGACTGCTCTTTGTGATTAGCATAGACCACTTCTTTCTGCACTGATTTCTTTGGTTGAGATGGTCACTGCCCTGGAGTGGCAAGTATGCAAAAGATGGATTCATTTTTATTTTAGATGGTTAGTGTAAGGGTTGGGGTTGCAGGATAGTTAGTAGAGTTATTTTACTGCAAGAGTAAGTGTGAGGGACACGTTAGCAAATAGCACAGAGCTGTATTTATGCGCTGCGTCACAGTACAGGGTAGAATGTACCCAGATGAAGTATTTGTTTTTTGTTTATTTTATTATGCAAAATAAAGTATAAAAAAAAAGAAGAAAAAAAAGAGAGCTGCGCTAAAAACGTAATTAATAAAAAAACCTGATACAATCAACAATATCAACGTGATAAAAATGAAGATCATCAATATTTAAAATAGAATTGTGATTAATATATTCAGAAATAGAAGTCCATGTATTGTATAAAAAAAAAAGCCGGAAACAACCCTTTTGACTGCCAACAAACAATCTTTCACTTTAGAAGTGATGTGGTTCTGGATGTGTAGTCCAAATTGTTGTTTCCGGCTTGTTATCGATCCTTGTGGACTTCATTGCCTGACTGTGCCCCCCTTTCTCTGACAAATCCGATTCATGTCTTATTATCCCTTCAAGACTGCACTACGGTGAACTATATGCCACTAGTTGGCTAGAGAATACTCCCTATTCACCAAAGAAAGCTTTTTTTGACTTATGCAATGAGACATAACTGAGACGCAAACTCTGTCCTAAGTGGATTCTGATGTGTACCTTACCTTACTAAAGATGGTCATCTTGTAAACGTCTGATGTACATTCTCGATTGCCTGACGATCAAGGTTTTCTGGTTGCCTGCTATATGGTTTATTCCTCAAATTCATTACAACCTTGAGAACTGTTGTTCCACTACTTCTGGATAAAGGCCCTGATTGGATACAATAATTGCATGCTTATGAAAGCTTGCCTTCTGGTAAGCGCACATTCTATGTACTGGAGGTGCCATTTTGTTGGTACTGTTTTCGTCAAGAAAACTCACTTTTTTTATGCAATACATGGACTTTTATTTCTGAATATATTAATCACAATTGTATTTTGAATATTGATGATCTTCCTTTTTTATCACGTTAAACCTGTATTGTTGATTGTATTAGGTTTTTTATCAATTTTTTTTTTTAGCGCAACTTTCTTTTCTTTTTGTAGTTTATATATGTCCATATGTGCTTTATTCATTTTTTGTAAATTTTGTTTTTGTGTTTACTAGCGCGGTATTTTCCTATATACAAAATAAAGAATACCCTTTCAACCAAAAAAAAAAAAATGTGTGTGTTCATGCTTCAAGGTGCTTCATGGTGTGTGAATGGATGTTTGTGCATGTGCAGTGTCAGCAATGCCACCAAATTGCCTTTTTAAGAGACAGCTGCTTAAGAGAAACTTCTTGTGACTGTCCTTACCTCTGCCCTGGCTGTGTACGTAGATCACAGAGAACCTTTTGAGTTGCTCTGATTAGGAATGCTGGCATTACTTTATTCTCACCTGGTGCCATGTATTGAAAGGGAGTTCCAATTTTAGCAAGAATTAAAAATACCTACATCCTATCGGATTGGAGAGAAAATTAGTCTATAATTGACTTTCATGGTACTGTACAAAGGCTTGACATAAACAGGATACTTAAAAAATATAGGCCCAGATTCACGTACATCGGCGCATTATTGGACCAGCGTAGCGCACCGCCTTTACGTTAGACTTGCGCCATCTAGCCGCGTAATCCCCCGATTCACGTAGCTTTTGCGCAGGAAATTGCGCAAGCGTAAGGTTTTTTCCAGAGGCGTAAGGAGGAGTAATACAAATTGGGAGGGACGTGGGCGTGTTACATTGAAATGAGCCGTGACCCCATGCAAATGAAGGGCCGGCCGGCTCGCGCATGCGCGCGTGAAGGAGACCATGTCAGCTCCGCTGTGCGCATGCTCACAACTCGGGAGCGGCGCAATCAGTGAAATTGGAAATGGACTAGGGCAACGTTGTGAACTACGCAGACAGCATAAATAGACACACACAAACGCACTTGCATTGCAAAAGTACATCCCTTTGTGTCCCTTCCCATTGAACCAAGTGCTTTTGTTCCTGTTGTTCGTTGCAGTGTGTCTTGTAGTTGTCAGATTAGTGTTCTGTGTGATTAAGTGCTTGTTGGTATATTTGTGAAAGTGTTTTTGATAAGTGTTTGAGAGACTGTTTGTTTGATTGATATATTTTTGTTCGTTTGTTTTCTTGCTTTATTTTTTATTTTATTTTTTTTGGTGACTGTTTCTTGCTGAGTGCTAGTGTGATTTTTGAGTGTTCGTTTTCTCTTTGTGTGTGTTCTTGCCTGATTGGTTGTGCTTGTATTTGTGACTGATTTTTGGAGACTGGTAGTGAGTTTGTTTGGAAGTATGACTGAGAGAAAAAGAAAGCTTAATTTTACTGTGGGGGAAAAAAGAATTCTTGCCCAGGCCATTAGCGAGTATGGGCGTTTTCTCCACGGCCCGCAGAGTGCCACCACCACCCCGGCCAGGAGGAGGGAGATATTGGATAGGATCACGGAGCAGGTGAATTCATCGGGGGAGGGGGAGACACGGACCCGGTCTGGGATCGAAAAAAAAATAAATGATCTCCGGCGTCTGGTGAAAAAAAAACTGGCCGCAATGCATGCCCATGCCAGGGGCACAGGAGGGGGCCCACCATACCGTATTAGGCTTACAGTGACGGAGCATGTGGTGGCCCTGACCTTTCACCGGCATGAAGTGGAGGGCCTGCCAGGCTTTGACACAAGTCCGGTCCCCGCGGTGCCAGGTAAGGTTTTTTGTTCTATCAGGTGTGTAGCATGTGTGGGGGAGGGGGTGAAAGGGAATATGTGCCAAGTGTGTGAATCCTCCAACCTGTGAATGGTTTGTGTCATCCACAGATGTGCAGGAGGGTGCAGGGCCATCTGGCCTGACCGCTCCAACACCAGGACAGCAGCCTAATGAGGCCCCCCCAACAAGGCCACAGTCCGCGGAGGAGGTTCGAGAGGAGGAGGACGATCATGAGGAGGAGGACGATCATGGGGAGGAGGACGATCATGAGGAGGAGGAGTCAGGCACTGGACGAGTGGTTTGTGCGGACTCTTCCCCTCTGGCTGGCAGAAGCCTGCCCTCCCTAAGGGGGAGCCCCCCCCCTCCTCCCCCAACATGGCTCCCCTCACAAGGGCCTCCCCTTCTCCCCGCCCACAACCATCAGCTGGAGGCAGGATGTCATCCCAGAGCACCAGGGGGGCGCCCAATCTCCTGCCTGCCAGTCTGCGAAGGGACCAGGCCCTCCAGACCCGCCATCTGGGACAGCTCTGCCAGACTTTTGGGCGGGTGGAGGAGAGCCTGTCCTCCATGAAGGACACGCTGGGTAACCTGGACTCCCACTCCCGGGCTTTCACAACCTGCCTAAATGAACTGCAGACTACAGCAGCAGGCGTTGGGCAGGATGTGAGGGCCCTTACCCAGGCTATCCAGGCCAACACGGCAACACTTGGTGCTTCCCTGGACAGAATTGTCGTAGCCTTGGAGGGCAGGCCGCCAGGTGGGCAGATATCAGGGGCTGCTCCTCCTTCCCCGGCTTTGCCCCTCCCCCATGAGTCTCCCCTGAGGGGCCGGGGCCGTGGCCGGGGGCGCCCAGGCGTGGCTCACGCAGAGGGCAATAATTTATTTTTCCCCCTTTTTTTTTTTTGCTGACATTTTTTGCATTTTTTTTTTTTTTTGCTGACATTTTTTTTCAATTTTGGGTTGTGCATGCTGTTTGAATGTGGGGGTGACATTCCTGCTGGAAAAGGGGTGTCATCCTCAATTTTGGTGGAGAAGGGTTCCCCAGGACCAGGGAGAAGTGATCCTCAGGTCCGTGTGATTGGTGTATGAATGTTCAGTGACATAATTGGAGCCTTGACGTGGCGTTACTGCTCACCAGTCCTGCATGGTGGACTGGTGCCAATCCAATTTGATGAGGATGTGGGGTGTGTGTGCTAGGGACCACAGTGGTGTGCATGCATGCATTCTCATTGTGCCATGATTAATGTGTGTGTTTAACGTGCAAAGATGCCCAATATGAGCTGCCTCCTGACTCCTCTTCCCTCAGAAGACGGGGTATCCTCGGTTAGGGGTTGATTGTCTGGTTGGGGGGTCAGGTCATCACGTAGCTCAACCTGCAGGCCCTTCCTCACTGCGAGATTGTGCAGCATGCAACATGCAACGATGATATGGCACACGAAGTTTGGGGAATACAACAGTGTACCCCCAGACTTATCCAGGCATCGGAAACGTGACTTCAGGAGGCCAAAGGTGCGCTCCACCACTGCACGGGTTTTGATGTGTGCTTGATTGTATCTTTCCTCCCCTGGGGTTTGGGGGTTCCGGATAGGAGTCATGAGATGGGGTCCCAGTGCATATGCAGAGTCACCTGGAAGGGAAAAGACAGGAGAATGTTAGTCATGCATGTGCCACTTGTGAGGTGTGCATCACGGGAGGGGATAGTCATGCCTGACTCCCATGTCACTCACCAACCAGCCAGGTGTTCCCATACACGTTCTGATCGAATTCCATTTGGATGTGGCATTGATTGTAGATGTAGCTGTCATGGGTGGATCCGGGGTGTTTGGCACGGGCGTGCCATATGAGGCCTTGGGCATCAACTATCACCTGTACGTTGATGGAGTGCCAATTCTTCCGATTGCGGTACATGTGCTCTGTCTCATGGGGGGGCTGGAGTGCCACATGTGTGCAATCAATGGCCCCGATGGTGCGTGGGAATCTGGCAATTCTGTAGAAATCTGTCATTGCCTTCAGCCGCAGGTCCTCAGTGGTGGGTTTGATGATTTGGTTGGCCAAGCGTGTGAGGATTGCAGGGACAACCTGGTGCACACATCTGCTCACGGAGGATTGTGACATCCCAGCCACCACTCCACTTGTACGCTGAAAAGAGCCACTGGCAAGGACATGGAGTGTTGCCAGTACCTTGACCAGTGGCTGCACTGGATGTGAGCGTTGTGTTGGGCTGGTGATGTCCTCCTGCAGGGTTGTGGTTAATTCCAGGATGGCATGAGGGGGGAATCTGAAGATGCGATACACCTCAGAATCACTCATGCCAAAGAGGTCTATGTGTGTGCGGTATACCCTCTCCCGTGCCATCCTCCGTGCCATCCTCTGTGCCCTCCTCCTTCTTTGGTCATCTAAATTCACTAGTGCAGCTATGAGCGACGATGCCCCTGGCATGTTGGCAGTCAAATTGTAGTGCAACACGTGTGTGGTCTGCTCCTCAGTAACGGTGTTGCTTTCTGTGAGATGTAGACGTTTTTTCAAAATTTAGACCAGCTTTTAGGTGCTCTAACTTTAGACAGGACATTTTGCTGTTGCGCACATCGCGTAGCCTGTGCAGCAACTGCGTTTTTTTGTGGATCCCCGCAACTCCCTCATTAGCATATTTGACTAGCAAATCAATGGTGTGTCTAGCGCATTTTTGCGCGGACGGATGCGTCTGTCTAACGAAATTACGCCGGACAAAAAAAAGTAGATTTCTGGCGTAATTCGTTTTCTGAATCGCGCGCATCTAAACGCACGCGCACATTTAGACTTACGCACGCGCAACACCAGTTGCGCAGGCGTAATCGCTCTGTGAATCTGGGCCATAATATTTATTCCAACAATATTTTAAAACATACAGATATTCTAAAAATGAACACAATGACCTTGGAAAGCAGCTAAAAAAAAAAAATCGCAGATGGAGTGAGCTATGGAGATTGACCTTTTTCAGCGTTAGCATATACCATTTGTGTTTTGGACACATCCAAAATAGAGATGGTATATATATATTGAGTGCCCCGAAATTCAGCAGCTTCATATGGGAGCACTGGAGCCGAGTCACAGCTCTGTGTGCCCATTCAGACACAGACCCCCGACTTGACCCTGCCCCTGTCCCCCCTGATTGCCTGACTGACTTTGATTGACAGCCACGGGAGCCAATGGTGCCGCTGCTGTGTCTCAGCCAATCAGGAGGAGTGTCCCGGATGCCTAAGACATTTGTAGACATCGCTTGAGAGAGATGGGTCTCAGGTAAGTAATTAGAGGGGTGCTGGGTAAGCTGCTACACACAAGTTTATTTTATCTTAATGCATAGAATGCATTAAGGCAAATCCATTGTGCACTTAAAGTGCACTTGGAAGGGCAGTCGCTGTAGATCTGAAGGGGACATACAACAAAAATAAAAAACAGCATTTTTGCTTGCACATGATTGGATGAAAGAAATCAGAAGATCTTCCCCTCAGATCTACATGAATGAACTTCCAAGTGCACTTTGCCTTTAGTAAATCAATCCCTAAGCCTCTTCCTGGCACTTGATGCAAGTAAAATTCTGTATTATTTCTGCTAGAAAATTACTTAGAACTCCCAAACATTATCTATATTTTGTTAGCAGAGACCCTAGAGAGTAAAATGGCAGTCATTGGAATATTTTATGTCACACAGTATTGGCACAGCGGTCCTTTGCGAAAATTGTTTTGGAAAAAATACACTTCAATGAATTGAAAAAACTAAACAGTAAAGTAAGCCCGATTTTTTTGTATAATGTAAAATAAGATGTCACGCCGAGAATTGTGAATTTTATTTTGAGCAAAAAAATTGTGATTCTCATTTTAGCCAGAATCGTGAAGCTCTATGTACTCCACAACAAAGTAACACAATATTAAAGTGATACTGTTACATACCGTCTGGGAGAGTAAAGACCGCTGGGGCTTAACAATACTATTGTTAAGCCCCATACACTTGGTCAGACTATTTGAACAACAAACATAAAAACGATTGTTTTCCGATCGTTCTCAGAAAATGTGTTCGTTTTTAAACTGCTTCAGAAAACCATTTTTGGGTTCAAAAGTCTGGCCAACTGATCTCCCTTCAGATGAAAATCCACAGAAAAGTTTATTAGGCTTTACTGTACAAGTGTACTCACTATTCTGCACAAAAGAGAAGCTGCTTTCAGTCACTGAGGCTGGCCATACATGTTAAATTTTCTTGTACAATTTTCTTTTAGATTTACCAAAAACCATATATGAGGTCAAACTAAACAACACTTTCAATTGTATGCAATCAGGCAGGTCCTTGCACTACATAGTTGAAGGTAAATCTAAAGAAAATTGCACAGAAAATTGTATCATGTATGGCCAGTATGTATGAGTTATCTCTGGCCATTAAAAAAACCATAAACAAAAGATTTGCATTTGAACACGTTTCTTTTGTTATTTTCGTATGTTGATATGACACCTATAACAAAAAATGTGCCTTCAGTATTTTGAATACACAGAAAACAGAAAAAGGAATTCATTCAATATACATAATGAAATTATTTTGTTATAGATGTCATTGAACAATGGACATACAACTGAAAACGAATACAAAACGGATTCAAACAAAATACACAATGCAAATCTCTTGATACAGATTTCATTTTCGGTATTTTGCCATTTTCGTTTTGTCGTTTTTTCCCGTGGGATCGTTCGTTCGTATTTGTGGTCGTTCGTTATGCGGCTCATCCGTTATCCCGTCGTTTTTGTATTTTGGTGCTTTACCGTTTTCGTATGTACACATTATCCCGCGGGTACGAAAATGAACATTTTCGTACGAAAATAACATTCGTACGAACGGGAATGCACATATCTACTAAATATTAATGTAGTTATATTCCCCATCCTGTTGTTTGCTTTACCTTGTATTGATGTGTGCCCATGTTGTGGTCGCAATTTGTATTATTATGGCTCATCAATTTGTCTATGTCCATGGTTTGCTACAGCTTGCCTGTACCTATTCACCAAAGGGAAAGACAACTTCCTGTTTTATGGGTCACACAATGCCCAGTGCATGCATTGCAATCCATTCTGTGTCGCATAACATGTGGGAGTGCTAATATAATAAAAAAATCTTCCAACTACATGAAGAGATCTTTATGGGTCTTAAAATGCTTTGCCTGCTTGTGTCTGTGTCAGGTCTAATTACTGTGTAGCTCTCACCTGCACCATCACTAAACATGTTGTTTCTTCACAGGAAATTTTAGTTTTCAAACTACAGACCGAGCTCATGCAGTAATACAGTATATGTGTTTCATACAGCATGTCTGTGCCACAAGAACAGAAACCTCTGTCACAGGAATGTGAAGATTTACTCAACTATAGGCTATGTATACAGGACAATGAATAACACCATGAAATTATTTGATCAGTGTTCATCTTATGAAGGTTAAAAACAAAAGGAGCAGGAAGGAATATTTGGAAATGTCTTTAAAAGAGACTGTACTTAGGTAATTTGTAGGCTTCCATCGTTGACCACTCCTGGAAATTCCTGTTGCATGGTTTTCATGCTAATCCAGTGGTTTTAATGCTTTTTGTGCCAATTAATGAACAACTTTACTGATCATGTATTAGTTCACGCCAACTTTCTAATCTACATGCTTATTTTGATTAACTGGCTTAAAGTAGCCATTAACTGATCAAAGTTCAGCTGGTTTAGCAGAGACCATCCCTGATTAACAGAAATCAATTGTTTCACTAACTGCTGTCAAACGGACATGTTGAAATTTTTTATTTTTCAGTGTATTCTGACAGGTGCAGGGGCCACTTTTAGAATACAATGTCCCGATGCAGGGGTGGGGAGATACTTCCATCCATCTTGCTTGTGTGAATGGAGGACTCTGCTAGCTTTTTTCCCCTTCAGGCCACCAGTGTATTGCCAGTATTGACTCTCCCCCTTCTCAAAAAAATAAAAAAAATAAAAGTTATATATTGCAGATTAGTGGTCTTTAGATGTGGTGGCTGCATTTTTTTTAGAGCACATTTTCAACAAGTATAGGAATTACCTGTTGATCCTTTCAGAAATGCTGTGCACTTGTCATTTACTTTGCATATAACTGAGAACACTTACAACTTTATCTTCCTTCTGTAAACTGCTAGTCCAATCGCCCCTAATGTAAAGAGTATGTGGTTCCAATTTGGTCACCAATCTTCAGGCAGAATGTGTTTGAACTGGAGAGAGGACTTCAGTTATAAAGGACAACTACAAACATTAAACGCATTCTCCCAGGAAAAGGGATGATTAAGAGGGAATACGATAGAGATATACAAATCTTTAAAAGGTAACATTGGAAGGAAAATATTTAACCTAAATTCACTAAAGAAGACATGTGGCCACACAATAAAGCTGGATGAGAGGCAGTTCAATAATAACTTGAGTAAGGAAATCTTTACTGTTAGAGAAGTAAGGGTGTGGATCTCCCTTCCGCAGTTGGCGGTATCACCAGGGAGTGTAGATAAATTAACAAAACTTTTAGATGTGTTTCTTTACAAACACAATATATGGGCAGCCCTCAAAATTTCCACTTGCCTACTAGCATTTGGCGAGTGGATTTAAGCTGGGGGCGAGTGATGACAGGGCTATATGACCAATCTCCCTCCAATCTGTGCCTACACTTAGAGTTCCGATGAGATTGGCGGCCGAAGAGGATAGGTGCATGCTCGGGAAAAGTAGTCTGGTGAGCCGCACACAGGCAGAGCAGTACACAGGTGCTCTCCTTACAATTCTCATTAAGCCATGGGACCTAACAGCATGACCTCTCTGAGCCTGCTCCCCTCCCCCTGACTAGGCATGTGCATTTCGTTTCGTTCCGAATCGAAATTCGGACGAATTTTCCATTATTCGGACATTCGGATGCATACGAATTCCCGAATTGCTATAATAGCGAAAAATTTCGACCGTTTTCGGAATTCGTTTGTTTTCGACCGAATTTCGAAAAAAAAAATTTGATCGAAATCGAAATTTTTATTTCCGAATTCCGAATCGAATACCCGCGGACTAAATTCGATCGGAATTCGAAAAAAAAAAAAAAAAATATATATATTTTCGGATTTAATTCGAAAAAAATTCTATTCGAAAAGAGACTATTTGTTTTCTAATCTGGTTGAAATATTTTCGATTTCGACAGTTTTTTTTTCGAAATTCGGTCGAAAACGAACGAATTCGAAAAACGGTCGAAATATTTTCGATTTCGACCGGATTTTTCGAAATTCGGTCGAAAACGAACGAATTCCGAAAACGAATTCAACACATGTAACGAACCTAACATAACGAAATTTATTAAATGACGAATTGAAACGAAACGAAACAAAACAAATTTTTCACTTTTGCACATGCCTACCCCTGACCAATGTAGCTGGAGAGCACAAAGTAATGAGTGAGGTGGAGGATTGCGAAAATTACCACTCTGGTGCAGCGCTCACTGAAAGTTGCCCTGACATGAGAGCGGCAGCCTTCCAGTTTGTGCAGTTTTCTTCTTCTTGTGCTCTATGTAAGTGTCCAACAGTTCAGCCTGAGCACTTTGAACAGACTGGTCTCAATGTGTGCTGTGTGGTGTCAGTGTGCGCTGTGCTATGGTGTCAATGGCTGTGCAGTTGTGTGGATCTCATTGCTGGATTGTACTCCCTCCCACTGTGTTGCAGCTCCTCTCCTCACTGCCAGCCTGAATAAAAGGGGGAAGTGGGGACATGCAAGTGTGGAGCCGCACACACAGGCTCCTGATGATGAGATGAATAGAAGAGGGAGAGAGAGGATGGATGAGAGTTGCAGAGGAGACAGCGAGAGAATGGGGAAGAGACCCAGTTTTAGTGCCCTTTCCCTCTGGTCTGCCCCCAGTGCCCTGTCCCATTTTGTTAAAGTTGTTGTTGGTAATATTTAATTTTGTAACTTGATTTTGCATAAAACATTTAACAGTGTCATTCTATGAGATAATCTACTAGGGCGTGTTTATGGGTGCAATTAGGCGCAGGGCAGTGTATGAATTAGGTGGGGCAACTGGTGGCGAGTAACTCTTGAGGCCCGGCTAGTAGCTCAGGACTTGAAATTTTGAGCCCTGTATGGGGATATAGAAATTAGCAGCAACATATACACACACACAAACACACACTCAGGTTGAACTGGAGGGACCAGTGTCTTCATTTAACCTTGTCAACAACTGTTGGCAAGGCAGACATATTTGGAATCTATCCTGGAGCAACCATGGATCCCACAATAGATACAGTGTAGGAGTGAGCGTAGCTGCAAGAAATGTTTATAGAGAAAAGAGAAATACAGGGCACGTAGTCTAATGACCATTAAGCTGTTGAATTATACATTCATGTTTTAGGGTTTAGATACAATTTAATAATCTATAAGTTAGGTATCTTACCAAATGTACAATTTGTTGATAATTTAAAGAAATACCATAATTTTATTGTCAGTGTAGTAATGATAAAAAAGACTTCCATTATGAAGACACCACTGGTTACTCAATCACCAGCCTCTCATTTATTGGCACACCATTACTGAAGTGCTAGTTCAACAGTCATTAAGTCATTTAATTGTCATCTGCTGACACTTTAGGATTACGATTTTCAATCAGTCTAAGTCAACAACTTATTTCCATTGGAAGCCATGGGATGATTCAATACCATAAAAAGCAAAACGAGAGAGCAGTAAAGCACTCAAATTGATGGATATCTGTCTGTTCCGTGAGTAACAATGATAATCCATTAGGTACTTAAAAGTGGCATGCTATATTCCTACCTATCACATAAATGTTAAATTTAGTAATTTATTTAAGGATTTTAAATTAGCCTTAACCAATAAAATGACAGTTGCTTTATTGATTTTAGTAGAATTAACGAGATGCTTAATTAGGTAAATATGTGCCTAACTTTTAAAAGTAAAAGCTCCAATCAGCATCCAATTTGGAAGTCTTTTTACTCTATTCAGATGTATTTCTTATTAGGAGAATTTATTTTTACGGTAAAAAGGCTGCTAAATTGGATAGTGATTGGAGCAAAGTGAATGGATAAAAGTTAACGATTTCTACATATCAGGTGATTTTTTTTATATCTACAGACATCTAATTCCAGTACAAGTAATATCTTAAAAAGTATTTTATGATGAAATGACTGAATATGTCTAGTTTGATTTGTTATATTCACTAAGCCTTAGCAGACATATATTTTAAAATATGATATTACAAATTACAACAAAGCCACACATTCTGATTGTTACAAAACATGAATAAATATAAAGGATGGGTTTATTTAATATAATGGGGTAGGGTCAATGGGGTTGATTTATGAAATACTGTTCATTGTTTTCACTTTCTGAGTATGTGTTTGGGTATTCTTTGCAAACTGAATTTTCACCACATTTACTAAGATAAGGGAAATTTCCCTTTCATGTATTAAACCAACCCATTGGCTCACTATTTCATAACACTGGTAATTCTATCCAATTCAGACATATAAAAGGCCAAATAATTTGACAACTTTTGGGGAACCTTAAAGGGGTTGTAAAGGAAAATATTTTTTTTTCATAATAAGCATCCTTTACCTGCAGACATTCCTCTTTTCACTTCCTCGTTGTTCGTTTTTGGTCAGAAGTTGCTCTATTTCTTCTCTGTTCTGTTCACTTCCTGTTTGTCTGATTTTACTGACCACCGTGAAATGGGGCTTTACTGTGGTGGTCAGTAACATGCTCGCCACCTCCTGGGAACTATATCTGTGTGGCAGGACGCTCTCTACATGTTAGAGACTTCAAAGAGGTGTTAATTACTGGGCTTGCCGCAATTCATACTGGGAAATGTAGTTCTTACATGAACAAGTGATGCACACCAGGAAGTGAATGAGAGAACAGAAACTAGAACGCCGGAGGTGATATAGATGAAGGAATTTAATAGGTATTTACTTGTTTTTTAACAAAATCATTACACTATTCTGTCTGTCTACCTTGCAGACATTAATTTTAGGCAATTGTATTTCCTTTACAACTCTTTTAAAGCCAAATAATAGGTAAGCAAATATATACAGTATACAGATTGATTATATATATATATATATATATATATGCAAATTGTTCTACTTGCCAGATACTTGTTATTCAGACATCAATTTTTTGTGATGTAAGCACCCCTGCCAGACAGCAGGGATTACCACACATGATTTTGTTTACTGCATTTAAAGTGGTTGTAACCCTAACAAAAGAGAAAAAAACATGCTCCTATCCCTTTAAGGCACAAGATATAGCACAGGTCAATTGTCATTGTCATGTCAATTGTCCCTTTCTATGTTCTACAATACCTGGTTCATCCTGCCGGATCCTCTCTTCCATTGTGTGTACTGACCACGCCTATAACTGATACTGATCCCTGATAGCCTGGTCAGATTACATGTCTCTGTCATCCTGCTGTGTATTCAGCATATCTGTTTCTCCCCTCTCCCCCTCCCTCTCTCCCTGTCATTTCTGTAGTCTGTGTGTGAACTGTGAAGTCTCCTCCCTTCCCCCCCTCCTGTCTTGATTGAATATCCTGCTGCAGCTCCTCCTCCCCTTTGGTAAAGTGTAAAGTAACATCTATTATACACCTTTATCCTCTCTGGTTCAGTACAGTGTGTGTATTTAAAAAAAATCTAAATACCTTATTTGCCCAGGGCTGCTGTGTGGTCACATATCCTACCTCTGCTAGCTTGCATATGTCAGAGGGGAATCACAGCTCCTCCTACTGCACTCCCTAAATCAAGAACGAGAGCAGTGAGAGGACATGTGACCACACAGCAGAGCTGGGCAAAGAAGGTACTTCACATTATAATAAATAAATAAATTAAAATACGCACACACTCTATTTAATATGTACCTAAAACAGAGAGGATAAAATAATATAATAGATTTGACTTTACAACGACTGCAATACAGCTTGGTCCAGGGCCCATCCCTACCCAGTAACTGGATATAAAGGCATAGAAGCACTCTAGTGAGATTTAGTCCCGTGTTCTCTCTTCTATAGTCAAGATCACAGTGTTATATTTAAAGAGTAAGTATCACTTTTTTACAGTATTCAGCCCTTATTGGGAGTATTTTTTAGTACTTTGTCACATCTTCCTAGGTTCCCTGTAACACTTTCTGAGATGTCAGATAGGGCACCCCTTTGCACCTGGCTGCCTGAGATCACAACTAGCAAAAATATGGCTGCCTCACTGGAAAATGCCTGTCTCCAACTGTCAGCACTTGTCCGAAGCAAGCTCCGGCAAAAGGAAAGCATGCTGATATGCTTTACCACTCTACTCATTCCTCTTGCCTGTGCTTGCCTCTGACTGGGTTTGAGTTCCCGACAATCAACTTGATTTATTTAGAGGAAGCCTTTTCAAAAGAAACAAGTCAACAAATGCAGTGGCATTGGGGTTGGTTTACTAAAGGCAAACAGACTATTCAATTTGCAATTGCAGTTGCACTCTGCTAGGGGATTTCCCCAGGGTTTAATGAATGAGGTGAAGCTTTGTTGACTCCCATCAACCTATTATGAGCAAGAAAAATGCTGCTATTTATTATCTTTGCACATGATTGGGAATTCATCCAATGTAAAATTTCACCACATTATCCAAGTTCTGGAGAACATTCCTTGCAAAGAGAACAATGTATTGGCCTTTAGTATAACAACCCCATTGCATCCCAGCCAGAAAAAAAGTTTTAATAAAACGCATTTTATACAAATGGAAGACAAAACCTTTGTGATGTACTGTATGTTTTACACAATATTTTAATCCCAGTACTGCCACCACTGTTCTATGAGGCAGGAAAATATAACAGTTGCATATTAATATGGCACGTCATCCTAACCCTAAATGTTTTATCATTTAAAGCTGGACTACAGGCAAACAGCTAAATTGTTGAAAGAAATACATTAGAACTGTTTTACCTGGAAAAAAATTGTACTTCACTCCTAAACTTTAACACATCACAGGTTATTGACCTGACTTTTCTAAGCTGCAGTTATTCAGTACAGCCAGGTCACCTCCCTCTCTTATGGCCCATACACACGATCCCGCTATCATACGAAAAATGTCGTCCAAGGAAGAATCGTACGATAATCGGATAGTTAGTACAGAGCTTTTGAGATCCGATCATACATAGTTCATCTGATATTATTTTATCGGACATGCATGAAATACCAGATCGTACGATTTTCGTTTAGTCAGTACAGTTGTCGTCCGAAAATACAATACAAATACATTACAACACATGACATCACTTCCGATTTTTTTTTCTGTCGTACAAGAATTTTCATTACTTTAATAACCTATTAATTTTCTACTTGCGACTATTAAACGGAAACAGTCATACGATCTGTCGTACAATATTGGGATCGTGTGTACGGGGCATTAGTCTGTGATCGGACAATGGAGAAACAGCAACAGACTGATTGAATCATTCCTCATGTCTCCCTTCTGTCGGTAAGTTCGTTGACAGCACACCTGATTGGTTCCTAGTGCTGCCTCTTCTTCTCCCAATCTGAATGCTGCTATACAAGGGATTGCATGAGGCTGATACCATGTGATATTAAAGGTTTAAAAAAATGTTTTCCTTAAAAATAACAAACATGTTATACTAACCCCACTGTGCAGTTAGTTTTGCACAGAGTGGTCCTGATCCACGTCTTCTGGGGTCCCTCGGCGGCTGTCTCTGGTCTTCCCCACAAGTACTGACCACAATCATGCTAGAGAGCTCGCATGGTGGTGAGTAATTGCAGGCGCGCTCCCGTGATACAGCGAGCGGTCATAGCCCCTCGGCGTGCCGCATTACTGGATGTGATTAACAGCAGCGCCAGCCAATGGCTGCGCTGCTCTCAATCCATCCACTCTAGCCAATCAGTGGCCAGGCTGAGTGGCAAAGAGGATCTCGGGACCGAACGCGGGACTTTCGAGGGGTCAGGTAAGTATAACGGGGGCTCGGGGGGGGGGGGGGGGCGTATGCATCAGATGTTTTTTCACCTTAATGCCTAGATTGCATTAAGGTGATTTTTTTTTACTTTACAACTCCTTTAAGGTACTTACAAAAGTTACTTTAAAATCTCACATAATATTTATTATTTCGTATTATTTAAGGAATGCATAACTGCTCAAATTTGTATTTTTATGTCTGACCGGAGACCAACTTTAATTATATAGAGCTTTCTTTTTAAAAGCCTAATCCGTTTTCCAATTTTGACGTGTGGTTATTTTCCTCATTTTCATTGCTCTTCCTTTATTCTTCCTTTTGTTACATTTGTGTTTTCTACTTATAACTGTAATGACATCTGTTATATGTCATTTAGAATCAGTTCACATTATTGTTTCTTTACCGAGTAACATCCTGGCTGGCACATAAAAAAACGTGTAATTAATAATGCATCACTAATCCCAGACCTTTTATTCATACAGTAAATGCAGTATCATTAGAGAGACATGCTTTAAGTCTAATGTAATCAACAGCAACAAAAATGGATATGGTTCTACAATAACAGAAAGCAAAGGGAAATCCAAAATGATAAAATCACCAGAGCAAGAGAAAAGGCTAAATCTTTCATTAGAAAAACTCCCAAGTGGGGACATCACTACAGGGAGGTACAATAATGCCCTGTACACACGATCGGTTCATCCGATGAAAATGGTCTGATGGATTTTTTCATCAGATATTCCGATGAAGCTGACTTTCATCAGTCTTACCTACACACCATCAGTTAAAAAAAAAACGATCGTGTCAGAACTAGGTGACGTAAAACACAATGACGTGCTGAGAAAAATTAAGTTCAATGCTTCCAAGCATGCGTCGACTTGATTCTGAGCATGCGTTGATTTTTAACCAATGGATTTCCCCACAGATGATCGTTTTTTAACCTTCAGATAATTTTAAAACAGGTTCTAAGTTTTTTCACCGATGGGGAAAAAAAACGATGGAACCCACACACGATCGGTTCGTCTGATGAAAACGTTCCTAAAAGGATGTTTTTTTTTGGATACATGCAGATTCACATAGATGTAATCTTCCGCTGCGTAATCGAAATACGCTACGCTGCCGTCTATCACCAGACTCTAGAATTCATACGCTATTGTATCGATTTTTAATCGAAATACGTGAGTATGAAGCATTTAAATTAAGCGCGTCCCCGACGATCGAACTGCGCATGCTCTGTTCAGGAATTTTGCATTGCGCGAAATCACGTCGTGACGTCATTCGTTGTTTGAGTAGCGGCGTTTACGAACATTCCTATTACTTACGTTAAAAATAATAAAAGAAATTTGAAATTCGACGCGGGAACGACGGCCATACTTAACATGGGCTGTCTAATATTAGACCAGCAAAAAGCTGGTATAGTGAAACGGGATGACTAAAGGTGCCGTAAGAGATTGCGTTTGAAGAGCGAAATTTTGTGGATTCCAGGCAAAAGCTCATTAGCATACCATGAAGGTGAAAAACAACAGGAAGTCCGCCCACGCAATTTTCAGGCAGCGTAGATCTGAAGGCGTACTGAGTCGAAATTTAGCACGCACATGGTTTGAGGATTTCGACTAGCGTAAAAACGCTCGTAAATCGAAATTACTCCTGTCTAACAACATTTACACAGGCGTAATCGCTTTGTGAATCTAGGCCATACTCTTTAGTGAGGGTAATGCTATGATGTTCGATTTACAAAATTCACAATGGGCAGGACTACCCCTTTATGTTCCACAGTGAGTATAACAAACATGCTTTACTGCATATACAGACTGATTTTACTGTTGTGGGTTTAGTAACACTTTAACAATTTTTTCCCCCCTTATTTTTAAACTATTATTTTTCTGCTTTTTGTTTATTTATATTGTATTACTTATTAATATTTCAACTTTTTTGCATTTTGTTTTGATTGTTAATTTTTCTAAATTTCTCAAAAAGTAGAAAAAAAGGTTTTATACAATTTGTGAATAACTTTGCAATGCTTTGTACCAGAATCGTAATATTAGTGTAATTTTAAACATTTTAGTTGCAGAATTATGTAATAAAATGTATACTTTTATCACTAACACTAGTTTAGTTTAGATTAATACTGGTCAAAAAAGAAATAAAATACATTATTTTAGTTTTTTTACTTCTTGTCCAAGGATTGCACTAAAAAGTAATTGTTGATGACAAAGTTATTGCTGGAAAAACAGGTTGAAATCATTTGTTTAAAAATTGCTTGCGTCTATAGGGGTTTTACAGGTGTGAAAAGTTGAAGTAGTTACCCTTTTGGACCCAAACCCAAAAACAAAAATTTAATCTATTGCAGATTACCCATCCTTAGATGTGATGGCAGCACATATTTTTATTTTATGGTAATCCAACCAGTAACACGCTTCCTGCATTAGGGTGACTACAGTCTGTGGATGGACAACATAGCCCCCTATGGACAGCGCCATTACCAACCTTTGGAGGGAGAAGTTTTGGATAGACTAGTAGATTGAGATGAATTTTAGATTAAAGCGGAGGTCCACGCTAAAAAAAAAATAGACAAAAAGGCTCCAAAAAAATCTAAAAAAAAAAAAATTATACTTACCAGAAATGGCTGTTGCTAAGCAGATCATCCTAATCTGCCACTTCATATTCCGCGGTGATCTTTTGTCTTCTCCTCCTCGCGCATGCAAGTAAACGGGCAGTGAAATCGCAAGGCTCCACTGCCTGTTTCCCTTACCTCGAATGGAGGTGCCAGGACCTGATGCGATTGATTCAATCGACAGAGCGGCCTCGGGCGGACGACATCGCAGGCACCCTGGACAGGTAAGTCTGCTAATTAAAAGTCAGCAGCTACAGTGTTTTTTACAGCTGGACCTCTGCTTTAAGTGGTTAACAAACTAAAGTCTGCAAATACTCACCTCTGCTCCTGTGATGCGAAGACAATGAGCTCCTTCTGTGTCCTAAGCCATTTTGATACACTTGAGTCCATTCATTAATGCATCAAAGTGTGTTGAGATTGTACACCGAGCTGCACATGTGCAACATGTACATTATAAAGAAGACTGCAAACAGGTAGGTAAGCTTATTTTATTGTAGAAAAGATATAGGGGTTGATTTACTAAAGAAAAATAGACTATGCACTTTGCACAGTGGCAGTTGCTCCAGGGCTTAGAAAATTAGAAGAAGCTCTGCTGACTTCCATCATCCAATCATGTGCAAGCAAAAAGTTAGTGTTTTTCATTTTTTTTTGCACTTGATTGGTTATTCTTTGCAAATTGTAGCTTTATCTCTTTACTAAGCGCTGCAGCAACTGCACTTGGAGAGTGCACAGTCTATTTGCATTTACAGTAGTATATAAACCCCTTAGCATGTCTTGCCTGCAAATAGAAACCTGTTTGTTATTTTTATTGATAAGCTACATTTCCGTTTTTGGGTTTGGATATGCGTTAAGCAATAGAGACTTTTGAATTTGGAAAAGTGAATTTTTATCTAACGTGGTGAATATGGTAAAACTTTGTTCACTTCAATCATCCACTTATATGCAAGCATAAATCCAGCTAGCACAAGTTATGAAAGCTATAAATAATGATTATATGCTATACTAAGTACATGTAATCACAAGAGATTACAAACTGCTAGGAGCAGGCCACCTTTATATAAAATACAAGTACTTTAAAAGTAAATTCTGCTTTAAACTGTCTGTTTTTCTAGAATCAAATATAATGCTGGATGTATAGGGCATAGCTACACCTATGCAGACACTGACTGCTTCAAACTGATGTCTTTTCCAGTGATTACATATGAGCAGTGCAGCACCGAATTTCTTTTTCATGGCTCCTAGTGTTGAAGACATTAGGGTTGATTTACTAAAGACAAATGCCCTTTTCAGAATGCTGTTATACTCTGCAAGTGCAATAGATCCAAAGCTTAGTAAATGAGGTAAAACTTTGCAAACAATAACCAATCATGTTCGAGGATTTTTTTTAAAAAAATTACATTTTTGCTTCCACATGATTGGAAGATGGAAGTCAGCACAGCTTCTGCTCATTTACTAAGCTCTGGAGCAACTGTTCTTGGCGAGTGCAACTGCAAAGTGCACAGTCTATTTGGCTTTAGTAAATCAACCCCACAGATGTGCACAGGTATGTAGATCATATATCTTTCATGTTCCCAGTCCTTATCTGCAGTTGCAAAGCAGAGTCAGATCAGGTAAAGGTAAACAGATTAGTGTCTGGCCTGCGTTTATGTTAATAAGCAGTTCTGTACTGGTGACATTCCATAGGCAGGCCATTGATTATGCAGTTTCTTCCATGGCAAAAGGAAAGAAACTTGCTTGAATTTCCCATCAGTACAGTTAGTGTTGATGGGGAAATCCCTCCTACAGAGCTATTTTGTTCTGCTTGCGGGGAGCAAGGTGATCTTTCACTGCTGGCAGAAAACTGATGCTCCATGCCAGTGGCATAACTCGAACCTTCCGGGCACTGGTGAAAGAACCATGAAGGGCCCCCCTGCCCCATGCTTGGGGCCCTTCCTTCCGAGCCCAGTGGTGGAACTCCAGGGAGCGGCCGGAATTATGACTTTTGTCACGCCTGTGGTTCTGCCACTGGTATAAATCGTTTAAGAGAGGGGGTCTGGGATAAAGCACAGGCAGGATGGAACGCACACAGGAGGTAGCGTAAGAAAAAGCTGGGAAAAGCAGAACCCGTGCCGCCTCATCGCATCTGCACCTCCTCACCAATCCTTGTCACCATGCACTCTGACAGCTGCAGGATGGCTCTCTTTCTCCCCCAGACAGATGACAATTTCAGTGATCTGCATGAGGACAAATCATGATATGCCTTTGACCCAGGGTCGTCTTTAAGGCAGGGCAAAAGGGGAAGCTGCACTGGGCCCTGTCATTGTTGTGGGGCCCAAAGCAGCTGCCTTATACTTACCAACTATCCTAGTTTAAATTCCCATGTCCCTTGAAGTTTTAGTCCTGTGCTGTGTCCTGATATATCGGGCCTCGTAGACACGACCGTTTTCCTCGACAGAATCCATCAAGAAACTTGGTGGCAAAGCTTTTTTGCAGAGGAAAACGGTCGTGTGTATGTTTTTCGTCGAGAAAACTGTTGTTGATCTCAACCAGAAAAAAAGACAACAAGTTCTCTTTTTCCTTGTCGGGAGTCTCAATTTCCTCCTCGTGTTTCTCGTCAGGCTGGTTTACGATGAGAAACACGTTCGTGTGTATGTTTAGAAACCCGTGCATGCTCAGAATGAAGTATGAGACGGGAGCGCACTTTCAGTAAAAGTAGCGTTTGTAATGGAGATAGCACATTTGTCACGCTGTAACAGACTGAAAAGCACGAATTGTCTCTCACCAAACTTTTACTTAACACGCAGTAACATGAGATTAGCAAAAGCAGCCCCAAGGGTTGTGCCAGTGGAATCGAACTTCCCCTTTTTAGTGCCATCGTATGTGTTGTACGTCACAACGTTTGAGAATGACGAGATTTTGTCTTGACAGTGTGTACGCAAAGAAAGCTTGTCAAGATTCTCGACAAGCCTGACAAGGAACTCGTCGAGGAAAAGGATGTTTCATCTACGGCGAGTTTCTCAGTCGTGTGTACGAGGCCTCAGTGTAAAGTACTGCTACTAATGCTGCCCAGATCTACTGTTTTGTACAGATGACTCAGCTGCAGACCCTGTTTTTACATGTAAATAACCACCATTCATATGCAAATAAGGGGACCATTCATATGTAAATATTAGTGGCAGATGTCATTGATATGTAAATAAAGGCAGTATTCATATGTATTTTATGTCCCTCTGCAGTGAGGAGATGATGTGCTGTAACCTCTAGCAACCAATCAGTGAGCAGTATTATGTACAGTAATCGCTAAGAAAAAGGATCACCGCTCCAGGTGAGTGCAAAAAGCAATTAGTGTCCTCCTCAAAGACCATGGGTGCTGGCAATGCACAAGGCAAAAATCAATGAAAGAAAATCATGGACAGCCACACTCCAAAAATAGTTGCCTGTGCTTTGTAGTGCTTTTTATCCTTTTACAACAATAAAGGCAACTATTTTTGGAGTGCGGCTGTCCATGATTTTCTTTCATTGATTTTTACAGTAATCTCTAGCAACCAATCAACAAGCAGAAGTCATGTACTGTAACCTCTAGCAACTAATCAGTGAGCCGTAATGTTTGTTGTAACCTCTAGCAACCAGTCAGTGAGTGGTAAGGATATGCTGTAACCTCTGGCAACCAATCGCAATCATTGCCTGATCTGATATAGTAAGCTGATTTTAAGTCAAGCTGATATTTATTGTATCAGAGCATGTGGAGAGTAAAATTGCATCAAGAAGGGCCCAAGATTTTTTTTGCCCAGGGTCCAATCAACATTAAAGACGGCCCTGCTTTGACCTCCTACTATCTTGTAAATGTTTTTAATCCCATTGTGCCTGTAATAAATCTGTTAACCACTGCACTTATAGGCGCCTTTCTCATTCCTTTATAACCCGCCAGAGCTGCTTCTTCTCTAAAAAGTGCTGCCTTTAGTTTCATCTCTCCACTGCTACTAAGAACCGGATACCCAGCCTCACCAGAGCGCCCTCATCTCTCCCTGCTTTCCAGGTATGGTCTGAGCACCCCACCCCTTCAAATTCTGCAGCAATTCTGCCAGCACTCATATGTCTATTTCCCAAAGACAACCTCTAGATATGACGCTGAGCCTGTATCTCCCTGTATCTCACATCTGGAAGGCTGCTAGGGATGCTGAAATCCATTGCAGTAAGTAGCCTATGCTACATGCAGTACAGTTAGTGTTAGTCTCTTTTGTGTGCTGCTCAAGCGACTACTGAACAAAGTGTCACTTATTTGGCAGATCAGCCTTTTAGAAACGGTCTTATACTTTTTCTAATAAATATAAGGCATTCTCTGACAAGGCAGAGATTGTGACACCATCTATCCTTCTGTATCCAATAACAAATTGCCTTGTATCCATTTAAAAAAAAAGCAAGGCCTTTCCTTAATGACACAAGTGCTCTGCAATGACAGTATGTACCATGTTCTACTACAAATAATTTGTGTGACTCTAGAGGCCCTCTGAATGTGGCACATATGAAGAATTAGATGTAATCAAGCTGGACCAATGTAAGTTTAAAAAAGACTACTGGCTTTAAAAAAATGTAAAATACATTTATTTACATTTCTTTAGCACTAGTCTGACTTCTATCCTACAGCCTTGAACTGTGGAAGGCAAAGAATGGCGGAGGAATGAAGCTGGAGTGTAATATCACTTCTGTTGATGTAACATAGTACTGATTGGCCGACAGTGCTGCTCCATGTCAGAGCCACTGCCAATCAGAGAGAGGGTGTGCACCTTCTATGTTGGATTACAGGATATGGCAATGCTTGGGAAATATTCACATAAAGGTGACAATGCAACTGCAATGAGGGTATTGAGTATTGCCACCTTACCAATGGACCATTGGCTTGTATGATGATTTTTCCCCCCACAAATCTGTTAAAAATGAAAGGGTTTCTACGCAGGCATATACAGTATATTTTTTCAGTTTTGGAGTTTACAAACACTTTATTGGTATGGTATTTAACCACTTCCAGAAGGCCGTACGAATATATGCGTCCGTCGGGTGCTTCTGAATCTCTGACTGGACGCATATTTTGCATATTTGAATGGAATAGATTAGAATATAATTCAAAACAATGGAATCCAAAATACGATGAAATAATAGAAAAACAATAGACTAGAATAAAATATAAAGAAATTTGAATTTCGAAAAGAATGAATTAGAAAATATTAGAAATAGATTTTCTAAAAAAGAATCAATAAAATAGAATAAAATATAATAAAGCAATAGAATAAAATACAATGTATTAGAATAAAATACAATGTATTAGAATAAAATACAATAAAATAGAATATGACCGTCTTCCTAAATTCTAATAAAATAAATTAGAATTTGAATAGAATAGATTAGAAAATAATTCAAAACAATGGAATCCAAAATAATTTTAAAAAATAGAATATAAAATAAGATAATAGAATAGAATAGAAAAACAATAGACTAGAATAAAATATAAAGAAATTTGAATTTCGAAAAGAATGAATTTGAATAAAAAAATTAGAACAGAAAATAATAGAATAGAAGATAAGAGAATAGGATAGAAAATAATTGAAAAACAATTAATATAGAATAGAATAAACTAGAAATAATGATATTGTTTCTATGTTATTTTATTTTATTTTATTCTATTCTATTATATTCTATTGATTTTCTATTCCATTCTCTTTTTTTTCTATTATATTCTTTTCTATTCTTTTCTATTCTATTCCAGTCTTTTGTATTCAAATTCAAATTCTATTAGAAATTCATTTTTCGGAAGATGGTTATATATGTTGTTCTAATTTTCAAATCGTTAGTCAGTATCAGTAGCTCGATGCAACAACTGCATTTAAATGGGAAAACAATTGAAATTCAAATGCGTTTTCGCATTTGAATATCATAATTTTTTTTTTTTTAAATTGAAATGCGGTCAGATTTTTTTGAATTTGGTTGAATTTTTGGAATTAGAAAACGAAACTAACGTATCAAATTCTGAAAACGAATGTAATGAATTTAACAAAACAAATGTATTTAAATAACAAATCAAAACAAATCTAAACACATTTTTTTTGTCCTGCGTATGCCTAATGACACCGGCCATTGGATGGTTTGACAGCTTGGTTGAGAGCTCAAGCAAGGTGACAGTTAGATTTCTGGCATGTGCTGGGAATGTATCTTTTTTTAAACTGTTAAATCGATGGATTTACTTCTGCTTTAAATGGCTGCATTAGGGAAAACTAAGGCCCCGTACACACGAGCAAATGAATCTGTTCAAATCGGTCGGACAGACCGATTTGAACAGATTTGTCTGCTGGCTGTTTTGGTTTGATCACTGTACACACGATCAAACCAAAATCCCCGCCAGCAGACAGCGCAGTGACCTGGGGATGATGTTGACGCCGCCACGTCACCGCACCAGGAAGTAAATCACTTCCGCGCATGCGTCGAATCCATTAGACGCATGTGCGGGCAGATATGTCTGCTGGTTAGCGTACTAACCAGCAGACATATCTGTCCGACGGGTTCCCAGCAGACAGATTTTAAAGCAGGCTTTAAAATCTGTCTGCTGGGAAAATCCGTCGGCTCGCCCGTACACACAATAGAATCTGTCTGCTGGGACGGTCTGTCAGGCCGTTTCCAGCAGATAGATTCGATCGTGTGTATGCGGCCTTAAAGGAACACTAAAGGTTCGTTTTTTATTAGATCAATTGATTGCTGTAAGCTAGAGCATTTAAATATCACTTACCTTGTTTTAATACAGTAATCTAGGTTTGAAAATGCCATTTCCTTTCTCTCCTCTTCTTGCTTTTCACCAGCACCTGAGCCGTTTTGCATGGTGGAAAGCAGAATGTGCTCACCCCCTCCCTATGACTACAGTCCTGCGTGAAGATGCTCTCTTATCCCTCAATTTCAACAGGTATCAAACTAGTTATAATGCTAAACATTACTTTTTACTTTATCAGCTACTGTCAGACTTTAATTTAAGAGGAAAATATTTTTATCTTTACAACCCCTTTAGCTTGCAGAAGCTGATCACTGCTGGTTAGAATGTATGTAAATAAAATATTGCAAAATAACATGTACAAAATAAAATTATAATTTTCTTCCACCTATTCTCATGTGCATAGCATTTAGATTACTTCACACACTTGCATCATAGAGGTACTTACATCTCTTCTGTCTTGTAGTGTATTGATTGATGTACCTGCTACCTGCAGGGCTTTGCTTATAAAGTTCATGAATTATTAAGGTTTCGTTCATGCTATGCACAGGGAACACTGAAGCATTTATTTCTAGTGAGTACTACCAGTCTCCTATGAATTTACAACATGATGATAAACTGCAAGAATTAGTACATCCTCACAGAATGCAATCTCAGAGTAGTTAGTTGTGTTGCACTTGATTCATACATAATGTAACTCTGTCTTTGTTAACCTGGGTTGCCATAACCAAATTATAAAGTTTTTGACGGTGTCTATGGTCCATGAGTATCAGCTGCACAAAGATAAACAGAAGCTCCTGCAATCCACATAAATATGGTGACCTGCGCAGAGGCCTTTGACTGAAGTATGGTGTAAATGGTTCACAGACATCCTTGGGACAAGGTCATCAAGTGCTCAGAGTGAAGAAGACAAACTGTGCTCCCATTCTCTAAGCAGAGGAAAGGCAGGACTAATAAAAAATCGCAATATGCAATTATTGATTGGTTTGTGCAAAAGTTATAGCGTTTATAAAATAGGGGGTAGTTTTATGGCATTTTTATTAATATTTTTTTTTACTAGCAATGGTGGCGATCAGCGATTTTTTTCAGTACTGCGACATTATGGCAGACACTTCGGACACTTTTGACACATTTTTGGGACCGTTGGCATTTTTATAGCGATCAGTGCTATAAAAATGCTTTGGATTACTATAAAAATGTCACTGGCAGTGAAGGGGGTTAACACTAGGGGCGGGGAAGGGGTTAAGTATGTTCCTGGGTGTGTTCTAACTGTATGGGGGGTGGACTCACTAGGGGAAATCACTGATCTTCTGTTCATACATTGTATGAACAGAAGATCAGCATCTTCTGATCATACATTGTATGAACAGAAGATCAGCATTTATCCCCTGACAGGACTGGGAGCTGTGTGTTTACACACACAGCTCCTGGTCCTCGCTCTGTACCGAGCAATTGCGAGTGCCCGGCAGCGATCGCGCACGTGCGTGGGCGTGCGTGCGGGCTGCCGGCAGTGCGCGTGCATCCCCTAGTGGCCGCTTAAAGAGCCGACGTGGAGGTACGGGCTCTCGCGCAGGAGAGCCAACCTGCCGCTGTAAAACGACGGTGCACGGTCGGCAAGTAGTTAAGTGGTTACCATTAGCTTATAGCTGGTGGTATATAAAAACATGTAATAGAAATTCTCATGGTCCCAAATTGATTTCAAAACCATGTGTATATATTCTCTCGCCACCGACCTAACTATGATTGAATGATCAGTGACAATTTTATGTTTGAAATATGATCATAGCATAAAATATTTATTTAAAAAAAATATATAATTTTTTTTTTAAATAAATGAAAGAGAGCATTTGTGCTTTGTGACTAGGTGAGTTTTTGGAAATGTGGGGATTCACCGGGAGCTCAGATGCGGTTCACAATCACATTATCAGCTATTGTCTATAAAAGCGTTGACATCTATATCAATATTCAACCCATATGGCGTATAGCATCGTACTCGATGGATCCATGCCATTTTCATTCTGGATATTTCCCTGACCAAAGAACCACCCCTCCAATGTGGGCTGTACCGATCTATACCCCCAAAAATAGTGTTATCGGGGTTACGTTGGTGATAAAGATCGCAATGTCTTGAGACAGAATGATCCTTATATCCACTTTTGATGTTTGTTATATGCTCCCCTATGCGAACCTGCATTGCTCTTTTAGTTCTCCCTATGTACTGGAGCCCACATGGGCATTCCAACAGGTACACTACGCCTATGGAACTGCAGGTAACAAAAGACTCAATCCGATGTTGCCTTGATGTACTGGTTGATCGAAACGATTCAGTTTTTTCCTAAGGGAATATACGCATTCCGATCAGTCTGCTTGAAATAGGATGTGGTTTTGAAACCTGTCTCATTTTTACTGATTGTGAGGTCCAAAAAATTCACTTTTTCCTGGCTGACTTCATGTGTGAACCGAATGCCCCTATCATTGTTATTGATAGAAAGAAAATTCATTAAGCTGTGGAGCTGTGCCGTCCCAAAGGAGGAAGACGTCATCAATATATCTTGCTCACAGGGCAAGGGTTCTTGTAGATGACGTCCTCCTCCCATGAATAAATTGGCCAGGCTGGGAGCGTACTTGGCCCCCATCGCTACGCCCCACTGTTGCCTCTAAAAATTGGAACTAAACCAAAAGTAGCTGTGATGCGCTGCGTCTTCTAAGAGGTCCATAAAAAATGATTGTTGTTCCTCTGGTATGGTGGAAAAAAGATTCAAATAGTACTTTACCGCAGATAAACCCAGTTCATGCGGTATGATCGTGTATAGAGATGTGACGTCCGCTGTTACCAGCCAAGTTTGATCATTACAAGATTGTTGAGATATTACATTTAAAACATGCTTGGTGTCCTTAAGGTATGAAGGTACCTGTTGGACTAAGGGTTGGAGGAAGTAGTCTATGTACTTGCCCACCTGGCATGTGATAGAATCTATACCACTCACAATGGGACGTCCCAGGGGGCAGGTCAGGAAGAGATTCCCCCCAATGCACAAAGTGTAAAATACACCAGGGGGATATTATACATCTAATATTGAGATGTCTAAAACTACAACGGTATTGGGAAGAAATCTCCCAGTGTATAAATAGATTGGCTCAGGTACCAGTCCCTTTAGAGCCCCTGGTGTACCTACTAGGGGCAATATATTCCAAGCTATTCTCAAAAGGAAAATACCTTATAACTAGATTACTGTACCTTGTGAGAAAACTCATTGCATGACATTGGATGGCACCAGGGGTACCCACAGGGAGGCAGTGATTCAATATGTAAACTCCCTACTCTTAAGAGAAAGATTGTCATATAGCCATAAGGGGGAAGCAAGCACATTTTAACTTATAAGGCAACCATGGTTAGAGGATGCCAGTCTCGCATTACCCCAATTGGTAATGGACATACTCTGGAGATAGGGAATCTGGAGGAGTAAAGAGGGGGAGGTGGAAATTAGAGAATGGGAAAAAAAGAGAAGGGAAAAGTATACACACTAGACCCTGGAGAAGCCTGTGGGCAGAAGAAACATGAAAGTTAGTCACAAGAGGAAATAAATAAGGTGATGTGTGGGGGGGGGGGGAGAGAGTAGAAGGAAAAAGAAAAATAGAAATAATGCACAGGCGACACGGTTGATAATAAAAATAAGGTTTTATGGAAATGCAATTAAATGTATTTGTTAAGGTATATTTGTATTGTATATGATTGTAAACACAGAGTGTACCACAAGAGCAAGATTTCTAAATAAAAAAAGGAATTTATAAAAAAAAATGAAAAATAAATAGCGGCGTATGCAGCATACAGTTATGAAATTAATGCAACGGTTGTGATATGCTGAAATAGTGGCAGTAGTTGTTGCACACTTCGGCAAATTGAAGAGTTTAATAGCATTGCACGTTCTGTCCTCAGGAAATATATGGGGCTAGCAGCGGTGAAGGCACTGCTTTGGTGTCAGTGAAAGTAAAAAATTCAGCTGCATCTGTGCTAGCAGAGGGCCCTCTGTGGCTCTAGGGCAGAGAGGATAAAAAGGCTCAGAGGGTGGCTATGAGGGGAGCACTGGGGCTGAATTGATCCTTCACCCTCCTTGTACTCAGAAACAGTTCAGACCTTCTTCTTAACGTGTCTCCTGTCTGGACATGAAGGCAGCTTCTTTTTCTTTGTGTATCTGGTCATGTGATTTGTCACTCAACAAGGAGAGACAGATAGAAGAGCAACATGTCATCACTCTCATTTATGCACCCATACTGAGAAGGAGGTCTACTCTCAGTGGATGCCCCACTACCTGATCTCTTCTGCCCAGAGTAGGCTACCATTGGGAGAATTCTGCCTTTGCCAAACAGGCAGCTGAAAAACTGAGGACCGGCAAGTTCCCACAATGTCTCTTTCCCACGTAAAACACTGCTCATGGGCAGCTTCCTCTTCTGCCACCCCCTCATGCCAGCTCTTCATGCATAGTCCTTCCTGCTGCACACAGTTTTGCAGTGCATATTACCTTGGCATTTATTTTTTTTTGCGTTAAAGTGATAAGGGCCAAGAATAAACAAATTATTCTAAATCTGGTAAACAAATGAATCTGACAAGTTTTAGAGGTTATTAATTCCCAGACCGTTTATAGTAGCTTTGAATAATGTCAAAAGACTCAGAGTTGACAAATTTCTGCCACAAGTGGAATAATATAACACAAGTGTAGTGTGATGGTGAAGAATATTGCTTTCTCTGACTAATTCACTATTGAGCTTTTAAGTCAGCTGTTCTTTCAACAAAAGAGAAAAACAGACATAGAAAACATGTATAAAGGTGCTAAAGCTCCGCCTTCTGCCTTAAATTAGGAATGCAGCATATTAATAAGAAATTCATAACATTTACCTCACTAAAAAAAAAAAAAAAGGCAGGGTTTTTTTTATCTTTAATTTTTTGTCCTGACAATAGCATTTGCTAAAGACTGCTAACAGCCTGCATTAAATGACAGCCAGTTCTTTCATTAAGTTCTATGTTCCATGGTCCCAGGCCAGAGCTGAAAAATGCTTTATAGCACTACTGTTGCCAACATTTACAATTAAAGTCGATTTAAAATGCATATATAACTTGAATAATAAGTGTTCCTCCTTTTCACAAGGTCTACACACTGTAAGGTGTCACACAATGTAGAGAAGCTACTAAGGTCACTGCGTAAGTAATTGGAAAAATACCTGCCTCAGTAATCATTGACAGTAGGCATGTGTTATCATTAGACAGCCTCTTTTAGTTAACATCAAATTAAATCAATATCTGGTAAGCCTCCACTCTTCAGTCATGGCTGTGGTCTTCTGGGGTGACTCCTTTCTGCACAGCCTAGGGTTTCTATTGGGACTCACGTATTCATGCAATCTTTTCAATTTTCAATACCGTATTTATCAGGCAAAATCATGGGTGCGCGATATACGCCGATACCCACTTTCCCGCTCCGAGTTTGAATACTGCGCCGACATATACCAAGCGCAGTACACTCGTGTATAGTCGGGCAGGCTCGGCTCCTCTCGCGCTCACGTTCTGGATGTACAGGACGTGAGCGCGAGAGTAGCCGAGCCTGCCCGACTATACACGAGTGTACTGCACTCGGTATGTGTCGGCGCAGTATTCAAACTCGGCGCGGGAAAGCGGGGATCGAGCGGGGAGGACGCCGCAGAAGGACGCCGGACCCGACGAAGAGGACACCCGAAGCCGCAGACGGACGCCGGACCCGACGAAGAGGACACCCTAAGCCGCAGAAGGACGCGGGACCCGACAAAAGAGGACACCCGAAGCCGCAGACGGACGCCATACCCGACGAGGCCGCCGATGGATGCCGCGCAAGACCAAAAACTGTAAGTATAAAAATCTTTTTACCCACAGGAATAGGGTCCACTTTAGGGGTGCGCCCTATATGCCGGAGCGCGCAATACCCTGACAATACACCGATAAATACGGTACATACACAAGTTGACTTTTCTGCTTTAAAGCGATCTTTTTTTAAAATGTATAATCACATAGTGATACAGTTTCTTACCATTTTGATTTGTTTGTTATGGTTATATGATATTTTATCTGCTGCACTGTATTATTCTCATGTAGACTAGGGTTAAGGATCACACTTTGCAGAAGTGCCTTGGCATGGCAGTGTTGCTTCACATTTATTTCCAGAACTGTTTTTAACCCCTGTTATTAACACAAAAGCCCAGGCGGCGTAATTTTTAATAAATAATAATACTTAATTATATTGGAGTTCCTTAAAACCCCTTTCACACTCAAGCATTTTTCATGCATTATAGTGCCAAAAAAAGCCACTGAAAAGTGATTTAAAAGCGAACGTTCCCAATGCATCTCAATGGATGCTTTCTCAGCGTTGCGCTGGTGGGGCATTGAGAAAAGTACTGCAAGCAGCATTTTTGAGGCGCTCAAAAAAGTGCTTCAAAAATGCCCCTCTTCATTAAAATTAATTGGAAACGTTTTAAAAGCGCCTGAAACCCACTTGAAGCTGTGGGAAAGTCACATGATCGCACTGAAGTGTAGGATGCTGGGATATCAGGAAATTCAGTTTGTAGAGGTGTATAGGAGAAAAGACAACATGGAAGCAGAAAAAGAGCAGTCACAACAGCAGGCCAGACCTGAAGATGTGGCCAGAGCAAACAGAGCCTATGAACCAGAGGAGTTCATAAGTACAATGATGGGCTACCCTAAAGTATGGGATCTGCGTAATGCTTATTATGCCAACAGCAGCAAAAACACAAAGGCATGGAACAGGATAAAAACACATCCCAGAGAGGAAAAACCTCAATAGGAAGCAGAAATCCAGAAAAAGTGAGTACCAGAATTCCAAAATCCCTAACCTCGCTCACATTAGTCCCAAATCCCTAACCCTAATCCTGCTCCCACTAGTCCAAAATCCTTAACCCTAATCCCACTAGTCCCAAAACCCCAACTCTTAAACATAATCCCTCTTCCACTAGTCCCAAATCCCTAACCCTAACCCTAATCCCACTCCCACTAGTCCCAAATCCCTAACCCTAAACCCGCTCCCACTAGTCCCAAAACCCTGCAGGTTCTGACCTGCCCCATGATGTAGGACACCACTGTGATGTTATTTAGCCTCACAGTAGACCAGTAAGTCTGCTGTCAGGTGACAAAAGGTGAGGGGAGCAAGAAAGAGCTGGCCAGAAAACCAGAATATTCAAAATAATTCTACTGGCAAAACAATTTCCCGACAGTGTGGGAGTTCCACTGGCAATAACTCAGTAGCACAGAAGATTTATTACTGTGCCAGCACCCAAGGCTTCACCTGCCTGTTTGTGAGACATGAATCGCTGGGTG
The DNA here is from genome assembly GCA_029574335.1 of Rana kukunoris. Taxonomy (NCBI): domain Eukaryota; kingdom Metazoa; phylum Chordata; class Amphibia; order Anura; family Ranidae; genus Rana; species Rana kukunoris. The sequence goes on along the minus strand of CM056052.1, from coordinate 459,865,696 downwards.
CATGATCAGCATTGAAGAAAAAAAAAACTTTCAGGACAGGAGGCCATTTCCATTGAGCACACGCCAAATTAGAGATGGGAGAGACCATGGTCCTGATCATCAGGTATTGAGACACTGACAGGTGAACAAAGAATAGCCAGGATTATCTAGCGTCCTACCACCTATTATGCTCTAGTGGCAAAAATAATGTATCCTGAACTGTGATGGATTAAGCTCTCAGATACATGGATATGTGTAGGGGTTACAAGACCCTTTTTTAAAAACTAGCCAGCCAATCTCTTGTAGAGTTTTAAGAACTTCCTCCATATACTTGACAGAAATCCCTATCTAGAGGTGGAGTGGATCGAGAACTCAACCAGCCGACATATATGCTGCATGACGTCTTGACTAGAGTTGAGCGGACACCTGGATGTTCGGGTTCGACGGGTTCGGCCAAACTTCGGAAAAAAGTCCGGGTTCGGGACCTGAACTTGACCCGAACTTGACCCCGAACCCGAACCCCATTGAAGTCAATGGAGACCTGAATTTTTGACTACTAAAATGTCTCTAAGAAAGTAATGGAAAGGGCTAGAGGGCTGCAAATGGCAGTAAAATGTTAGTAAAATGTTAGTAAGAGCATAGCAAGTAATGTGGATAGGGACAGAGCTTTTTTTCGCAGGAAATAGGTGCAGGAACTCAACCACGACCCCGTTCGGATTTCACAAACAGTGGGAGGGTCTTAAAGGGGCATTAAATATCAAGATTGCATTACATACAGAATACAGAGTTCAGGGGGGGGGGTTACATACAGAGTGCAGAGCTGTCACTTGTAAACACAGAAACCAGACTTCTGTGTTTACAAGTGATTGTGGTGAGCAGGCTCCAAAGGGTCTGTGCCAGAGGTGGTGGAACTGAGTTCCCCCAAGTTCCCCCTGAAAAAAAGCCAGGTTTCCATCCAGCACCAGCGAGTGCACGTTGGTCTGCGAGTGCACGTTGGTCTGCGAGTGCACGTTGGTCTGCGAGTGCACGTTGGTCAGCGAGTGCACGTTGGTCAGCGAGTGCACGTTGGTCAGCGGGTGCACGTTGGGTCAGCGGGTGCACGTTGGGTCAGCGGGTGCACGTTGGTCAGTAAGTGCACGTATATCATCTTGTTGAGCACCTGTGTATTGTCTTGATTTTCTCACACCAATGCAAGATCCAGTCCAAGTTCTTAAACTAGACCAAGCATCAGTAGCAGACTTAGCTATGTGGGACAACTTCCCCACCTGATAGAACAGCATTTCAATCTTCATCCCGGCAGTGTCAGCCGAGCCACCACAGGCTTTTGCGTGCATTTTTCGTCCGCCACTGGTTCTCCAAACCTTGGCCCCCAGAAATTCTCTTAAATTTCTGCTTCACCCAGTCTTCATCACATCTCGTGCTGTACCCCATTGTGGCAGCTGCCCAGGTTTGGGGCCACACTTGAACTGGACAGACAGTGTTCTTCACCACAGACAATCAGGCCACAGCCGACTTCATCAATTAAGGTAGATCAAGCCTCTCCCCATCACATCCTTCCTGCGCAGGCTCGCGCAGCTGTCACTCCGTCACCAGTTTAATATGTTCTGTAGTCATATTCCAGGCAAATGCAAAATCACAGCTGATGCTCTGTCCCATTCTAACCTTATTTGATTTTCCAGCAAGAGCCTGGAGCTTACCCAATAACCATCCCTGTCCCACCCTGGTCATTGCTGACGATGGACTGAAGTAGTATCTCATCAACTCAACCCAGCTTATTAACCACTCCTTGGCACGCAACACACTGAAGGCCTATCGCACTGCTTGGAACACTAACTGCTAATTTTTGGCCACTTGCCTCGGAGCAGCAATAGGCAACGTTAGACACGTCCTAGCCTTCATATCGTATTGCCACACGCAGCTGACCCTTTCTCACAATACTATCACGCCATATCTAGATGTCGTCCAGCATTTCCTGTCCCTGCAGGACCCCAGTAAACTGTCAGTATTCTCGAGCCCATGCAGTCAAGTCCCTCCTACAGAGCATACAGAAGCACCAACCTGTAGTCAGTGGCGAGCGCCTACCTTTCAAGAGTGCCCTCTTTAGGCACATGTCTGAAATCCTTACTCATTCCCCATTTAGGGCCTTGCCCAGCATAGTCATCCTAGCAGCCATTTACCAGGCCTTCTACAGTTCCCTACGACCTAGTGAATTTACAATCAGTGGCTCTGGCAGTCAAACACTGCTCCGACGCCACCCGACTCGCTTTCGAACCCCTACACTCTCAGTCTGCAAACGCAACAAACCAGCCCCGGGGGTTGACATCAACCTGTTTCAGACTAACAATGCCTGACGCCCAGTGACGGTGCTCGACCGACTACTGCTCCATCTACCCAGCCAATCTGATTGTAGCTCGTTGCTACCCTTTCTAAACCAGCTTCCAGAGTGGCAGCCAGTTTGTCAAGCATGTCAGAATCCTAAGCAACTTGGGCTTCAAATCCCAGTCTGTTCTCAGGACATTCTTTCCGAATTAGAGCAGCCTCAACTGCCTCACAACAGGGAGTACCAGACCACATAATCAAGACACCAGGCTGATGGGAAGTCTCCTTGTTTTGCCACATACATCCCAAATCCTCAGGAAGGAATGGCACAAGCCTTTACCAAGCTGGCTCAATAAATACAAGAAATCAATATAAGCTATTTACCTATCTGAGTCTTTTGCCCCCTTTTCTTGGCATACTGACCAGAGCACCAAGGCACACTTCAGGTCTAATTATGTTGTAAGTCTTGTCGCGTGTTTATGTGATCCACATCACTCTCGGTCAGAGGGCCACGACCATAAATAAGAAGGCCAGTATGGTGGCCTGAGTTTATGGGAGGAGCCCGGAGGGTATTTAAGCAGCCCACTCACACATGCTCTTAGTCGGTTCAGTGTGCAGTACTACACGTCACTGGGCCGACTCTTCCCAGCTCACCTCATGTCCGTGAGTCTGCGCATTCAATCGCATTCGACACCCTCCCGCCCTTCCCTTTTTCAGGGCACTTCTCAGCATATCCTTCTTCAATTAACTACCCATTACTTACTTTGGGTATGCCCCCTTTTCTTGGCATACTGACCAGACCACCAAGGCACACTTCAGGTCTATTTATGTTGTAAGTCTTGTCGCGTGTTTATGTGATCCACATCACTCTCGGTCAGAGGGCCACGACCATAAACAAACAGTGTACAAAAATGATAAAAATATAGGTTGCGCAACCTATATTTTTTCCATTTATCTACACAGCTCTGTGTGTGAATGAACTACAAGCCCCAAAATTATTTGCGGCCTTTGGCTTGTAGTTCTCAATGAACTACCATGGTGCTGTGGAGTGCTGTAGCTGTGTTAGTTAATTGATTATTCCTGTTAGATTGTATCTGCTTGCCTATATGGGATGTATGGGCACACAGAAATATACTGGCAGATCTGCAGGAGACCAGAATGACACCAGCAATCTGCTAAATACTGGTCCAATGCTTTACAGGCTCTTACCGGGAAAAAAATTCGTTTTTTATATTTTTTCCTAAAAAGAGAACTTATCCTTTAAGGATCTTCCCAGGCATAACTCTTATATGTAGTCAAATTCATCCAGGTGGTTACTTCTCCTTCTCCACAGGTTTAGCATGAGTCCCAACACAGCTTCATAAAACAAAGACACGTCATTGTGCTTTCCATAAAAAACAGGTTTATCACAATAAAAGATGAATAACACTCACATTCACAAAGGCAAAGGGATCACTGATTAAATTCCCATTTATTGCTCTCTCTCTGTACTATACCGATCGATCCCCCTTCCATGAACTCCTGTGAATGCTCCTAGCGTGATGACCTCACACTTGTGGCCCTTTCCTTACAAATAACATCCATTGGACTTCATCAGGTAATGTGGGGTTGTGGTTAAAACATTTTAGGTGACCTTTTTTACCATTTTATCAAATGTTTAAGGCCGCGTACACACGATCGAATTTATTTGCTGAAACCGGTACGACGGACCGTTTCAGCTATAAGGTTTTACGCTATGGTGTCCTTTGTCATATTATATAACATTTTTGCCTGGATTGCCTGTGTGGAGTCGTATTACAGTGTGAGAGGTAGGACGCATTGAAACAACTTGTTGGGACCCCTGGAGAAGCTGCATGGCTGTATATGGATCATAATACTGTATGTGCTTTGAGACTTTTCTTTGGGAGGGTCAACAATATAGTTACATAGTTAGTCAGGCTGAAAAAAGACACAAGTCCATCTAGTTCAACCATAAAAATAAAATAAAAGGTAATATCATTCAATCCCATACACCCAATCCTATACCCACAGATGATCTAGAGCAAGGGGGTCAAACTCAATTTCATCGTGGGCCGCATCAGCATTATCATTGCCCTCAAAAGGGCCGGTTGTATCTGTAAGATTAGATGTCCTGTGCATCCCCTCCTCTTACATTAGATGTCAAGAGCCACCCCACCATCAGATATTGAGTCCCCCACTCTCCCTTACATCACAGTGCACCCCCCTTACCTTATTCTACTGCTGGGAAGAAGCTGGATGCATTGGGGTCTGGAGGAGGAACAGAGGAGGGCTGGAGCTCTCTGACACATGCAGGAGAGGGGCAAGGGCCACATGAAATGGCCTGGAGGGCCGGATTTGGCCCGCGGGCCTTGTGTTTGACACCTATGATCTAGAGCAGGGGGTCTCCAAACTGCGGCCCGAGGGCCAGATGTGGCCCTTTGCTAGCCTTTATTCGGCCCTTGGGGCAAAATTCCTCCCACTGACATGAGGCACTATTCCTCCCATTGACACCAATAATGGGGCACCATATTATCCACTGATACCAATGATGGGATACTATTCCTCCTACTAATACTCCTCTTCCTATTGACCACCAAACCTGAGGCCATATTTGTTCTCACAGATGCCGGGCCCGTGACATTTTCTTCCCTTGCTGGCACCAATCCAGCCCTCCTAAAGTCTGAAGGGCAATAAAGTGGCCCTTTGTTTGAAAAGTTGGGAGACCCCTGATCTAGAGGAAGTAAAAAAAAAAAAACAGTCTAATAGGCATCCCGGGTATGAATTTTTTTTAACCACTTCAGGCCCGCGCTACCGTCGAATGACGGCAACAGCGCGGGCCTGAATATCCAACATGCCATCATTTGACGGCATCTCCTTCGGGCGTTCCCAGCGCGCGCTGTAGAGCGCGCTGCGGGGAAGCCCTGTGTTGTCCGTGTCCCTTGGACACGGCCAATCACAGATCGCGGCGAACGGCCAATCAGAGTGGCCGTTTGCGATGCGATCTGTGGGTGAATGAGAGATGATCTCATAGACTTCTCTCATTGCCGTTTTACACAGAGACAGCGTCCTGTCTCTGGAGAGGAGGAGCCCGATCTGTGTTCCTTCCTACAAAGGGACACAGATCGGTCACCCCCCCTCCCCCCACAGTTAGAACACACCTAGGATACACATTTAACCCCTTCCTCACCCCCTAGTGTTAACCCCTTCAATGCCAGTCACATTTATACTGTAATTAGTGCATATTTATAGCACTGATCGCAGTATAAATGTGAATGGCGCCAAAAATTTGTCAAAAGTGTCCGATGTGTCCGCCATAACGTCGCAGTACCAATAAAAATCGCAGATCGCCGCCATTTCTAGTAAAAAAAATAAAATAAAAAATAATAATTCTCTCCCCTATTTTGTAAGCCCTATAACTTTTGCGCAAACCAGTCGCTTATTGCGATTTTTTTTATTTTTTTTACCAAAAATATGTAGAAGAATACGTATCGCCCTAAACTGAGAATTGGGATATTTATTATAGCAACAAGTAAAAAATATTGTATTTTTCTTCAAAATTGTTGCTCTTTTTTGTTTATAGCGCAAAAAATAAAAACCGCACAGGCGATCAAATACCACCAAAAGAAAGCTCTACTTGTGGGGAAAAAAGGACGTAAATTTTGTTTGGGAGCCACGTCGCACGACCGCGCAATTGTCAGTTAAAGCGACGCAGTGCCGGAAGCTGAAATTTCACCTGGGCAGGAGGGGGGTGTATGTGCCCAGTAAGCAAGTGGTTAAACAAAATTATGAATTATAATATAATAAATTATTATAAATAATTATAACAAATAATAATATAATTATAATAAAAATTATTCAATAATGTAATCAACTCAAAATCACTGAAATTTGCTCAGTTGCAGAATTGTTGCTGTCATTACTTTTTTTTTTTATGACAAATTTCCCCACAAATCGCTATGGCTCAATTCTGCAAGTGATACAGGAGCTGCGGTGGCTCAACGCGATTGGCACTGCGCTGACAAGCCATTCACCTCTGCAGCCAAGGGTTCGGATACCGGTCTCAGCTGCATGTGAATTGAGTTTGGTGGTGTCAGCCCGGCTCCCGGTGGGTGTGCTATGCGAGGTAAGCCTGCGCTTAGTACGCCCACCCCCCTTCCACCAAACCACCACACTTACACGCACTCAAAATTGGGTTAACATGCACGGACTTTGGCCACGCGGTCTCTAAAAAGAGAGGCGAAGGACTAACAGGGCTGGCTGAGCGGGCTAGATCCTCTCACTCCCTCATAGTGGAGTCCCTCTGCCCCGTTGGGCTTCAAAGTGGACCAGGTAGGGCGGGCTGTGTGGTAGGACCCCCTCACACCCGCCATTGCCACCTGGGGCATGGAGAAAGATGGCAGTTTGCCTCTGGGGGAGGTCTGCCTACTCCCAAACTCTTGCAGTCCGGCTCCTCTCTCGAGTACACGCACAAAAAATTCTGCAAGTGATTATAATTTATTATCGCTGTTTTCTAGCTGCTCTAAAACTATTGAAAGGGACACTTTTTGGTTGCTATGGACAATCTACAGTTTGCAGGCAGAAAGAACAGTTTTTATTTTATAAAAGTACATGCAGAACACTGGGCAGACCACTAGGGACAAGGGGGGGTGTATTTTTACATACAGTACTGTAATCTATAAGATTACAGTATACTGTATGTACTGTGTTTGTTTACTTTTTTGAATTTGGCGCCGTTCTCCGCCCCCGTGCGTCGTAACATCGCAGGGAACGGAGATCGGCAGCACACAGGCACTGTGTGAAACGAGCGAGGACGCCGCTCGCTCACACAATGGAGAGGCATCGCTGGATCCAAGGACAAGGTAAGTAAACACTGCCTATGGATGTTGCGAGGCGAGCCCGAGTCTGACTCGGGGTTACCGATCGCAGCACAGAAATTTAACCCCGAGTCAGACTCGGGAATACCGCCAGGGGGGTTAAAGCAATCTACTGAGCTGGTCAGAACCACCTCTGGAGGGAGTCTATTCCATATTCTTACAGCTCTTTCTTTAACCACTTAATGACCGCCGCACACCTATTTACGTCCACAGAAGGGCACGTACAGGCAGATGGGCGTATAAATACGTCCCTGCCTTCTAGCGGGTCGGGGGTCCGATCGGGACCCCCTCCGCTGTGTGCGGCGGTCGGCTTACCTCCGGGAGCGATCTGACTCGAGGGGACGGCGGTTCGTTTCTGTCCGCCCCCTCGTAATCGCTCCCAGCCAATCCCGTGCGCCACCGCCGTGTCACTTCCTCTGCCTGTAAAATGTAAACATAGGCAGAGGAAGTGATGCAGCTCTCATCCCAGCAGTATTTTCAAACCGCCGAGATGAGAGAAAAGTCACAGTAAGTCCGCACAAACACTACACTGACACCAGTACACATAGGCACATTAACCCCTTGCGATCACCCCCCCCACCCCCCTGTCACACTGTCACTGAATGCAGTGATCATATATGCATTTAGTGTCAGTGTGACAGTTAGTGTGACAGGCAGTTAGTGTTAGGTTTAGGGTAGCCCCGTACCCCCCTAATAAAGTTTTAACCCCTTGATCACCGGCCTAGTTAACTCTTTAACTCCCTATTGCCAGTGTCACTAAGCGATCATTTTTCTGATCGCTGTATTAGTGTCGCTGTTGCTGCTAGGTAGCTATTTTTTTTATTGCGATTTTTTTTTTACTAAAGACATGTGGCTGAATACATTTTGGCCTAAATGTTTGACTAAAATTTAGTTTATTCAATTTTTCTTATAACAAAAAGTAAAAAATATTGTTTTTTTTCCCAAAAATGTCGCTCTATTTTTGTTTATAGCGCAAAAAATAAAAATCACAGAGGCAATCAAATACCATCAAAAGAAAGCTCTATTTGTGGGAAGAAAAGGACGCAAATTTTGTTTGGGAGCCACGTCGCATGACCACGCAATTGTCTGTTAAAGCGACGCAGTGTCGAATTGTAAAAACGCCTCTGGGCATTTACCGGCATATTGGTCAGGGGCTTAAGTGGTTAAAGAAACCTTTCCAGTTTTGGAGATTAAATCTCTTTTCCTTTAGGCATAAAGAGTGACTGTAAAGTGAATATCTCAACACCAAGTTTACTATATGGACCTCTTATATAATTGTACATGTCGATCATATCCCCCCTTAAATTCAGTTCTGCTAAAGGCCTCATACACACGATCAAATCTGTCTGCTGGAAACGGTCTGCTAGACCGTTTCAGCAGACAGATTCGATCGTGTGTACAGGCAAACAGACGGATTTGGCCACCCGACAGATTGGAAAGCATGCTTACCAATCTGTCGGCTGGGAACCCGTCCGCCCGACATGTCTGCTGGTTAGTATGCTAACCAGCAGACATGTCTTCTCGCACACGCGCCAAATGATTTCGACGCATGCGCGGAAGTGTTTTACTTCCTGGTGCAGTGACGTGGCGGCATCAACGTCACTGCCACGTCACCGACACGTCAGCGCGCTGTCTGCTGGCGGGGATTTTGGTTTGCTCGTGTGTACACGCGAGCAAACCAAAATGCCAGCAGACAGATCTGGTCAAATCGGTCGGTCCGACCGATTTGAACAGACTCATTTAATCGTGTGTAGCTTAGTTTCTCCATGCCTCTTATCAGTTTGGTTACCCTTCTCTGCACTTTCTCCAGTTCTCCTATATCCTTTTTGAGAACTGGTGCCCAAAACGGAACTGCATATTCCAGAGAGGGTCTTACTAATGATTTGTACAGGGGCAAAATGATATCGCTCTCTGTGGAGTCCACACCTCTCTTAATACATGCTCACTTTGGAAAAATCAGCTTAGCATTGCATGTTATTATTGAGCTTATTATCTACCAAAACCCAAAGATCAACATTAAACCTCATCTGCCATTTAGTCGCCCAATTAGACATTGAGATTGGCTTGTAAATTGGAGACATCCTGTAAAGATGTTATTCCAATGCATAGTTTGCTGTTATCTGCCACTCAAATGGTACTTTTCTTCCCAGACCCTGTATAATTTATAAAGATATTAAAACATAAGGCTCCCAACACTGAACCTTGGGGTACACCACTCACAACCTTAGATCAGATTAAGAATCATTAACCACCACTCTGAATTCGGTCTTTTAAGTAGTTTTATATCCATTTACAAACTGACATTTCCAAGCTCGTAGCCTTTAGCTTACACATTATTAGTGTGTGGCGAATGCTTAAGAGCAACAGCATTGAGATATATATGAAATTTAAAACAGTAAAACCAGCCATTTTTATCATGAACAAAACATTAACGTGTATTAGTTCAGAGACAATAGCCATAAATATTGTACTGACTACATGCACAGAATATAAGCAGCTTTAACTAAGCTACAGCTTTTCAGGAAGAAAGCAAGCATGTGTATAATCAAGAAATCAAAATTATAGCATGTTGTTTTAGGCCGCGTACACACGATCGAACATGTCCGCTGAAACTGGTCCGCGGACCAGTTTCAGCGGACATGTTTGATTGTGTGTACGGCCTATCGCACCGTTTTCCAGCGGACAAAAGTTTCTAAACATGCTTAGAAACCTGCCCGCTGGAAACCTGTCCGTCGGACATGTTCGATGGTTAGTACACGAAAACATCGGACAAAAATCCTGCGCATGGTCAGAATCAAGTCGACGCATGCTTGGAAGCATTGAACTTCGTTTTTTCATCATGTCATTGTGTTCTACGTCACCGCGTTCTGGTCCGAGGGGATTTTTGTCCGATGGTGTGTACGCACATCAGACCAACAGACAACTTCAGAATGGTCCGATGAAAACGGTCCATCGGACAGGTTTCCTCGGACATGTCTCATCGTGTGTACGCGGCCTTAGATAAAAATGCAAGAACTAGTTTACTGACTCTATACAGAGTATGAAAGAAGTTTTTACTAGGCTCCAGTTTCACTGGAAGGCAACAGGAGGCTTGTAAACAAGAAATCAATATGTGTATATTGTATATGTGTATTATTTCCCAGAAATAAACGTGCAATATATTATAATGATTCCTTAACCACTTAAGGACCACCTAACACCGATATACGTCGGCAGAATGGCACGGCTGGGCACAGGCACGTACAGGTACGTTGCCCTTTATGTGCCCAGCCGTGAGTCCAAAAGCTCCGTGACCGCGCCCGTGGGACCCACGGACCCAATCCCTGCCGATGTCCCGTGATTGGGTCACAGTAGCTGAAGGAGAGGTGAGTGTAAACACACCTTCCCAGTTCTTCTCACTAATCGTCTGTTCCCTGTTATAGGGCACACTTAACCCCTTAGCGCCCCCTAGTGGTTAACCCCCTTCATTGCCATTATCATTTTCACAGTAATCAGTGCATTTTTAGGTGGCGTACACACGACCGAGAAACTCGTTGGGTGAAACTCATCGTTGTGCCCGTCGAGTTTCTAGTTCGGCAGTCAAAAAGCTTGTCGAGCCAAATTTTCCCATTGAACAACGAGGAAATAGAGAACCTGCTCTCTTTTTGGCTCGACGAGTTTGACGGGTTGCTCGGCGAAAAGTGAAACATGACCGGTTTCCTCGGCAGAATACGTCTCCCATCAAGGTTCTTGCTGGATTCTGCCCGAGAAAATCGGTCGTGTGTACGCGGCCTTATAGCACTTTTCGCTGTGAAAATGACAATGGTCCCAAAAATGTGTCAAAAGTGTCCGATGTGTCCGCCACAATGTCGCAGTCCTAAAAAAAATTGCTTATCACCGCCATTACTAGTAAATTACTAGTAAAAAAAAATATTCATAAAAATGCCATAAAACTATCCCCTATTTTATATATATAGGGCCAGATTCAGGATGGCATAACTTTTCCTATTTATGTTACGCCGCCGCAACTTTACCCGCAAGTGCTGTATTCACAAAGCACTTGCGTGTAAAGTTGCGGCGGCGTGGCTTGGGCGGCCTAATTCAAATTGGGCGGGTAGGGGACGTATGCTATTTAGTCAAAATTGGCGCTCTATTTTTGTTTATAGCACAAAAAATAAAAACCGCAGAGGTGATCAAATACCACCACAAGAAAGCTCTATTTGTGGGGACACCAATTTTGTTTGGGAGCCCTGTGGCACGACCGCGCAATTGTCAGTTAAAGTGACGCAGAGCTGAATCGCAAAAAGGGAACAGGTCCTTTACCTGCATAATGATTTGGGTCTTAAAGCGGTGGTTTACCCTAAATATACTATGTACCATGTAATCCAGCATACTGGCGTCAGCGCCAGTATGCTGTTTTTTTTTTATTGGTCCACTTACTGTGTAATCCTTAATTTTCATTTATTTCCCCCGCGGTGGATGGCGCTGTTATAGCCCATCATGGCTTCCGAAAATAGCCGATTTAGGACTCGGGTATTTCCGGCGCTATATGGCGCCTGCGCACAGACCTAGGAGCTGACTACACAGGCGCCGTATTTCTCTGAGTCCTATGGCTATGGCGCGTCACGCCCTCCGAAAAAAGCCAAAATAGGACTCGGAGAAATACGGCGCCTGTGCAGTCAGCTTCTAGGTCTGGGTCTGAGTCCCAAACCGGCTATTTTCGGAAGCGGTGACGGGCTAGTACGGCGCCATCCACCGCGGAGGAAATAAATGAAAAATAAGGATTACACAGTAAGTGGACCAATTAAAAAAAAAAAACAGCATACTGGCGCTGACGCCAGTATGCTGGATCACATGGGACATAGTATATTAAGGGTGAACCACTGCTTTAAGTGGTTAAACACTGTCAAAAATTGTGTGCTAGGTCTACTCAAAAAAAATGTTGGCAACTATTTGCATCATCTTTTTAAGTAGTGTTAATTAAACTTTTTTTTGTCTGGCTTATTAGATTTGTTTATGTTTTCAACTTTGTTGTTTTGAGTAAAGCCAACAAAAAAATTTCAGTTTATAAACCATAGTGTTTTAAGTTAGGAATACATACCTTAACTTGTCTGAAACTATAGTTTAAAGGAAAGCCAGCTAAATTTTTCCAGTTTATAGACCATGGACTAGATTCTCATAGAAATGCGGCGGCGTAGCGTAAGACATTTACACTACGCGGCCGCAACTTAACAGAGCAAGTGCCGTATTCTCCAAGCACTAAGTTGCGGCGGCGTAGTGTAAATGTCCCAGCGTAAGGCTGTGTAATTCAAAGGGGGCAGCTTGTATTTAAATTAAGCGCGCCCCCGCGTCGATCAAACTGCGCATGCGCCGGCCAGGGAAAAAGCCCAGTGCGCATGCTCCAGCTCACGTCGGAAAGCGTCGTTGAAACCGACGTCAAAACGATGTGATCGTCATTTACGCAATGCCCTATTCATGAACGAGGTAACCGACGGAAAAAGAAGATGCTGACCCGACGCCATACTTAACATGGCAACGACGGAACTTCGTAAGGTTACCCCTCATTATAGCAGGGGTAACCTTACGCTTACGGAAACGACGACGGGGCGGCGTAAAAACGTTCGGGAATCGGCGTATTAGGCTCATTTGCATAGGCAAATGAGAAAACAACGTAAAAGCCACCTAGCGGTCAGAAAAGTAATTACATCTACGATCCGACGGTGTAAGTGTTTTACTGTATCTGTATCTGTTTCCTGCGATACACCGTCGTATCTCTTTTGAGAATCTGGCCCATAGTCTGTAAACTGGAAAAATTGAGTTGGCTTTACTTAAAACAATAAAGTTGAATACATGAAAAGTCTATTGAGTCAGACAAAATAGGTTTAGTTGACAGTACTTAACCACTTCAGCCCCGGAAGGATTTACCCCCTTCCTGACCAGAGCACTTTTTGTGATTCGGCACTGCTTCGCTTTAACTGACAATTGCGCGGTCGTGCCATGTGGCTCCCAAACAAAATTGCCGTCCTTTTTTTCCCACAAATAGAGCTTTCTTTTGGTGGTATTTCATCATCTCTGGGGTTTTTATTTTTTGCGCTATAAACAAAAATAGAGCGACTATTTTGAAAAGAATGCAATATTTTTTACATTTTGCTATAATAAATATCCCCCAAAAATATCTAAAAAAACATTTTTTTTCCCCAGTTTAGGCCGATACATATTCTTCTACATATTTTTCGTAAAAAAAATCGCAATTAGCGTTTATTGATTGGTTTGCGCAAAATTTATAGCGTTTACAAAAAAGGGGGTAGTTTTATGGCATTTTTATTAATATTTTTTTTTTTACTAGTAATGGCGGCAAAAGTTTTTTTTTTCGGTACTGCGATATTATGGCGGACACATCGGACAATTTTGACACATTTTTGGGACCATTGGCATTTTTTTAGCGATCAATGCTATAAAAATGCATTGGATTACTATAAAAATGCCATTGGCAGTGAAGGGGTTAACACTAGGGGGCAGGGAAGGGGTTAAGTGTGTTCCTGATGTGTTCTAACTGTATGGGGGGGTGGCCTCACTAGGGGAAATCACTGATCCTCTAGCGGCCGAAAAAGATAGGACGTAGAGCTACGTGCTCCCGCGTAGCAGAGCCACCGTCCCACAGTAATATGACGGCGGGCGGTCGGCATGTAGTTAAAGCGGATGTCCACCGAAGAAAATATATTAAAAGCCAGCAGCTACAAATACTGCAGCTGCTGACTTTTAATATTAGCACACTTACCTGTCCTGGAGTCCAGTGCCGCCATCCTCGGTGAGGGAACCAAGGAAGCGCTCCGGCTTCACTGCCCAGTTCCCTACGGCGCATGCGCGAATCGTGTGCGCCATGCTCACTGGTCCCTGCTGTGTTCTGGGAGCTGTGTGTTTCCCAGAACACAATGGGGAGATCTGCCCGCAGTCTACCGGCAGACTGTAGACAGGTATCTGCACCACCCTCCCCCTGAAAGGTATCAAATGTGACACTGGAGGGGGGAGGGTTCCGATGAGCGGAATGGCATAGTAGCCCATTATGTGACACTTACCTGCAGGAGAAGCGCGCAATGTTACCATCTTCCACACTGGCAGTGAGGGTCCATTCTTCACCCCCCCTTTTCTGGCAAGCTCCGGCTCTGTGACTGGCTGGAGTCGCTTGACGTCACTCCAGCTCATGCGCACGGGAGCTGCCTTTAGCGGCATGACCCTGTCTTGAAACAACACAGCGTGCCCTTTTAAGACAGCGCATGCACTGTTGAAGGCGTCGCTTGGGTAAATTGCAAATATTTTCGAGACCGTGTAGGTCTCGGAGATTTTGTAAGCACCTACATGTAAGCCTTAATCTAGACTTACCTGTAGGTGTAACTTATCTCCGAGGTTTTACAACCACTTCAAGAAAGCGTGTACATTTTTTATACATTCTAGATGTACAAACTGAAGCCTGTGAAAACTAGTCCTGAATTAGGCCGCGTACACACGATCGAATTTATCTGCTGAATCCGGTCCGACGGACCGTTTCAGCAGACAAATCCGATGGTGTGTATGGCAGAGCAGACAGGTTTTTCCAGCAGACAAACCTGCTTTAAAACTTTTCTGCTGGAAACCCATCCGTCCGACATGTCTGCTGGTTAGTACGCCTAACCAGCGGAAATATCTGTCCGCACATCCGTCTAATAGATTCGACGCATGCGTGTAAGTATTTTACTTCCTGGTTCGGTGACGTGGCGGCGTCAACATCACCGCCACGTCACCGCGCTGTCTGCCGGCAGGGATTTTGGTTTGATGGTGTGTACAACCATCAGACCAAAACAGCCCAGCAGACATATCCGATGAAAATGGTCCGTCGGACTGTTTTCATCGGATAAGTTTGAGCGTGTGCATGCGGCCTTAGTGTCATCAGTTGCTAAACCACACTCTTTCTATTTTCTATCTAATCTTAATGGCATGGGATAGAGTCATTACAGAGTGTAAACTTGGCCTTTTTTTTAATGCATGCAAAGTTCTTTATCCATAAGTGGTTAGAGGTATGTGTGTCTAGCATAGGTGTGCGCACAGGGTGTGCCAGGTGTGCCCAGGCACACCCTAATCACCCTGTGCAGCAGCACAGATTCCCCCTACTGCCTTGGCTCCCATCTCCCTTCCCCCCCCACAGTTTCCCTCCTCTCCTTTCGGCTGTTGCTGCTGGGATGATTTAGGAGTGGGGAAGGGGCCAGTTAATATGTAATTTACCCACTCTTTTCCCTTCTGAATGAACACGGTGAGCAATCGTAGTGTGTGTTTGGGCTTTGGGGTGCACACCCTAATGCAATCGGCTGCGCACAAATATGGTGTCCAGTAACAAGAGCATATCATTGGGACATCCAGATTCCAGCTTGTCCCACGAGTTAAAGCAGAGCTCCACCCAGGATAACAACATTTTACAATGTTGTTTGAAAAAAAAAAAAACTGAAAAAAAATAAATAAATACTCACCCGAAATAGCTGTTGCTATGCGGAAGTCCGTAATCTGCCTCTTCCTGAACCGCGGTGTGTTTTCTTCTTGTTCTTCTCCTTGTGAATGGGGCGCGCTGCTTCCTGGGAACTGTGTGTGTTCTCAGAGAGCAGAGCGCCCATTCACAAGCCAGCGTGAGACTCACGCAGGCGCACTAGGAAATGGGCAGTGAAGCCGTACGGCTTCACTGCCTGTTTCCCATAGTGTGAATGGCGGCGCGGGACCCGGAGCGATCGTGGGACCGGCATCGGGGGGGGGGGCCGTCAGCGCGGGCGCCTAGGACAGGTAAGTGTCCTTATTTAAAGTCAGCAGCTACACTGTTAGTAGCTGCTGACTTTAAAAAAAAAAATTCCCGCGGCTGGAGCTCCGCTTTAAGTAATCTAGTGGGAAAGGTTGATATCTTCATTCCTGATAACCCGGCCTAACCCCTGCTCAGAAATCTGTTGTTTGCACCTACTGAGCCATGAATATAAAATACAATGCAAGCATAAATTGTTTTAGATATTTTTAGAAAAGCATGTTAAATCAATCCATTATGCAGTGACAAAAGATAAGGCAAATAAACCCTTTGCTGTCATGCACATATGTTTCCCAGTGGGCAATTCATGTCATTATCATCTGCTGAGCTTTTTTAGTTATAAATCTGACTATCAGCATATACGAAATTCATACTGCTCCTGTCACACCATGGTTTATTCAGCGTCTTGTAATCCTCTTGCCTTATCACTGAGCTATTCAGAAAAGTTGAAATATTAAATAGATGTGAGTTAAAAATATCCTTTCCGTTCCCATATGCGACCTCTGAAAGTGTTTAATTATTACTAAATGTCTTCCTTTTTTGGAAAATAAGTTTAACACACGTCCAAAAGGCAAAACTTTCTGTTAAAACCCCTGTCAGGTGCCTATTGCTGCCTCTGTTAAATAGATTATACCTCTCTATTGGTCCTGATGACCATTATCCACCAGTGTGGAAAGTGATAAAAATGTTTTGGTTGCAACTAAAACAGGAGCAGATCTTCCAAGGGAAAATGTGTTCAACAATGATAAAGGTCAAAAGTACAGATCTCTATTAATATTGCTGATAAGGTAAATGATGGCGAAGAGCCAGCGAGTTCTTCAATCATTTTATTATTCATGCTTATTCTTTAAAGAAGAACAATATCCTAGCAGCATTTCTGATAATTATCATTATTATAGACTTCCAAGGCTGCTCCATGGGTAGTTTTATGACTCATGCATACATGACTTAAATGTTCACTGCCCTTCCCTAGAAGCTGTTATGTATTTGCTTTATTTTTATTGAAAAATATTGCAAATGCAGCTAATACAAATGTGCTGAATTTTATTTAATTTCAGCATCTGTGCAAACTACAGAACAGCCACACTCAGGCTGGGTGGGACAATCAGGTGTCCTGTACTCCAATGTGTGGTTGGTTTGCCTATCAGATAAGCTGATAAAAGAGGAAGTAAACTCTGAAGCCGCGTACACACGGCAGAGAACCTCGACGGGCAGAACACATCGTTCCGCCCGTCGAGGTTCTCTGCCGGCCGTCTAAATCGGTGACCCGCCCGTCGGGAATGGCAACCAGCCATTCATCCAGGCGGGCCGTCGAGCAAAAAGAGAGCGTGCTCTCTTTTCGCTCGACGGGATTCCCGACGGGCGGGGCGAGCGCTCTGTGTACACACGGCCGAGGTCCTCGCTGGAATGCAGCTTCCAGCGAGGTTCTCGCTGGTTTCCAGCGAGAACCTCGGTTGTGTGTACGCCGCCTGATGGGTTTTCCTTGTCAATATATCTTTATTGAGGTGATAAAGAAATGTACAATTCAACAAAATAAAATAAGTTAATTACAGACACAGAATAACTTCTTGGTTTACATAAGCGGTAAGTTCACAACAGGTGAGTCTGGTGGCTTCAATGGACATATTAATAGTACAGATAAGGTTATAACTAAGAGACCAATTTTCTGGAGTTTATTTTAAGATGCTTCGTTTCTTCCAACCAGCCCAAATGGTTTTAGGGCTGTGGTTTAGGCAAGAGTCCTGATGCATCAACGTAAGTGTTACAACCAAAATCAACCTTATAACAATGCTAAGAACATGTATAATAACAAGGTTCATAGTCAGAGCCCAAGGCGGGGGGAGGAGGGTGGGGAGGAAAGCGGGGAGGGGAGAAAGGGGTGTCTGCAGGAGTGGTCCGGAATTGGCTGTCAATATCAAATATACGCTAAGCGGTAGACTGTTAAACAGGCTGGGCTACCATGGTAATAATACAATATCATTGATTTCATTGGGTACTGCATATTCATACCACGGTTTCCAGGTTCTTTCAAATCCAGCGGTCGCGTCCATGTCGATTGCCATCATTTTGGCGTGAGTCATAGCTAAGTTCATTCTGTTCGTTACTTCGTTAATTGATAGATTAGGGGTTTTCCATGCTTTTGCCAATGTTTGTTTCACATCTGTAAAGAGCTGTGTTAATAGTTTAAATTGTTTATATGAGACATTTTTGGGTTTGAGGTTTAATAATGCGCTTTTGGGGTCCAATGGGATCCCCTTACCCGATAGTTGACTGATTATTGTGAACATTTCTGACCAGAATAACTGTGCTTTAGGGCACGACCACCAGATATGAAAGAAAACTCTGATGGGTTTTACTTCCTCTTTATTTTCCTGCAAAGGTAAAGCATAATGGGCTACTATGCATCGCCGTAGACATCGGCGTTTGCCCTGTAGACATCGGAGCTTGCCCCGTAGACGTCGGCACACAGCTTTATTGTAAATATCTCCTAAACCGTGGAGGTTTAGGAGATATTTCCAGTACCTACAGGTAAGCCTTAATATAAGGTGTACAAGCACTTTATTGCCAACTAATGCTGGGTATACACTAATAAAATATTGTTCGACATTTTCCAATGTAAAAGAAAGTACATTTCTTTTTCTAGCCATTAGTGGGGTCAAATTGGCATTACATTTCAATCACCGTGATAAGAAAACTCAAAAGAGCAGGATAGGAAACTCTTCTTGAATTTCTAATGCTCTGTACACACGATCGGTCTGATGAAAACGAACCAATGGATTTTTTCATCAGATATCCGGTGAAGCTGACTTTCATCAGTCTTGCCTACACACCATCGGTGTGTCCAACGCAGTGACTTAAAACACAACGACGTGCAGAGAAAAAGTTCAATGCTTCCGAGTATGCGTCGACTTGATTCTGAGCATTCGTGGATTTTTGACCGATGGATTTCCCCACAAACAATCGTTTTTTTCTATCGGTTTTTTAACCATAAGAAAAATTAAAAACAGGTTCTATTTTTTTTCACCGATGGGAAAAAAAATGATGGCGCCCACACACGATCGGTTCATTGGTCCGTTTTCATCAGACGAATCGATCGTGTGTACAGGGCATAGCAGTGTATGTGGTTTTTGTTGTTATCATTTCAAAATTGATTGTTAAAAGCAAATAAAATCTTGAACTACTTCTGAATGACAGTGGATGTACTGAGAATTTCTGTACAAATTTTCTTAACAATGTTTGAACACATTTTTAATAGAAATTGTACTACTGTAAATCCAGCTTGCATGGCAGTTGCAACACTGGTGCTATTTGCTAAGCAATGGCCTGTCCAATGTTACTCCAGGCTCAGTGCAGCCCACAAAAGGCCATGTAAAAGAAACACAAACAGTCCTGCTTCCAACGACACTTTACTTCGCCACTCCAGCCGGAGTGGGTGTAGCGCACCTAGACAGACCTCTCTCACAAGCCTGGCAGCCAGAGTGTCATTCGAACTTGGGATCAAGTCTCTGCCACAGACCCTCCCAAAAAGAATGGAGACAATTATGGTCCGGAATCCCTTTTTGGTATATTCAGCACCCGAAGCTCCTTCAGGTAGTCTTTGTAAATTCAGCAGCTGACAGGCGACCAACATCCAGCCTGTCAGAACTCAGGTGGTCCTCGATGAGTGGACAGGTCCTTCCTGGAACACCAGCCTCGTGCTTGGTATTCTTCGGGCAGACTCTCCATCGGTCAGCTTCCTCCAATTTGGACAGACAGCTCGGAATCCCCTCCAAATTTAGGACCCAGTCTATCACTGGATCCATACGGCAGATCAGTTGCTCTGGGCCAACGTGGTCCCGGAAACAGAAATACTGCTACCCACGCACACCCCGGCCAGAAGGGCCTTAAAGCGGGATGTCGTGGAGTGGCCACCTCAATGGTGGGCGCCACATGAGGAAGAAGACGAACCTCGTGGTTATCGCGTCTGCCCCCTTTATACCCCTCCCCAGAATGAATAGTGAGGCCATCAACTCCTCACTGGCCGCTAAGGAATTGCACTCAGAAGCATTTGACCCCACTGCTGCCACCTGCCATCCCGAGGGTGACCTGAGTCCCCGGACGAAAGGTTAGCCCACAGTACAGCCAAGCTAGAGCAGAGACCCAAATGTAAACAATCAAACTAATTCAGAGCCAACTATTTCTCTGAATTCTCCCCTAAATTTAACATAGCACCGGCACTGGAAGTAGCCCAACGCTACACATTTTATTTTAGCAAAGAAGCCATGATGAATTGTAGTATGTTCCTATTGTATCATGAACAGCAAGCTTAGTTAAACCCTTTTTTTGCAAATCGTCCCGTAAAAATTGTTAGTTGTCATCTATGTATGAGTGCATTGTTATGTACAGTATTAAATATGATGTTATCATATGTATTTTTGCAATGGATTATTGATTTTTCTGGAAAGAAGCAAATTATAATAAAACATCTAGCACATTTATCCCAAACACTCATCGTGGTATTGTGCCCGTTTGGGATGCAGCTGTAAAATAATTATAGGCCACAGTGTCTGTAGATTTGTATAGCTCTCCATCTGCAGTTAATGCATTATAGGACAATGGTACCAAACAATCCACCTATTTTGAACACACAACAATAGAAAACAGCCTTTTATTATGTAATGCGGACAGCACAGAAATTATGCTGCCTACTTAGTAATTAAAGCATGAAGTGAGCATGTAGTAAAAACACATCAATATGTGCACTGACAGTTAAATACATTTCAATGTGAACAATTTCCTTTGTGCAGTTTGACAAGTGTGGGTGATTAATGTGAGTATGTTTGTTATTTGCAAGTCATATTTTATTGTGCTTTTGCCATCTAAAGGTTATTCTGCTCTAGACAGAAAATGTGTCCACTTTATCAACTTTATATTTTTGCACTTAGAAAGTAATAACTACAATGACTAATATGAAATTATACTAGGATGTCAACATTTGCATACATTTTCCTAATGTGCATCTGTCTTTTGTTGCTCACATGCAGATAAATATGTAGCTGAGATACACAGATTATCTCAGATTTGTATTACCTGTTAAAGACAAGGGCCCAGATTCACAGAGCGATTACGCCTGCGCAACTGCTGTTGCGCGTGCGTAAGTCTAAATGTGCACGTGCGTATAGTTGGACGCGATTCACAAAACAATATACGCCAGAAATCTACGTTTTTTGGTCCGGCGTAATTGAATTAGACATTCGCTTCCCTTCGCGCAAAACTGCGCTAGACACACCATTGATTTGCTAGTCAAATATGCTAATGAGGGAGTTACGGGGATTCACAAAAAAACGCAGTTGCTGCGCAGGCTACGCGATGTGCGCAACTGCAAAATGTTCTGTCTAAAGTTAGAGGACCTAAAAGCTGGTCTAAATTTTGAAAAAAAGTCTAATTGTCAGATAAAGCAACACTGTTAGTGAGGAGTTCAGCAGTCACACGTGTTGCCCAACAATCTGTATGCCAACATGCCAGGGGCATCGTCGCGCATAGCTATACTACTGACTTTAGATGAACAAAGAAGGATGAGGGCACGGAGGATGGCACTAAGGAGGGCACGGGAGATGTTTTTTTTTTTTTTGCTTATATAAAATTTACAATTTAATCTAATCTAATACAATATTCTTATCTGATACAAGCCCCTCACTCTTCACTTGATATATCACACACGCATAGACATCTTTGGCATGAGAGATTCTGAGGTGTCTCGCATCTTCAGATTCACCCCTCATGCCATCATGGAATTACCACAACCTTGCAGGAGGACATCAGCAGCCCAACACATGGCACCACCCATGACACCCATGACAGCTACATATACAATCAGAGCCCCATCCCCACAGATTTCAAACAGAACATGTATGGGGACAGCTGGCTGGTTGGTGAGTGACATGGGAGTCAGGCATGACTATCCCCTCCCGTGATGCACACCTCACAAGTGGCACATGCATGACTAACATCCTCCTGTCTTTTCCCTTCAAGGTGACTCTGCATATGCACTGGTACCCCATCTCATGACCCCATCTCATGCCAGCTCACATTATGCATCTTTGCACGTTAAACACACACATTAATCATGGCACAATGAGAATGCATGCATGCACACCACTGTGGTCCCTAGCACACAAAGAGAAAAAGAACACCCAAAAATCACACTAGCACTCAGCAAGAAACAGACACAAAAAAATCAGATGAAAAAATAAAGCCAGAAAACAAACGCTCAGAAATATATCAATCAAACAAACAGTCTCAAACACTTATCAAAATACACTTTCACAAAACTACCAACAAGCACTAGATCACACAGAACACTAATCTGACAACTACAAAACACACTCTAACGAACAACAGAGCAAAAGCACTTGATTCAATGGGAAGGGACACAAAGGGATGTACTTTTGCAATGGAAGGGCGTTTGTGTGTGTCTATTTATGCTGTCTGCGTAGTTCACAACATTGCCCTAGTCCATTTCCTATTTCACTGATTGCGCCGCTCCCGAGTTGTGAGCATGCGCACAACGGAGCTGACATGGTTTCCTTCACGCGCGCATGCGCGAGTCGGCCGGCCCTTCATTTGCATGGGGTCACGGCTCATTTCAATGTAACACGCCCACGTCCCTCCCAATTTGTATTACTCCTCCTTACGCCTCCGGAAAAAACCTTACGCTTGCGCAATCTCTTGCGTAAAAGCTACGTGAATCGCGGGATTTCGCGGCTAGATTGCGCAAGTCTAACGGAAAAGTGGTGCGCTACGCCGGACCGATAATGCGCCGATCTACGTGAATCTGGGCCAAGGTATTTCTAATCTTTAAGCCGGCTATAGACAGTTCAAATCTTGAATGGTTCAGCAGGAATCAACCCATATATGAGCAGGCTGAATGTACCCAAGTTGATCAACGTCACATGGGACGAAATACGTAGGGCGGAGCGACTTGCTGATGTTACTGCGTGTTCCTGAAAGTGCGAGACACTTCTTGCTGTAAGCCGGCTGGCGAGGTTTTAAAAAAACGATACATAGGGGGTCATTTACTAAAGGCAAATCCACTTTGCACTACAAGTGTACTGAAAGTGCACTTGGAAGTGCAGTCGCTGTAGATCTGAGGGGAAGATCTGAAATGAAGGGAAGCACTGCTGATTTTATTATCTAATCATGTGCCAGCTAAAATGCTGTTTTTTATTTTCCTTGCATGTCACCTCAGATCTAAAGCGACTGCACTTCCAAGTGTTCTTGCAGGGCACTTATAGTTCAAAGTAGATTTTACTTTAGTAAATGACCCCCATAGTGTCTGGCAAATTAGAAAAGCCGCGGAACACGCTGTTAAAGTCTATGGGAGAAATCTAAAGTGCTAATTTTAAAGGCTAATATGCAAGTTATTGTCAAAAAAGTGTTTGGGGACCTGGGTCCTGTCCCAGGAAACATGTATCAATGCAAAAAAAAGTTTTAAAAACTGCCCTTTTTTCAGGAGCAATGAATTTAATAATGCTAAAAGTGAAACAATAAAAGTTTAATATTAATTTAAATTTCGTACCTGGGGGGGGGGTGTAAATTCCATTAACAGGCCCTTCAGGTCTGATATGGATATTAAGAGGAACCCCGCCTTCAATTTAAGAAAAAAATGACGTGGGGTTCCCCCCAAATATCCATACCAGACCCTTCAGGTCTGGTGTGGTTTTTAAGGGAAACTCCACTCCAAATTTAAAAAAAAAATGGCGAGGAGTTCCCCCAAAAATCCCACACCAGACCCTTATCCGAGCACGTTAAACTGGCCTACCGCAGAAAAGAGGGGGGGACAGAGTGCGGCCCCCCTTCTCCTGAACTGCACCAGGCCACATGCCCTCAACATGGGGAGGATGTCCCCATGTTGATGGGGACAAGGGCCTTTTCCCCACAACCCTTGCCCGGTGGTTGTGGGGGTTTGCGGGCGGGGGGCATATCAGAATCTGGGGACCCCCAGATCCTGGCCCCCCCATGTGAATTGGTAATGGGGTACACTGTACCCCTACCATTTCACGAAGGAAGTGTAAATAGTTTAAAAAAAAACACAGACACCGTAGAAAAAAAATCCTTTATTAATAATAAAAAAAAATCCAGCGGTGGTAATCCACTCTCCATGCGGCTCCCTGCTCCAACGTTGTCTTCTATCTAGGGACGGGTGATCTTTCCAGTGACGGGTGATCAGCGGTCCGGTCCAGCGATGAGAAGATCCATCCATCCAGATCGCAGCAGGCGAGCTCCTCTCTCCGCTGGACGCAGCCCAGTGGAATGACGCGGCAGAGCTTTGACATTTCTTATAAAGCGGAGGCGGGGCCATCCGTCACGTGACCCCGCCCCTTCTGATGCAAGGGGAAAGACAGGGCTTTCCCAGTGACATAGCCGAGGGTGCGTCAAAGAGGGCTGGGTCGCGGGTGGCCCGCCTCTCCTATATAAGAAATGTCAAAGCTCCGCCGCGTCATTCCGCTGGGCTGTGTCCAGCGGAGAGAGGAGCTTGCCTGCTGCGATCTGGATGGATGGATCTTCTCATCGCTGGACCGGACCGCTGATCACTCGTCGCTGGAGAGATCACCGGTCGCTGGATAGAAGACAACATTGGAGCAGGGAGCTGCATCGGGAGTGGATTACCACTGCTGGATTTTTTTTTTTTTAATAAAGGAATTTTTTTTACGGTGTCTGTGTGTTTTTTTTAAAACTTTTAACACTTCCTTTGTGAAATGGTAGGGGTACAGTGTACCCCTTTACCAATTCACATAGGGGGGGCCAGGATCTGGGGGTCCACTTTGTTAAAGGGGTCTTCCAGATTCTGATAAGCCCCTCGCCTGCAGGCCCCCACAACCACCGGCCAGGGTTGTGGGGATGAGGCCCTTGTCCCCATCAACATGGGGACATCCTCCCCATGTTGAGGGCATGTGGCCTGGTGCGGTTCAGGAGAGGGGGGGCCCACTCTGTCCCCCCCTCTTTTCTGCGGCCGGTCAGGTTAACGTGCTCGGATAAGGATCTGGTGTGGATTTTTGGGGGAACTCCATTTTTTTTTTTTATTTGGGGTGGAGGTTCCCTTAAAATCCACACCAGACCTGAAGGGTCTGGTATGGATATTTGGGGGGAACCCCACATCATTTTTTTTTAATTGATGGCGGGGTTCCCCTTAATATCCATATCAGACCTGAAGGGCCTGGTTTTGATTTTTGGGGGACCCCCACGCTTTTTATGAATGAATCCTCTCTGAATTGCCAGAGCCGACAATTCATTATAGCCACAAAGCCGCTTTTAAATGATTTTTTTTTTCTTTCAGAAATGACACTTTGTGCAGAAACAGTTCTATGTACGGGAAACATGCGCTTTTTCACATGCTGACTTTACACCCCCCTGGTATGAAATTTAAAGGAATATTACACTTTTATTGTTTCACTTTTAGCATTATTAAATTCACTGCTCCCGAAAAAAAAGGTCAGTTTTTAAAACTTTTGTTTGCATTGATACATGTCCCCTGGGACAGGACCCAGGTCTTTTTAATAATGCTAAAAGTGAAACAATAAAAGTTTAATATTAATTTAAATTTCGTACCTAGGGGGGGGTGTAAATTCCATTAACAGGCCCTTCAGGTCTAAAAATGACGTGGGGTTCCCCCCAAATATCCATACCAGACCCTTCAGGTCTGGTGTGGTTTTTAAGGGAAACTCCACTCCAAATTTAAAAAAAAATGGCGTGGAGTTCCCCAAACACTTTTTAGGACAATAACTTGCATATTAGCCTTTAATATTAGCACTTTAGATTTCAAATGTTTGAGTCCCATAGACTTTAACGGGGTTCTAAAGTTCACACTAACATTTGGTGTGTTCGCTAGTTCTGGTGCGAACCAAACAGGGGGGTGTTCGGCTCATCCCTGCATTACACCATGGCCCAGAAACATTAGTGTATTAAGGTTTACTCTGCATTTTTGTATATTGCTCTTGCAAAATGACCACATTAAAATCCTGAGGTTGATGTCTGTCATATGAACTTTTATAAGATTTGAGATCAATTTTGAATCCACTTGATTATGCCAGTAATCTTTGACTAATTGACACACTTGCTGTAGATACATGGTTGTAGTAGGAGCTTTTGCTCTCCAATATCCTGTGATAAGTGGCTTATTATGCATTACATTTTCAAAATGACTGACCTCAGACCAGACCGCCCCTCCTTCATCTTTAGTCAGATCTTTTTGTTTGGTTCTGTTAACCTCTTGCTTTAGCACACTCTTTGTTAAAGTGGTATTTAACCCAAAACCAAAAATGTAATTATTGCAACATATAATACACAGAAGTGGTGGCTGCATCAGTTTTGTTTTCCGTGGGTGTTACCTGGTGATCTGGCCAGTAACATACCCTCTGTATTAAAACGTCCCCACGCTGGCTGAATGAGCACACAGGGCGCCTTTTGTCAGCAGCATTGTCAGTCTGTGGGGGATGGGGGGAGTGCTAGATGTACTATCATTAAGATACACTGAGGCGGCGTACACACGTACGAGAACCTCGACGGGCGGAACACATCGTTCTGCCCGTCGAGTTTCTCGCCCGGCCGTCGAAATCGGCGACCCGCCCGTCGGGAATGGCAACCAGCCATTCATCCAGGCGGGCCGTCGAGCAAATAGAGAGCCTGCTCTCTATTCGCTCGACGGGATTCCCGACGGGCGGAGCGAGCCAGGAGCGTACACACGGCCGAGGTTCTCGCTGGAATGCAGCTCCCAGCGAGGTTCTCGCTGGTTTCTAGCGAGAACCTCGGTCGTGTGTACGCCGCCTAACAGGTTGAAGCCAAACTCCATGTGGAGAGGGGGAGTGTGCACCTTTTCTCCAATCAGCTCTCACACAGTGTATGCCCAGACTCCACACCCACTGCTGAAAGAGGAAATGAAAATTCTAACACGATGTTCACTTTCTAAAAAATATAGAAAGCTGAAGACAGCAGATATACATGTAAAATGTACTGTATGTAGGGAGATTTATTTCATCTCTGTTTATCATATGAAGTTATTCACTTCACTGGGTATAGGAGAGGGTTTACATACACTTTAATTCTAATGAGTGTCATGGACATACCTTGGCATTTATTGCCACACAGGTGACCAGCCAACCTAATCCAATCATCATGGAATGCATAGGCGTGCACATGGGGTGTGCCGGATGTGCCTGGGCACACCCTAATCACCTGTGCAATGTTTGTGTAGCCCCCATGCTCTTCAGAGATCTGCCCGCTGGGCTGCTGTGAAATGCTCCTGTGAATTGCCGTGTTGAGACAGTATCACACTGAGCGGATATTGGGGCTTGTAAAATCCGCTCAGTGTGTGACGCTGTCCTCCTGTATTGTAACTGCTTGCAGGGAAACAGAGGATCTGTCAGATCTCAGGGTTGACGTTGGGGTGGGCGGGGCTTAGCAGCTATTGAACCCCAGCCAATAGGAGGAGGAATGGGCGTACCGCTACGTATGTGGCCCCACCCCTTTTCTTAAACAGCCCAATAATGGCTGATGTTCGATAGCTGCTCAGTCTCGCCCACCCCATGTCACTGCAGAATTATGAAACTCCTCTCTCTCCCTACAGGCAGTTACAATAGATGACATTGTCACACACTGAGCGGATCATACAAGCACCAATATCTGCTCAATGTGATACCCCCCTCTCCTCTGTCAGTGCTTCCAATTCGTGCCACCAGTCAGTGCCAAATATTGTCAGTGCCACCAGTCAGTGCCAATTAATGCCACCAGTCAGTGCCAATCAGTGACAGTGCTGCTTGTCAGTGCCATCTGTCAGTACTTGTGCCGCTTGTCAGTGCCACCAATCAGTGCCAGTGCCTCTTGTCAGTGCCAATCAGTGCCAGTGCTGCTTGTCAGTGCCAATCAGTGCCACCAGTCAGTGCCAATCAGTGCCAATGCCGCTTTTCAGTGCCAATCAGTGCCACCAGTCAGTGCCAATCAATGCCAGTGTCGCTTGTCAGTGCCACCTGTCAGTACCAGTGTCTATTGTCCATGCCACCAGCCAGTTTCAATCAGTGCAGCCAGTCAGTGACAATCAGTGCCACCTGTCAGTGCCAGTGCCAGTGCCGCTTGTCAGTGCCACCTGTCAATGCCAACCAGTGGCAGTGCCACTTGTCAGTGCCAATCAGTGGCAGTGCCGTTTGTCAGTGCCAATCAGTGCCAGTGCTGCTTGTCAGTGCCAATCAGTGCCACCTGTTAGTGCCAGTCAGTGCTTCCAATCAGTGCCACCTGTCAGTGCCAGTCAGTGCTTCCAATCAGTGCCACCTGTCAGTGCCACATGTCAGTGCCAGTCAGTGCTACCGGTCAGTAACAGTCAGTGACAATTAATGCCACCTGTCAGTGCCAATCAGTGCAACCTGTCAGTACCATGTGTCAGTGCCAATCAATGCCGCCTTTTAGTGCCAAGCAATGCCACCTATCAGTGCCCATCAGTGCCAATCAGTGATTCCAATCAATGTCGCCTATAAGTGCCACCTGTCAGTGCCAAACAGTGCCTCCTATCGGTGACAATCAGTGCCACCTATCAGTGCCAATCATTGCTGCCTATCAGTGCCAATCAGTGCCACCAGTCAGTGCCCATATGTGCCAATTAGTGCCATTCAGAGCCACCTATTAGTGCTGCCAATCAGTGCTCATCAGTGCCACCTATCAGTGCTGCCAATCAGTGCTCATCAGTGCCACCTATCAGTGCTCATCAGTGTTGGCTATCAGTTCTGCCTTTCAGTCCCCATCAGTGCTGCCCATCAGTGCCACTAAATGCTGCCAATCAGTGCTACCTATCAGTGCCAATCAGTGCAGCCTATCAGTGCCAATCAGGGCCTATCAGTGCAGCCTATCAGTGCTGCCAATCAGTGCCACTTATCAGTGGCCATCAGTGGTGCCTATCAGTGCCAATCATTGCTGCCAATCAGTGCAAAAGTGCAGGGATGGGGAGATGAACTCAGCAGACAGGCACATTGTCCATGGGGTGCCAGCCTGGTGGGGCACAACTGAGATCTGTTGATGTTTATTAATGCCACATGCCGATCTTTAGTATAATAGGTAATCACCACATTACTATTTACAATAATCTACTGGAGGTAAAATAAAAAAGTGTCAGTAAAAGGCCTGCTACTAAGTATTGTTATGTGTTCCCACACAACAATAATGGTGGAACCCTCTAATGTATGAAAATATAAATAAACTTCAATATTACCACAATACCGGTCTCTGTGATATGTAAAACATATAATACACATCACACTAAAAATAAGACATACTGTATAAGGCCCCTTTCAGTTTTTTTTGGCGGACCTGAACGTGCGCTTCATACAACTCTATGGAACGTCGGATGTCAGCGGTGACTGGGATGTGATTAAAGTTTATGTGCGTAAAGGCAGGTGTCCCAATACTTTTGACAATATAGTGTGTATATATATATATATATATATATATATACACACAAACGTGTGTTAGAGCTTTGGGTGCACACCCTAATGCAAGAGGCTGCGCACGCCTATGATGGAATGCAAACGTTGGGGTACATTTCTGACACTCAGAACTTAGAACCGAAGAAGCAGTTCAGAAAAATTGTAAAATGACTTAAACATTACAGAACAAGCTTTGCTGAATGTGATTAACTACTATCGACTCCAATTTAACCGCTAGCCGACCAGCTTCCGCAGTTATACTGTGGCAGGTTGCCACGGATGCGCAAATCGTAGCTATATGTAGCACGTTTAAGACATCACAATAGGCTTGTGCCGCATGGCCCCAGAGCCGATGCACATGATGCCTGCTGGACACCCGTGATCGCTCGTGACAGAACGAGAATGAGGATGTGTGTGTGTGCAAACACACAAATCCCAGTTCTCTCAGCGGAGAAGAGACAGATCATGTGCTCCTACCAAATAAGAACGCCAATCAATCTCCTCCCCCAGTCAGTCCCATCCCCCTACAGTTAGAACACAACTAGGCAATACAGTTAACCCCTTGATCACCCCCTGGTGTTAACCCCTTCCCTGCCAGTGACATTTATACAGTAATCAGAGGCTCCCATCGCTGTATAAATGCCAATGGTCCCAAAATATTGTCAAAAGTGTCCGATCTGTCCACCACAATGTCGCAGTCCTGATAAAAATCTCAGTTTGCCGCCATTACTAGTAAAAAAAATCATAATAATAAAAATGCCATAAATCTATCCCCTGTTTTGTAGACGCTATAACTTTTGCGCAAACCAGTTAATATACGCTTATTGCGATTTTTTCACCAAAAATATGTAGAAGAATATATATGGGCCTAAACTGATGAAGAAATTGTATTTATTTATTTTGTGGAAATGTATTATAGCAAAAAGTACAAAATATTGTGTTTTTCAAAATTGTCGCTATTTTTTGTTTTATAGCAAGAAAAATAAAAACTGCAGAAGCGATCAAATACCACCAAAAGAAAGCTCCATTTGTGGGGAAAAAAAGGACATCAATTTAGTTTGGGTACATCGTCGCACGTCCGCGTAATTGTCAGTTAAAGCGACGCAGTGCGGTATGGCAAAAAATGGCCTAGTTAGGAAGGGGGCATGCTTATCCTTAAAGGAGTTGTAAAGAAAAAAAAAATTTGCCTAAAATTTATGTCTGCAAGGTAGACAAACAGAATAGTGTAATGATTCTGTTAAAAAACAAGTAAATACCTATTAAATTCCTTCATCTATATCACCTCCAGTAGTCTAGTTTCTGTTCTCTCATCCACTTCCTGGTTTGCGGCTTTCGTTCATGTAAGAACTACATTTCCCAGTATGCATTGCGGCACGCCCAGTAATTCACACCTCCTGAAGTCTCTAACACGTAGAGAGCGTCCTGCCGCACAGATGTAGTTCCCAGGAGGGGGCGAGCACGTTACTGACCACCGCAGTAAAGCCTCCCTTCACGGTGGTCAGTAACAATCAGACAAGCAGGAAGTGAACAGAACAGAGAAGAAATAGAGCAACTTCTGAGCAAAAACGAACAATGAGGAAGTGAAAAGAGGAATGTCTGCAGGTAAAGGATGCTTATTATGAAAAAAAAAAAATGTTTTCCTTTACAACCCTTTGTCTGCCCAAAACTCATCAAGATGAATGTTTCTCTTGAGTTTTAAATCTCTAGAGGAGGCTTTCAGTGTAGAGATCTTATACAGCATTACATCTCCCCCAATGCTATAGGCCTTCATTACCCCTGCAATTTTTTCTTAATTTAAAATGCATATAAACAAGCATATACAGTACAAATGTCTTGTGCAGTCCACAGCAACATTGCACAAAACTTGCTACTATATCAGGGGCGGACTGACCATTGAGTCACTCGGGGTCCCATGCCACTAGGGGGCCCCATCAGGGTTGCCAGGCCCAGTAAAACCAGGGACAGTATGTATAAATCTATGTTTTTATTACATCTGTCCCTGATATGTCCGAAACCAACATGCTTTTAATGTGAAAATCCTGATATTTTAGCTGCCCTGCCTCTGCACTGCCTGCTGGCGTGGTGGCCATCTGTAAGCCCAGGGGCCCCATAATCTTCTATTGCCCGTGGGGAACCATGAGTTGTCAGTCCACCCCTGTATTATATTAAATAAGCCAATAAATGGTCCTATCAGTCAGTGAATACTTTATGTACCCAAACTAAAATGGCATTATTTTATTATATTTTCTAATGCTGAAATTGGAAATTAATAGATACAAGAAAAGTCTAAGACCCTAAGCAAGGAATGTTCTAGGCCTTTATCAGTTATGTAATTGCATTTCCTTTGTATTATGGTGTTAAAAGCCTGAAAGTTTGTAACTACAGAGCTTTTATAAAGTAAATGATACTGCTGAGTATGTTCCATATAATTAAACATTAGACTAAAACAAATGCTCCTCTATTAAAGTCCAATTATACCGTATTCCCCACTAATTAGAAATTCTATAGACCTAAAAATTCTTCAATTTTTACATTTACTTTTTCAGCACAATAAGTGATGCGGAGCTCCCTCTAGTGCATTAACCATTCATGCGTATAAAGGCTTAGATGGTCCATCAATTTTACCATATGCAGATAATAATGAACTCAGAAACAATGCACGCTATTAAAGCTGTTTTTTTGCTTAAAACTGAACTTCAGCCACAACTTTTTTCCAGTTTTTCCAGAGTGTGGAAAAGTTAGAATTTTTGCAAGGATTTTGCAGGCTGTGTCCCCATCGGGAAGATTTTACCTTGATTTATATCCATTAAAAATATATATATATATGATGCTGTCTGTGGCTCTATTGGAGAGATTTAGTGTCCCTTCGTTCTCTTGAAGAAATCTCACAATGAGACACCGACAGCAATTAAAACCTAAAAATTATTTGGAACACTTTCTTAAAGTGGAAATCCACCCAAAAATTGAACTTCTGCTTCAAGTGGTGGTGAGCCCCTGACATGTCACATTTGTCATGCAATTTTTTGGGGGGGGGGGGAGCAGATACTCTCTTTTTGAGGCATCTAGCTCCCACTTCCTCTCGGGGCTCCACGGCATCGGAAGGAATTTCACCTCTCCCCCTCCCTCCCTCCCTGTAATCTTCTGGGACATGTCACAGGTCCCAGAAGATTGACTGGCCATTCGCAGCGTGGCTCACGCATGCACAGTGCGTGCTGGCTGCGAAGCGACAGCCGGGTGCCCACAGTAATCATTCTTGTGCCATGGAGAGGAGGGGGAGAGGAGCGAGGCTTCATAGGCCCTCATCGCTGGACCGTGGGACAGGTGATTGTCTGATTATTAAAAGTCAGCAGCTTTTTTTTTTTTAGAGGCAACCAGCTCCAACTTTCTCCTGGGGCTCTGCGGTGCCGGAGGGAAGTTCACCTCTCCCCCCTCCCTTCCTGTAATCTTCTGGGACAAGTCACAGGTCCCAGAAGTTTGCCTGGCTATTTTGTAGCTGTTGACTTTTATTTTATTTATTTTTTTGATGGAACTACGCTTTAAATAAAGTTGCCTGGAATTGGGCTTTGAATTTCTATTGAACTTTAAAAGTGTCCTTACAAATGATAGGAGCATATGCAAAATG
The DNA here is from genome assembly GCA_029574335.1 of Rana kukunoris. Classification (NCBI taxonomy): domain Eukaryota; kingdom Metazoa; phylum Chordata; class Amphibia; order Anura; family Ranidae; genus Rana; species Rana kukunoris. The sequence continues at coordinate 459,832,663 of CM056052.1, read as the reverse complement.
TACATAATTTCTAAATATCACTAAACCTTATACCTTTATTAATGTCACAAAACAAGTACAAATGCTTATACTCCAGTATATAAAAAAAAAAAAACTTAAAAATACAAATGTGTGTACATAATTTGTTGCACCAGTCATAATTAATTTTAATTGGCTTTTAGGGCCAATTCACACCAGATGCAGTTCTGTCCAGTTCTGTGTGCTTTTTGCCCTCCACGAAATGCATGCACAGTGTTTTCCATGTATTCCAATGGCTCTAGTTGGCTCTAGTTCACACCATGCAGCCAGTTTCTGGTCAGTTTCCGCTGCAGAAACAGACCGGAAACTGACTGCATGGTGTGAACTAGAGCCAGACAACTAGAGCCATTGGAATACATGGAAAACACTGTGCATGCATTTTTAGTGCAGAAAAATGCATACGGAACTGAACAGAACTGCATCTGGTGTGAACTGGCCCTATATGTACCTTATTTATTAAAGCCTGAGTTTAGCTAAAACCAAAAACAGACACATCAGCAAAAGGGACATAACTTACAGTTGGTATATAGGCAGAATGAAATGTATATGTGTAGTGGCTGGCCCAGGCAGGGGAAAGGGTTGAACATTTCTGGCTCAGCTCCTGGGCTTATGGTTTTTGGCGTGCCCACCTGTGATTTAAAATAGGGGGACAGCCAAGATCAGCAGACGTGGGCTTACTGACCAGGTTTGGTGTTAAACAAACTGTGAGGCTGGATTCACACCTATGCGAATTGAGTGCGGCTTAAACCGCATCCAATACGCAGAACATTTCTAAATACTTTGGCCCAGATTCACAGAGCGATTACGCCTGCGCAACAGGAGATGTGCGTGTGTAAGTCTAAATGTGCGCGTGCGTTTCGATGCGCGGCATCCCCAAAACGAGATACGCAAGAAATCAATTTTTTTGGTCCGGCGTAATTTCGTTAGACAGGCGCATCCGTCCGCGCAAAACTGCGCTAGACAGACCATTGATTTGCTAGTCAAATATGCTAATGAGGGACTTACGGGGATCCACAAAAGAACGTTGGGGCAGCGCAGGCTACGCAGTGTGCGCAACAGCAAAATGTCCTGTCTAAAATTAGAGCATATAAAAGCTGGTCTAAAAAGAGAAAAAAAGTCTACTTGTTAGATAAAGCAACACTGTTAGTGAGGAGCTCAGCAGTCACACGTGTTGCACAACAATCTGTATGCCAACATGCCAGGGGCATCGTCGCACATAGCTATACTACTGACTTTAGATGAACAAAGAAGGATGAGGGCACGGAGGATGGCACGGAGGATGGCACGGGAGAGTATATACCGCACCCGCATAGACCTGTTTGGCATGAGTGATTCTGAGGTGTATCGCATCTTCAGATTCACCCCTCATGTCATCCTGGAATTAACCACAACCCTGCAGGAGGACATCACCAGCCGAACACACCGCTCACATGCAGTGCAGCCACTGGTCAAGGTCATGGCAACACTCCATTTCCTTGCCAGTGGCTCTTTTCAGCGTACAAGTGGAGTGGTGGCTGGGATGTCACAATCCTCCATGAGCAGATGTGTGCACCAGGTTGTCCCTGCAATCCTCAGATGCATGGCCAACCAAATCATCAAACCCACCACTGAGGACCTGCGGCTGAAGGCAATGACAGATTTCTACAGAATTGCCAGATTCCCACGCACTGTGGGGGCCATTGATTGCACACATGTGGCACTCCAGCCCCCCCAGGAGACAGAGCACATGTACCGCAATCGGAAGCATTGGCATTCCATCAACGTACAGGTGATAGTCGATGCCCAAGGCCTCATATGGCACGTCCGTGCCAAACACCCAGGGTCCAGCCATGACAGCTACATATACAATCAATGCCACATCCGAATGGAATTCGATCAGAACGTGTATGGGGACACCTGGCTGGTTGGTGAGTGACATGGGTGGCAGGCATGACTATCCCCTCCCATGATGCACATCACAAGGGGCACATGCATGACTAACATCCTCCTGTCTTTTCCCTTACAGGTGACTCTGCATATCCACTGGGACCCCATCTCATGACTCCTATCCGGAACCCCCAAACCCCAGGAGAGGAAAGATACAATCAAGCACATGCCCAAACACGAGCAGTGGTGGAGCGCACCTTTGGCCTCCTGAAGTCACGTTTCCGATGCCTGGATAAGTCTGGGGGTTCCCTCTTGTATTCCACAAACTTCGTGTGCCAGATCATCGGTGCATGTTTGGCGCTTCCTGATGACGACATATTGAAACGTACGTCGAGGCGGCACGTGACCACGCACAGCATCTTCCGGTCCAGCTGGTTCTCAACTATTGTGAGGTGGAACGCACGCGATCGTTTCCCCAGCCAAGGACACATTTCTCTCCTAGACCTAAGCCTTCAGCCTCAGTGCCGGGACGTGGGGCACCCCTAACAGTAAGGAGCCACTCGGCACTGTGTGTTTTAATTTTATTTTAATTAAACGTTATTATGCTATGGCGGCTTTCTCTGTGTTTTTTGCCCTATGACGGTTAACATATCCAATCAAGAGTATCCAGGCCTTTAACCATCTGTGGAGACACAAAGCGTTATTTGACCTCTTTTTTAACGAAAAGGGTCAATTGGTTGTGGTAAGGAGCCATCTTTTACACTCACTGTCTGGTGTTTTAGTTGGTGAAGGTGGAAATCCTCATTCTTTGATTACATATATCCACGTATTTATCAGAGTGAAATCTACAAGGATTTTTGGAATTAACCCTTTTGCACATTATTTGGACTTTTTGTTTCTGCACAATTTATGGACATTTTGTTTCTGCACAATTTATGGACTTATATTTATCTAGTTTGCACATATTTATATATTAATGTAAAGCAACCATAGATTTTTATTATTCTGTGGTTTATGTTTTGATTGTTCGTAATTAATAGCGCCTCCTGTTGTTTCTATTCATCGGTGCATGTTGCATGCTGCACAACTTCGCAGTAAGAAAGGGCCTGCAGATTGACCTACGTGATGACCTGACCCCTGAACCAGACAATCCCCCCCTAACCGAGGCTACCCCGTCTTCTGAGGGAAGAGCAGCCAGGAGACAACTCACATTGGGCATCTTTGCACGTTAAACACACACATTAATCATGGCACAATGAGAATGCATGCATGCACACCACTGTGGTCCCTAGCACACACCCCACAACCACATCAAATTGGATTGGCACCAGTCCACCATGCAGGACTTGTGAGCAGCAACGCCACGCCAAGGCTCCAATTATGTCACTGTACATTCATACACCATTCACACGGACCTGGGGATCACTTCTCCCTGGTCCTGGGGAACCCTTCTCCACCAAAATTGAGGGTGACACCCCTTTTCCGGCAGGAATGTCACCCCCACATTCAAACAGCATTCACAACCCCAAAAAAAAAAAATGACCAGCAAAATCAAAAAATTTCCAGCAAAAAAAATAAAAAATAAAAAAAGGGAAAACAAAAATTATTGCCACGGCCCCGGCTCCTCAGGGGAGACTCATGGGGGAGGGGGAAAACCGGGGAAGGAGGAGCAGCCCCTGATCTCTGCCCACCTGGCGGCCTGCCCTCCAAGGCCACGGCTATTCTGTCCAGGGCAGCACCAAGTGTTGCCGTGTTGGCCTGGATAGCCTGGGTAAGGGCCCTAACATCCTGATGTAGTCTGCAGGTCGTTTAGGCAGGTTGTGAAAGCCCGGGAGTGGGAGTCCAGGTTCCCCAGCGTATCCTTGATGGAGGACAGGCTCTCCTCCATCCGCACCAATGTCTGGCTGACCTGTCCCAGATGGCGGGTCTGAAGGGCCTGGTCCCGTCTCAGAGTGGCGGGCAGGAGATCGGCCACCCCCCTGGTGTTCTGGGACGAACTCCTGCCTCCAGCTGATGCTTGTGGCCGGGGAGAAGAGGAGGCCCTTGGGAGGGGAGCCATGTTGGGGGAGGAGGGGGGGGGCTCCCCCTTAGGGAGGGTTGCCTGCTGCCAGCCAGAGGGGAAGAGTCCTCAAAAACCAACGAAACGCCCATAATCGCTAATGGCCCGGGCAAGAATTATTTTTTCCCCCACAGTAAAATTGAGCTTTCGCTTTCTCTCTGTCATACTTCCAAAAAAACTCACTCCCAGTCAACAAAAATCAGTCACAAAAACAAGCACAACCAATCAAGCAAGAACACACACAAAGAGAAAACTAACACCCAAAAAATCACACAAGCACTCAGCAAGAAACAGTCACAAAAACAAACAGCAAAAAATCAGCAAGAAAACAAACGAACAGAAATATATCAAACAAACAGTCTCTCAAACACTTATCAAAAAACACTTTCAAAGATCTACTAACAAACACTTGATCACACAGAACACTAATCTGACAACTACAAAACACAACGCAACGAACAACAGGACAAAAGCACTTGGTTAAATGGGAAGGGACAAAGGGATGTACTTTTGCAATGCAAGTGCGTTTGTGTCTGTCTATTTATGCTGTTTGCGTAGTTCACAAAGTTGCCCTAGTCCATTTCCAATTTCACTGATTGCGCCGCTCCCGAGTTGTGAGCATGCGCACAGCGGAGCTGACCATGGTCTCCTTCAAGCGCGCATGCGCGAGCCGGCCGGCCCTTCATTTGCATGGGGTCACGGCTCATTTCAATGTAACACGCCCACGTCCTTCCCAATTTGTATTACTCCGCCTTACGCCTCTGAAATGACGTTACGCATGCGCAATTTTCTGCGCAAAAGCTACGAGAATAGGGTGATTACGCGGCAAAATTGCGCAAGTCTAACGTAAAGGCGGTGCGCTACGCCGGTCCAATAATGCGCAGATGTACGTGAATCTGGGCCATTGTTTTCAATGAGGCTGGTTCACATATGTGCGATGCATTCGCACTGCGCATTGCCGGAAAAACGTGTGCATATTTTAGGCCTTGTGCTGCTGCTCTGGTGCGAATTAAGGCCCATTATCTTCTATGGGTACACAGCTGATTCGCAGATGTGTTCATTTCTCTTCAGGATTTCTTCTCATTTAGCTCAATACACTTCCCCCCTCCCCTCTCCCAGGTCTCCAAATTCGCAGCTAATTTGCAGTTAAAACACAATGGATCTGCTGAACAGTTGTCTTATCTCTCTGCAGAGATAAGAGAGCTGAAATTTGCACCGCACAATTGTGAATCCGGCCTGAGTCACGGACAGCATCCAAGCCATGGCCATTATGGGCTCTTACCTCACAGATGTATTCATGGGCCACTACGTTATTTTTGTTAGGATCAGGGTTAGGATGTTATTCATCTTGTATTGCCATGCTGCATTGTAACAGTAAAAGTTATATTAGCTGGTATAAGCCTGGTCTGAAGTCATTGGTCCACCGGTGCCTCTAACACTCTAATGCTCGTTTCTCAGAGCTCTGTGAGCAGAGAGCCGGTGACTATCAGTTACCGGCTCTCTGTTTTTCCCCCATATGCACTCACTGGAGCACTGGGCTGTGGAGGTGGCAGGAGTGTCCGGCTCAGGATCTCAGCGGCTCAAGCCAATAGCACCACTTTTAAAAAATTGGAAGTATTCAAAGACACAGAATTTGGTGTTTTAAACACATTCACAGGTGCAGAGGCCCCCAGATCCCTCCATAAAGGCTATCTGTCACTGCCTATTGTTGTTACAAGGGACAGTAATACAAGTATTTAAAGGGATAGTGTAAAATAATTTAACTAATAGTACTAATTAAAACATTAAAGCATCCCATTTCTCCATGCTTGCACACAGAAGCGAACTGTGATGGAGTTAATAAAATTATTATTTTGTGTTTATGTTAATATTCTCCTAAACCACTCAAATATTGGTTTCCTTTCTTATATTGTTTTATTTCTTCTATTTCTTGATCTATATATATATATATATATATATATATATATGTGTGTGTGTGTGGGTGTGTTGCAACAAGTATTATTTTCCTTAAAAGTCATTATAGAGTTAAAAAACCTTCAGGGGTGATAAGTAAAAACAGTTGTTACTCCTCACTCCCTCTGCCCCCTTCCATTGACTTAGGAAAGATGACCCCCAAGACTGTGGAATGTGAAGCAGCATGTCAAGAACAGACGTCACAAGAAGAAAGCCATATATGGACTAACGAATCAGATGTACTCATATGAATGATGTTTTTTTAGTATTTTTGATTAATATACTGTAGATCTCTCTCTCTCTCTCTCTCTCTCTCTCTCTCTCTCTCTCTCATATATTTACAATATACAAGTGTATGTGGGTGATGATTGGTATAAAAAATTGGGTTTTTGCACCATTTTGTTATTTTAAGGAGGACATGAGGTGTCAATATACACAGCTTTGACTGAGCTTTGTCTAGTGACAACTGGATGTTACAAAAAAAGGTCAGTTAAAATAGTGTAAATCAACATGAATAAGTTTTTTTCAGAAATAGAATATTTAGGAAAGCCCAATATAAATTAATGTCATTTTGCAAAATTTAAATTGTTATGATTGAAAGTATAGTAAGAGCAAAAAATACAGTAATCTGGTAAGTTTGTTGCTTTTACAAAATGTAATTTAGTAATGGGATAAAGAGGGTTCAAATAAGAATGTAGATTGGATTAATTATATTTACTATAACCACGAGAGGTTAGTTAACTATAAACAGGGATGCACACCAAGGTTTAGCTGAATAACTAGAGGCCACTTCACAAATGACTTTGTAAAATTGTATGGCCCTAGACATGATTTTAGCTGACAAGGGGGGTGTATGTAAAATGTTACCTGGGGACAGTATTTTGGGTGACAACGCATTTGTACTCAGATGGGTATAGCAATTTTGTTTCTGCTTATATTGGTTATGATAATGGTTTGTTGTATTTACCGTATCCTCCATTACAGTCCTTACCTGTTAAAACACATACAACATTCTCAAGTGAGGGAAAGAATAGTGTTTGACCACCTCCTGACGTTTCATTGGTAAGGACTACGGATAAGCCCTGTCTGATCGCTAGGCGAAACACAAAAAACATCCTGATAGGGAGGCCAAACACAGAAAGCATAGGGACAGCATAGGGACAGTACTGAACAAAGAAAGCATAGGGACAGTACTGATAAAATAGTAATTTTAAGGAGGGACTGTGATGAGTTTAATAAAATGATTATTTTGTGTTTATGTTATTTTTCTCCTAAACCACTCAAATATTGGTTTCCTTTCTTATATATTGTTTTACTTCTATTTCTTGAGCTATCTCTCTCTCTCTCTGTATATATATATATATACATATATATATATATATATATAGATGTGTGTGGGTATGTTGCAACAAGTATTATTTTCCTTAAAACTCGTTATAGAGTTAAAAAACATTCAGGGGTGATATGTGAAAACAGCTGTTATTCCTCACTCCTTCCGGCCCCTTCCATCGACTGAAGAAAAATGACCCCCAAGACTGTGGAATGTGAAGCAGCATGGCAAGAACAGACGTCACAAGAAGAAAGCCATATATGGACTAACGAATCAGATGTACTCAAATAAATGATGTCACTCTGTCTATAAAGCTGTGCTGACAATAAAGCTCCCTCTCTCTCATGCTGTTGATGGTGGAGGATGTAGACTAAATTTCCCTCTTGTCTGCGTGCTCTACTGTTATGAAATTTGGCTAAGAGGCAGAATGGGTTATGCCCTGGGGTTGTGCCAGGGGGTATCCTTATCAGAACATATACATAAGTCGGGGAGCACAGTGGTGTAGTGAGTTGCACTCTCACCTAGCAGTAAAAAGGATTGCTGGTTCGAATCCCGACCACAACACTACCCGCCTGGAGTTTGCATGTTCTCCCTGTGACAAGTGGGTTTCCTCTGGGTACTCTAGCAAATGACCTCCTATGCAACTCTAAACAGATAACCGTTAATGTTTTTGGAGATTTTTAGGTACCGTAGTTTGTCACCATTCCATGAGTGTGTGCAATTTCAAAGGTAAAAACTCTGTTTGAATGATCTAAAATAAATTCTCTCAAGGTTTCCCAGATTGTAAGGAAAAGGAGGTTTGGCCAAATTGTGTGGAGGGAATAGAAGAGTTTTACTGAACACAGTGTCACCCTTTTTTCCTAAAATGCTCAAGTCGGTAACAGGGGTAGTCAGATTTAAATATCAAGCTTGCAGTGGTCAGCCAGTGTAGGTGACACATTATGATAAGCCACACACCAACTTGAAGCACATTTGAGAAAATACAGATCTGAACAGAAGAAATGTAGCAGTGTCATAAACCTCCATTAGCACAATGCTCGAATGCAGCCCTGTCATAAATAGCCAGGTTGTAAAAACAGTTTGGAGAATGATGTGAGCTAATACACACACTGGGTCTGTTTTTTTTTTTTTTTTTTACTACCAGAGCCTTACTCTATTTATAATCCATAACTCCTTCTGTGATGGAGTCATCTTTAGAAAAAAAGGTTACACTAATTTATGGGAAGATGCCAATCAGTAAGGACACCAAACACACTTGTATTGCATGGTCCAGAATGCAGATGGGACATGTTCAGCCTCTTAAATAGATTCATAATATCATTATCATATTTGGTGTCTAACAAATTGTAATTTCATTCTGTGCAGTAATATGTTGATTGTCAGATAGTAAAACCTTGTCAGATAGCATTATTGATGTATTTTACTGTAAATAGTTGGATGTAAGGGTGTGTCTGGGGAAGCATAATAAAATACTCTCCTGCCACTTCAGCACACCACCATTTGATTGGGTGTACATCGTTTATATACATTTTGTAATGTCTTTTCCAGGAACCAGAAATAATAGGTACATTTGGAGATCTGGAGCTCTCATTCACTCAGAAATAGAAACTATGAAATAATGCTAAGAATCATTTATGAGAGCCACTGACTGTTATCAGGTTTTACTTACTGCACTTACAGAATTGGATTCTGCACAGGACCCAATACCCCCTTTTCTTATTATTGCTTATTTTTAATAATACTTATTTTACTGTTGCTTATTGTCTGTTTTGTAATATTTTTATGAAAGCCAGTGACTCTGCTATTTCAGATTGGACTTATGGTGAAAGATTATTGGGCTCTGAATGGGGCCAAAGTATTTTTCACCTATAATCCCATTTATTTTACTGTTGCTTATTGTCTGTTTTTTCACTTATTTTCTGTAAATATTTTCCTGCACTGTTCTTATTGTATTCCATCAAAATATAAAAAAAATATGTAAAATTACTATGTATTCAAAGTCCCAAAACTACTGTATCTTCTTTTGCACTAAGCCTACTACAAATTCCTTTTTTTTTTTTTTTGCTTCTTTGATCAGACTTCCTTTTAGAGGGTGGCTACATCCGTTCTCCATGGTCTCAGTTTATGCAGAAATGTAACCACACACTCTTGTTCACTTCTAAGTTGGACTAGGGACTATGGACTACGGGATTTGTAGTGTGCATAATAGAGTGCACAGGACCATAACTGCTTGTTCCAAAAACAGAACTGAGGGGGAAAAGGAGAGGTTTACAAGGAGGCAAACTAGAGCACAGAACTATTATGTAGTGGATGTGTATGGATCATTTTTGAAGAGAAAGGATATCATTTAGTGTTTTTGTTTCACATGTGGTGTTTTCATTGGTCCAGCAGTACACCAGCACCTTTGCAGCCATTGTGCTATATGCTGGCTGTTTGGTGTGCTCCTGTACCTCTAAGGAGGTGTGGCTCCCCTTCAGTCCACCTGCCCTAATCTATCCATTAGAAGGCATGTGCCTCCACTGTGGGGACGCTCATTGTTTAGTGTTAGGACCACAGATTGCAGGGTGCCTTGGCGCGCCTCTGTGGCTCAGGCATGCGTTTGCAAATGCGTGTGGACAAAACCCATGTTTTTAACGCATACTGTTAGACAGGTTAATTTGGTTGTTCTGCAGGCTGGTCGGTAAGGAGGCCTGTTTTTTTCCTGGGCATTCCCCAGGTTTTGTTCTTATATCATTTAACAGACATACAGTCACATCTTAGGGTGAGATTTGAGAGAGCAATTATCATTTAAGCTGTACATTAACATTTCCCAGATAAGTAAGTATTATTGTGCCTTACAGCCTTTAAATACAGTAATGATGAGTGCTGGTTTAAAGTCAATGTACAGCGATATATATTTTTAATTTTTTATTTGTTAAAATTAAAATGTATATATAATATATTGGGGACAGACCCAACTGCTAGTAGCAGCATGAAGCAATTGTTAGCCTCTTAAGTAAAGAATGTATCAACAATTAAATAGTAGTACCATTATCCAAAACTAGATTAGATAGAAATAGGGCTAAGGGTGCCCCAAGACCCAAAAAGCCCCAAAAGAGGACAGGTGGGCAAATGGACTATATCGGTACACAGTAAATAGATAATTCAAAACAAAAATATATTAAAAAAATTGGGTAAATTTATTAACATAATACCAAAAACATATAAAAACATCACACATCACAAACAGATAAAACAATAATAATTCAAGTATCGTGACAACCATACGTGTCACCGAAACTAGGTCCCGTGGGGTTATCCCGCTGAAGGTAGAGGTCACGATACACAAGGTCTCTACTAGTTTTGCGACATACGTCGCTTCGTCAGGAGAGGTTCTAAAAATCAATAAAACAAACAGCATATAAACAGGTTAAATCACATATAAAAAAGTTCATGTAGGTCAACCTACCAACAAGAACAAATAGACATTGGGGAATAGAGACTGTGTCGCTTACCCAAGGGCAAATTATCCTGTTAGCTCAAAAACGCTAGTGTTTTATCAGCACTCTAATGCCCCGTACACACGATCACTTTTTGTGATGAAAAAAAATGTAATTTTTCTTCATGAAAAAAAACGAAATTTTTCAAACTTCATTTTCAAAAATGACATTGCGTACACACCATCATTTTTGGAAAATGATGAACAAAGTGATGGCACTCTAAAGGGGAAGTTCTATTTGCCTTGAGGCTGCTTTTAGCTGGTTACTTGTTAGTAAAAGACGATTCCTGCTTTTTTGTCTGTTACAGCGTGATGAATGTGCTTACTCCATTATGAATGGTAGTTTTACCTCCCGTCTCCTAACTTGCTTCTGGGCATAAAAACGTAATTTTTACGTAGTTTTGCCCGCACATGATCATTTTTTATGACACAAAAAATGACATTTTAAAAAGTGACATAAAAAATTCGAGCATGTTCGAATTTTTTTTTGGTCATTTTTCAGAAGACATAAAATGACATTTTGGCCACACACGATCATTTTAAATGACATTTTAACAAATTTTTTTTTCATCACAAAAAGTGATCGTGTGTACGGGGCATAAGGCCGCGTACACACGATCGAATTTATCTGCTGAAACTGGTCCGACGGACCGTTTCAGCAGACATCTCCGATCGTGTGTACGGGCCAGCGGACAAATTTCAAAGCATGCTTTGAAATGCTTTGAAATTTGTCCGCCGGAGACATGTCCATCAGATACACTAACCAGCGGACAGAAATCTCTGCGCATGCGTCGAATGGATTCGACGCATGCGTGGAAGTATTTTACTTCCTGGAGTGGTGACGTCAACGTCACCGCCACGTCACCGCGTCCTCAGCCCAAAGGGGTTTTCGTCCGATGGTGTTTACACGCCATCGGACCAAAATCCGATGAGACATGTCCGCTGGAAACGGTCCGTCGGACATGTTTGAGCGGACATGTCTCATCGTGTGTACGCGGCCTATCAGTCATTTGACCCAACAGCAGGTTCTCACAGCAGAGAGATCAAGGGAAAGTGAGATATAGCACTTAGAACCCAATAACCTTGCATATAAAAAGGTTAGTCTGGCAGGTAAGATGTGGACCTAGGGATAGGGCTTTATTTTGTTCTTAGCTCTGAAAGTTTTTTGGTTCCAGGACCCAGACCAAAACTTTGTTTGTTATCCCCCCATAACAGATACAAGTCTTGGATCCCATTACCATGAGTAGGTGAGAAAAATAGATACAATGTATACACATCAAATAATGCCTCACAAAAAATATGCATTTATTGTATATTGTATATGTGTATATATTTACCTTTTCTAATTTCCACATTATCCTTTACACTATCCTAATCTAAGAAAAAAAATAACAAAAAAATGTTATTTACAGTGTTCATTAGCTCAAGCTGAAATTTAGGCAAAAATGTAATACGTCAGAGCAGTGACTCCTCCCACTCTCTCTTCTGTGTACCATGTGTACCCTGAATTGCAAATCTTATTTATTAAACAAAGATTTTATATACCGTGACCTAAAAAGACAAAATTTAGGTGCCGCTCAGGTAGAGAAGTAAAGTCCAACTAGACCGCTGTGAGCACAGGCAGGGACAGGGAGCTCGTCCTAGCTTCAAACTGCAGCAAAGCTTATGGATCTTCTCCTTTGACAATGCTAAAGATGTTCTATAACCATTACATTTTTTTAAAGCAGTTTAAAAATAAAAAATAAACTTTAAAAAGTAATTATTTGAATGTTTTTTTTTATTATTGTATTAATGTTGGATTACTTTATTACAATTATTTTAACAATTCTAAAAAAATTTAATAACAAAATCGACCCAAAACCATTATGAATAGATGGGTTTTGAGTAGAAATGTAACTGTGATAATGATATTTTGTTGTAAATTTATTAGGTACTAAATATGATATTTGGTAAATATTAAATATGACATTCACCAAACATTCACATGTCCTGGTGTTGTGTTTTACGTGTCAGGCCTCGTACACACGATCGGTCCAGCCTGATGAGAATGGTCCAACGGACCGTTTTCATCGGTTCACCGCTGAAGTGGCCTGATGGTCTGATGTGCCTACACACCATCAGTCCAAAATCCGATCGGGTCAGAACGCGGTGACGTAGAACACAACAACGTGCTGAAAAAACGAAGTTCAATGCTTCCAAGCATGCGTCAACTCGATTCTGAGCATGTGCGGGTTTTTGGTCCGATGCTTTTGCGTACTAACCATCGGTTTGGTCCGATGGTCAGGTGTCCATCGGTCCGATTTTAAAGCAAGTTTTAAAACTTTGGTCCGACGGACGACGGTCCGATGGGCTGTACACACGCTCGGTTTGGACCGATGAAACTGGCCTTAAGGCCAGTTTCATCGGACCAAACCGATCGTGTGTACACGGCCTTAGTGATTAATTCATCTGCACTGAATATTTGGTTCACTGCTTTATTAATATAAATTGAATACATTTGTAGTCATAAAGCCTAAAAATGTTGTGCTGTCCATGCTGCCTACTTACAAAATACAAAAGTTATAAAATTCAAGAACTAAATTATGTTATGCAAAACGTATTTATAAACCGATTAGCAGTTCACTGTCCTCTTTGTTACAGAACTGCCCTTTCAAGGTCTAAATGTAAACTCAGGATTCAATTATGCATCCAAAATTGGAAGGAGCAGAAACTTTGTTTCTGTGCAATAATTAAATTTCCTTTCTATTCTTGTCTGTATTAAAAACCTCTGAATGTAAGTTAGCTTTGTACAATTAGTTTATGTTGATACTCACCAGACATGGTTCCATTAAGATAAAATAGCCTGTAACGATTTGTCCGTAAATAGTAACAAAGTGTAACTGTTATATGACAAGAAGAGTATGTCTTCCAAAATCAGATTTTTAAATTTAAATTAGGAAAACATTTCATCTCATTTGTAATGAATACAAATTTATCTGAAGTTACAAATTATCCAAAATAACGATTGCTGCATCTAAACAAATGGAATGAAATTAAATTAATAATAATAAAAAGTTATTATTATTATTGTTATTTATTATTATTAATTCATTCCATTCAATTCGTTTAGATACGGCATTCGTTATTTTGGATAATTCTTAACTTCAGATCAATTAGTATTTGTTATGTTCTCCAACAGCCATATCAGAGAACACCATAGAGACAGTACAGAGGGTCAGGAGGGAGACCTTAAATCCCCACGCCCAGAGTGACCAGCATAGTGGTCAGTATACATGGTAAGGAGACTACATCACCACACTTGGGTGTCTCTTCTGGTGGATCAAGTTCACTCTATCCCCCTTTCTTCTATCCATGGACGATTAATTGGATTCTCTCTCTGGGACTTTTTTCTACTTTTTGGATATTTATACTGTAAAAGACTCTTTCACATGTGTTCATATTCATTCATGGCATATTCCTATTGTTTACGAATGTCACTGGTGACCTTTTGATGTTTCCTTTTGATGTTTCCATGTATTCATTTTTGATGTTTACACTAATTCTTTTGGAGCTTGATCGGATCTTTCGATCTTGCCCTCAATTTCACTAGCGCCGTATCTCTCCTTTTGCATATCTTTTTAATTTTTGTATCACAAATTTTGATACCGGCAGCTCTTACATTATTATTAATTGTATGTTCTAGTTCATTCCCCCTATTCTTATCAAGCGCAGTGTTTCCTTTTGGAATTTTTTTGTATGTTCTCCAACAGCCAAATTTGAAAGGAAATTCCAATATCTATAATTTAATAGTTAGTAATAGATAAGTTATTATTAGTTAGTTATTATTTCAGATTTTCAAATATTCAAATTTAGGAATATTCAGAAACATTTTGTTAAACAGGTTTTCGTTAATTCCAATGTGCAGAGTTTTTTCCATTGGGTTAGAGGCTGTTTTTTTTTTTCATTGTATACTATTGTGGAAAGGTTTGGGACAGATTCACTCTGCAATCCTTGCAGTCAGCCATGACATATTCTCCTGATAAACATCCAAAAGGTGAAAAATACAAATTTAATTAATTAATAAAATTAATTAATTAATTATCCTCGCTGCGTGAATAAGAGAACACAACAAACATATAGAGAAAAAGAGTCACCGCTCAAGGCAGAAGATGTAACCAATGAACCCCCTCACCAGATCCAAAGCCACGGGGCTGGCAATGCATATAACAATGCTAAATGAGGGGGAATACTTGGACAGCCGCACTCATAGCTTAATGATTAAGCACTAAGGGCCAGATTCACAGAGCGATTACGCCGGCGTTACAGGAGATGCGCACGTAAGTCTAAATTTGCGCATGCGTTTCGATGCGCCGCATCCCCAAAACGAGATACGCAAGACTTTTTCTTGACCGGCGTAATTTCGATAGACCGGTGTATCCGTCCGCGCAAAACTGCGCTAGACACACCATTGATTTGCTATTCAAATATGCAAATGAGGGAGTTACGGGGATCCACAAAAGAACGTTGGTGCAGCGCAGGCTACGCGCTGTGCACAACAGCTGCACATCCTGTCTAAAATTAGACCATATAAAAGGTGGTATAAAATTAGACAATCTGTCTACATGTCAGCTAAAGCAACACTGTTAGTGAGGAGCTGAGCAGTCACACTTTCTGCCCAACAAACTGTATGCCAACATGCCAGTGGCATCCATGCTCATAGCTATACTACTGACTTTAGATGAGCAAAGAAGGAGAAGGGCACGGAGGAGGGCACGGGAGAAGATTTTTTTTTTTTTTTTTTAATTCTTTGCTTTTATAAACATTTTTACAAAAAATATACATACATATATACATCAATACATAACATACATACAAATTACATACACGGTCTCACTATCTTTCAATAGCCCTTTAAAACCTTGATGGATATAATAATCTAATCTGATACAAGCCCCTCACTCTTCACTTGATATATCACACATGCATAGACATCTTTGGCATGAGTGATTCTGAGGTGTCTCGCATCTTCAGATTCACCCCACATGCCATCCTGGAATTAACCACAAACCTGCAGGAGGACATCACCAGCCCAACACATGACACCACCCATGACACCCATGACAGCTACATATACAATCCTAGCCCCATCCCCACAGATTTCGAACAGAACATGTATGGGGACAGCTGGCTGGTTGGTGAGTGACATGGGTGGCAGGCATGACTGTCCCCCCCATGATGCTGAAATCACAAGGGGCACATGCACTACTAACATCCTCCTGTCTTATCCCTTCAGGGTGACTCTGCATATGCACTGGGAACCCATCTCATGACTCCTATATGGAACCCCCCATGGTACCCTGTTGTATTCCCCAAACTTTGTATGCCAGATCATCGGTGCATGTTGCATGCTGCACAACTTCGCAGTGAGAAAGGGCCTGGAGATTGACATAAGTGATGACCTGACCCCTGAACCAGACAATCCCCCCCTAACCGAGGCTACCCCGTCTTCTGAGGGAAGAGCAGCCAGGAGCCAGCTCACATTAGGCATCTTTGCACGTTAAACACACACATTAATCATGGCACAATGAGAATGCATGCATGCACACCACTGTGGTCCCTAGCACAGACACATCACATCCTCATCACATTGGATTGGCACAAGCCCACCATGCAGGACTTGTGAGCAGCAGCGCCGTGCCACGGCTCCAATTATGTCACTGTACATTCATACACCATTCATACGGACCTGGGGATCACTTCTCCACCACAAATGAGGGTGACGCCCCTTTTCCGGCAGGAATGTCACCCCCACATTCCAAAATCATTCACAAACAGAACCAAAAAAAAAAAATTGACCAGCAAAAATAAAAAAAATGCCCAGCAAAAATATAATAAAAAAAAAATAACAACAAAGAAAATCTCAAAGACACGTCACAAACAAACAAACAAACGCTAATAAACAACAGAACAAAAGCACCTTGCTGTATAGGAAGGCATACAAAGGGATGTACTTTTGCAAAGAAGGGGGGGTTGGGGCTGTCTATTTAAGCTGTCTTCGTAGTTCACTAAGTTGCCCGGGTCCACTTCCAATTTCACTGATTGCGCCGTTCCCGAGGTGCTGACCATGGTCTGCTTCATGTGCGCATGCGCGAGCCGGCCGGCCCTTTATTTGCATGGGGTCACGGCTCATTTCAATGAAACACGCCCACGTCCTTCCCACTTTGGATTACTCCGACTTAAGCCTCCGAATTAACGTTACTCCGGCTGTAATTTCTTGCGCAAATACTACGAGGATACAGTGATTGCGCCTCTACATTGTGCCGGTCTAACGTAAAGGAGGTGCTCTACGCTGGTAAAAAAATGCGCCAATGTACGTGAATCTGGCCCTAAGTTTTAGTGTGAAATGCGTCAGTATGTACCTGGTTTTGCTGTGGCATGTATTTTGTGATTTTACCTTTCCAATAAAAGAAACAATTTTTTTTGGAGTGTGGCTGTCCAAGTATTTTACTTCATTTTACAACAAACAAATAGTTGCTAAAGTATGCAAAAGTGGAAATAAGCTTTCGCTTATAAGCTTTAGCCCCTCAGTGTGAATTGGGGCTAAAGCTTATTTCCACTTTTGCAGTCAAATTTAATAAAACCCCACTATATGTTTGTTATGTGTTCCAGTGTGGCTAAAAAAAGTCTATTTTTTTTTGATGTAGATGCAGTGTGATTTGAGCCATCAAAAATGAATGAGCTCAAATCTCACTCTGCAGAATCGCATGTGATTTGCACAGGAATGCTGTTACGATTCCTGTCTGATTCACATGCAGTCCTGAGTGTGATTCTAGGCTCAAAGATAAACTAGATAAAAAGTGCTCTAGTCTTTGGCCAGCCAAATAGTCCGGGGCTTAAGTGGTTGACTTGCAAACGCAGAAAAAACAGTCCCGTGGTCACAAAGGATTTCATGACCCATGATATGACTTCAAACTCCCATTCTGCTAGGAGGGATATGGTAGTAAACCGGCAAGGAGACTTATGCCACGTACACACGATCCAAAAATCGGACGACAGATCGTCCGACTTTTTCCATTTACTAGTCGCAAGTAGAAATTGAATAGGTTACTAAAGTCACGAAAATTCTTGTACGACAGAAAAAAAAATCGGAAGTGATGTCATGTGTTGTAATGTTTTGGGTTGTATTTTCGGACGATAACTGTACTGACTAAACAAAAATCTGGTATCGTACGTGGAAAATTTTCGGGCATGTCTGATAAAATAATATCGGATGAACTGTCATGATCGCCTCACGGAAGCCCTGTACTAACGATCCGATTATCAGACGATTCTTCCTCGGACGACATTTTTCGTACAATATTCGGGTCGTGTGTATGTGTCATTATTATCCTAATGGAATTTGGAATTGCATGGTGACCCCGTACTAGAACTGAGTTTTGAAATACTCAAAAATATTTTATACAATGCTTTAAAAAGTAAAATGATTACTAAAGATTTGCATGAGTCCCGTTACCCATACTTTGTATGCCTTGCAGAAAACAGAAGTAGTCTCAATTTTTACTTCTTTTAGCCTGCATGCTAGCACCTTTGGTGAGACAAACTTTGCCGAATCTAAGGGATACCACTGTTTTTCCTACAAAAGATTGGTACCAAGCCAAATGTGCCATATATTTATACTTCTGTCTTAATAATTTTCCAAAGGCTATTTCTGCCAGGACACACCATTAAGTATGTCAAACCAGTAACCTATAAGGCCGCGTACACACGAGGAGACATGTCTGCTGAAACTGGTCCGCAGACCAGTTTCAGCGGACATGTTCGATCGTGTGTACGGCCTAGCGGACAGGTTTCCAGCGGACAAAAGTTTCTAAACATGCTTAGAAACTTGTTCGCTGGAAACCTGTCCGTCGGACATGTCCGATGGTTAGTACGCCCAACCATCGGACCGAAATCCCGCACATACGTCAAATTGATCCGATGCATGCGTGGAAGAATTGAACTTCCTTGTTTGAGCACGTCGGTGTGTTATACGTCACCGCGTTCTCTGTCCGCGGGATTTTGGTCTGATGGTGTGTACACACATCAGACCAAAAGATCCCTTCAGACATGTCCGATGAAGGCCGCGGTCCGGCAGCCTAATACATAATTTTTGTTGTGTGCTTGGCCCCTGTGCCCATAGAAGTGGACCTATAGACCTGAAAATACAAGCATGTCTGCATCATGTAACATTGATGGCTGGCTGTATGGGACCTGGGTGGGTAACGGCAATATAAACACGCCTCACTTAATTTAATTCTGCTGTTAAAATGAATATTAATGGAGTAGTTGGTGATGCTTATCAATATTCATCAGTCTGTTAAAACCACCTATTAGCAGGAAAGGAAACATAATTGAGAATGTGCAGCTGTTTAATGTAAGGGTCACTGAATATTTAGAAATGTCAATGAATTTTTTCAACCCAACCTGTTTCTCTTTTTATAATTAGACAAGCTGGCTCTTCACTGATACCTGTATTGTTTCAATAACATCACCAAGAGAAAGTAAAAAGGGAGATAAATCCACCCAAAAAAAAACATAAAATGGTTTTCTGTAAATTAGTGCTATTTTCTAGTCATTATAATATCATACTGATTTATTTATTAATTTTCCTCAAACTGAAAAAGTCTTTACATCTGGCCATGTAGTACTAGGTTCTGATATCATGTGCATGTGGTATGTTGCCGTTCACGCATGTACAGTAATCATACCATATATATTAAAGTGATTGTAAACCCTTACATATACCCAGTGAAGTGACTGGGACACACAGGGGAGATGAAACAGATCCTCATACAAAAGTTGTACCTGTTTACCTGAACCATTCCCGTCCATAAGGCCCCATGCACACGAGACGCTATTACAAACGCTTCTAATCTCACCTTTTCAAAGGCAAAAACCGGCGTTTAAAACGCC